>SJYA01002623.1:887534-1005940 GCA_006410615.1 Neotragus moschatus | reverse complement strand
GCCTCGGCCTCCCCTTGGATTCAGACGCCGATTCGCCCAGGTAAATTCCTGCTCTTTATTTCGGCGGCGGCGGCGGCGGCGGCGCCAGGTCCTCAGCGTCTCTCCTCCTCGCTCCCCTCCCCGCCGTTTCCTTAGCGGCCCCAGGTCTCCTCCACGGGCGAGTCTAGAGTTCGCTCCTCTCTGGTGGCAGCCTCCCTGGGTGGCGGTGGTTTTGTACCCTCTCCCGGCCGGCTCCGGTGGCGGGGACTGGGCTCCTGCCGGGCGGCCGGGGAGGCGTAGGCCCGGCGGAGAGTGCAGGCCGCGGGCCAGCGGAATCTACTTGAGCTCGGGGATTAGGAGAGCTCCGGGCTGAGCGGAGCTACTGCTGGTCGGTGACAGGCCTCGCCCGGGAGAAGAGCTGTAGCTAGTGAGGAGGCGGAAACAATACAACTCACAGCAAATGTGCCCTGACCGTCCCCATATTTACAACTTTCCTGGTCCTGGAGTGGGGAACGTCCCAGTGAAACAAACAACCCCCCTTCTTCCCCCTGTGACCCCATGAAGGGAGGAAGTAGTTTCAGTTAGTGAGACAAATGTAAATACTCAGACACGGATCCAGTGGTAATTCTTTTCCTGTGTAAAACTTGTTTGGACGTTGGAAAGTTAATAAAGACTCATTTTCTTTTGAAGGAGAAATAAATCGTCCACATGAATATTTAATACAGAAAACCATAGTATAGTAGACACTGCATATGACCCCCCCACCCACGCAAAGCGCTTTTATGTTGTTGTTTGACAGTGTGTTGCACATGGACTTTTTATTCAGAGACAAGTATAAAGTACTTGACAGGTTTACCCTGCCTCTTTATATTTGTGTGCGTTATATAAGGACAGTTTTAACTGATTGTACGTGAAACACTCAGGTACTTCCTGATCTAAACGTGTAGAAGCTTAAAAAGGTTTTTAAATGTTCTGAGAATTGCGATGAGATACAGGTACATCCAATTTTCTTTAAAAGGACAGAAATGAAGTTATGCTTAAAATCCCTGGGAGGTTAAAAAAAAATGTGGAAGGTGCCATCCTTTCATGTCAAGGCAGATCTTCTTGAGGTCCCAGGATTGTCATTGGCTGTTTGTGCCCATGATGTTTGACTGTGTAATGAGAGAGGTGTCATTTTAATAGGTCAAATGTATCTGTAAATGCTGGAGAAAAATATCAATTTTATCTTAAATTCTAGCTCACAAGTAAGTTAAGTGCTCGGAGCTTGTTTGTGGAGGCGTTGATAATGTAGGTTGGTATAAGGGAAAAGCCAGTTTAAAAGTGCTNTGGCTGTTTGTGCCCATGATGTTTGACTGTGTAATGAGAGAGGTGTCATTTTAATAGGTCAAATGTATCTGTAAATGCTGGAGAAAAATATCAATTTTATCTTAAATTCTAGCTCACAAGTAAGTTAAGTGCTCGGAGCTTGTTTGTGGAGGCGTTGATAATGTAGGTTGGTATAAGGGAAAAGCCAGTTTAAAAGTGCTCAACCACACAAGTTGCATAGAAAAATAATTGTTCCTGGCTTAGACTGTTTTGATACTTTGTCTCATATTCACTGAAGGAAAACTTTCATTGGTTAAAATGAAGCAACACTGATCAACAAAGTCCCTTGTTTTATTGGTGAGTGTTACGTTGGTTCAAATTTTTTGCATCTCATTAAATTATTATGTCATCGTAGAATAAGTAACTTTTCTGAAGGTGATTTTTGAGTTTAGCCTTCTGCTTAAAGTAAATTGTTCCACATTTCCTGCAAACGTATGGATAAATGTTAGAAAGAGTGAAGTTAATATAGCTGTCACGTACTAGGCATGTTTTTAATGCTATAAATCCGTGTAGTAGTCAGTAGCGTGTCCGTGATTTGTATTGGTCAGGGAGCAGTTTGAATTTTAAAAAGCCTGAAGCTCCTGCTGAGCCCCAATCCCGGCCTCCCTCCCTCCCTCCCACTAATCTCCCATTCCTGTCTTTGTGCTGCCTGCTCCTGTTAGACACTGTTTGCTCCAGGGCCTCAGGCCTACCCTGGGTGGGGGGCACGCGAATGGGGACTGGGGAAGGGTTTGGTGGGGGGGAGAGGAGAATACGGAAGATAGGAACGGTTCATATTCTTAAGCGGAGGATTTGAGGGTGAGGGGGCGGGGTAAGGGCTTCAATATTAATGTCGAAAAAGGCCCTGATAAGAACCTGTGATTGTCTTTACAACTTTATTTAATAAACTACTGAGATGTATGTCAAGGGATGAACATCCTTCAATTAAAGGTAATGGAAAGTGGAGTTATGCTTGCTTAGTTTTCATCAGCAGGAAAAACTTATCTTTGGCGTTTTATAGTTATAAAGGGAGCTTTCTTACACGTTTGAATCAGTATGTCATATGTCTATGTGATTGATTTTTTTTGTTGTGACTTTGGCATTATAGTGAATTAGTTCTTATTAGACCTTATTTTCCTAATTCTACATATTTGGTAATCCGTAAGTAATACAGGTTGTATGATACCTTTCATTCAGATAGCATAAATACTTCTTTTAAGTAGGTTGAAAATATTTTGTTTGGTCCAAACCAGTTAAATAGGTTATTTTTAAAGGAGAAGATATTGCGAAACTTTAGTAAAACCTAAACTTGAACTTTACATCCTTGATAACTTAGTTGGAAAGAATAATTTGTTTCCCTAGAGATTATGAATAGTCTGCTGTACTCCCCTGTATTGGTTGGAATACTCACCAGGGCTAATCTTGTATTTCTTTTTCTTTTTTTTAAATTCAGCGGAAGGAAACAGCTCTAAGTATTCCACAGATCTTACAGGGCTAGTTATATTATTTGGGTAAATACTTTATGGTATACCTAGAGGAAATTTCAGCAGTATGGTTTATTGTTTCTTTTGAGTCTGCAAAGTTACTAGTAACTTACAGTAATTACTTGAAAAGAAAATAGTTTTGAAGTATATCATGAAAGTCTAGTAAATTAAAGTTGAATAGTAAATAATTACTTCTAGAGTTTTGAGATGAGTATATCAGATGTTTCCTTTTGAAAGCCATTCAACAAATTTGTTTACTGTAGTTGTTTGAAAGCTTTTTGAACCTCTGCTAAGGATCATAATAATACTGTCCACCTTTAAGAGGAAAAGACTTATATTTGAAGAAATTTCAATTTCTCTTTGGGGATGAAAAGTGAGAGTTTTCAGTATGGTAGTAAACTTAGTTTTGGTTTTCTGCATAATAATCATTATTGAATCTCAAAAATAATATGAGCAAAGCTGTACCAATTCACATGTGAAGCTTTCTTTCTTTGGAGCCAGGCTACCCAACTTAAACATGTATTTTCTAAGACTTCCTTAACTAATTTCATATTTAATTTTTTGGTGACCAGTTCACCATCAAACTGCTGTCTAAACATTTGAACACATCTGTGTTATATTTTGGTGTGCTCTATGTTAGTATTTTTACTCTACCAAAATAAGATGTAAACATTAATAATAAAAAGTAGATAAAAACTAAAGAGTTTGAGTTTTACACAGTTTCATTTAAATTTCCCCACTCCGTTGCTTATTAGGAAAAGCATACTTTGTAAGTAATTCTGAAATTTTTAAGATGATGTAAGATTTCAGTTTTATATAAAGTGATTGAGAAGACTGAGTTAAATAAAAATTCTTTTCATACATGTATAACTTCAGTTCTGTTTATCATGTTTATTTGCTATAAAATGGATAGGAAATTACTGACTAGGAACTAGTAACTAAGTGGTTAGTTGACATGTTTGTTTTAATATCCTGAGATACTGAGTTGGCTTTGGTGATAGTGTATGGTCTTATATAGCTTTTAAAAATCATTTTAAAATATACTTTTTGAAGGAAGTTCTTTTTCTGTTTTTAGCAGTTGTCAGTAATTATCCTTTGTATTTTTGAATTGGTTCTTTTTCAAAGTGACCTGAGTTCATTCATAAATATTCTCATTCCCCTGCAAGATGAATGACCAGTGTGATTTCAACTTTTTGATGAAAAAACTCAGAGGCCACGTGATTTATGTAGATTCACTTAGTGACTCAGTGGGAGATTAGGGTATTCTCTGATTCTTAATAGTTTCTTATTAGATTATGTTGCTTTAAGTAATGTGTGAGCTTTGATCATGAAGCTAGGTATTGCTCAGTGCTGACACTGATACCATTTGTGATTTTTTTTTTTCCGATTATCTGAGTCCAAGGTGCTTTTCTCATGTCCATAGAGAGATATGATACCTGTCTTTTGGCTGTATTTTCCTGGTATGAAAATAGTACTTCTCTGTTAGATATCTTCCCTTTGTGTATATATGTTGGCTGTTTGAGTGGTTGAGTTTATTTACACGTCTCTCTGCAGGAGTGTAAGTGAATTGACTATATTTATAGTAAATAATGGCTCCTTAAAGTTCTATTTTTATTCAATTTTTTAATGACTAGTGTCAAATCTGGACTCAATTTTAATGAATTGAGTTTTGTCAGATTGCATTATATTTTAAGGCTGGTTCCATTCTATTCTCAAAGTGATTTACTAGGAGAGATCATTTGTTGATACAGAATTGCCCACTGGATAAGATTTTGAGGGCTTATTATTTGCCTCAAAATAATACATACATATTATGTATTATTACATAATAATACATATTATTATGTAATATGTATTACATATTACATATGGGTGTTACATATGGGTGACCCCACTCTAATTCTTCTAACAAGTTCATGAAATAGAAACAGTTATCACCCACCATTTACAGATGAAAAAACTTAGGCTAGAAATGTCAGATGTCTGTTGTCTTATAATTACTCTAATTGGCCTGATTTATGTTGTATCTTAAGGATTTAGGATTCCACGTTTCTAGTTTTAGTGAATTCTTAATATTATCCTTTAGTTCCTCAGTTAATTCAATACTTTAAAGTCATGTAGTCAAGGAAATTATGTACTGTATGCAAAGAACTAAAATAAAATTCAGACTGTATATGCTATATACATTAATAGTAATTTCAATAATTTTGAAATCAGCAAATCTTTACTGCCTTATATTTTCATTTTGAGTTTGTTAATAAGTCTGAAGTTTTTACTTTTAAGTTTTTTATATTGAATTGAAATTGTCAAAGCATCTTTTTATAAACAGAAAATTGAGCTGTAGTGCGTTTATTCTTAGAAATATATGTGATCAATTGTATCTCAGTATATGAATCTATAAATAAGTATGACTTGTACTTTTAAAAAATTCCAGTATTTGTGTAGCCAAAGAATGTGGATTCTTCTGAAGTTCTCAACTTGGGAAGTTGTGCACTCACTCCAGAGCTATTGTCATTACATACAGTTTTAGGAGGATTCCTTTAGTAAATACCTTCATAGACTTTGAAGTAGTCTTTTTCTCATCTTTAATGGCAAATATTTATCTTCAGGGGTGAATTTGAGTTTTACAGATAGTGAAAAAAGTAATTTAGAACTTCATTTAGGAAAACTAAGATTTAAGATCTTTTTTTGTTTCAGGCACTGTGTCAGTGCCTTACATTTGTCATATGTAGTGTTACTGAGTGGATCCCATGTGCCAAAGACTGTGCCAGGCACTTTATATGGGTTTTCTCAATTCTTTAAGGTACAGATTGGTTATATTTATTACCCTAAGATATTTGAGAAAACTGAGGTACAGAATGATTAAGTGACTAAGGTCACACAGCTAACAAGTGGCAGAAAGTGGTGAAAGGACTCTAAAGTTGATGCTTTACCCATTAGCCTTAACCACTAGACTGTTTATCATGATTTGAACCTCCCAACTATCCAATGAGGTTAGTGATAATGTTCTCATTTTACAAACAAGGAAGTTGAAGCTCATCATGTTTAATAGTTTGTTCACGGTGGCAAATCTAACAGGTATTAAAGATAGGATCCCACTCAGATGTATCTTGATTCTAAAACATCTATTCATTCCATTCTACCATGCTGCCTTTTCAAGATTTATAATACTTCTTTTTGTCTGTTATTTCTTGATAAAAAAGGTAGGCTAGGTTATAAAGTAGTGAAACTTGTTTTTCTTGTGTAGCTTATAAAGAGATCTTGAAGATAATTAGAAAAGAGGAATTCTAAAATTTTTTGGTTATAGCTGATTCATTACTTGATACCATTTTTAAAACATATCATATAAAATATCCAAGATGTTTCCATGTACAAATATGTATTTAAATAAGATATTGATGTTTAAATATAATGCATGCTATACTTTTTGAAAATGTGGAAAAGCTACATTTATTTTTTGTGGAAAAGCCACAATATTTATTTTCACAGTATTGTTGTGATTCTTGGATTATTTCTTATCAAAACGTTAAGCATTAAAAAGTGTTCTCTAGAATACATTAAATTTTCAACATAATTGATGTAGGTTTTTTTTTTGCCATCTTACATATGCATACCATGTCATTTAACATAATATATATCAAAGTCTTAAAAATATTTTTGTATGTATTTACCTTTTGGTAGAAAGGAAAAACTTTTTTCAGGATGCAAAAACATGGAATTAGTAGCATTAATTTATTTGTTAAAGTACTTTGGTATACTTTTACCTCTCCTGAGAAATTTGGAAGCATTGACATAATTTTGAAATAACCGGATTCCTTTTTGTTAGAATGAGCTTATTTGGGTCATCTGTACTTCTCAGTTCTTTAGTCTTGTGCCAGTGAAATGCATATGTGCTTTATGAGTGCTGTTTTTTTTAAATAGTCATTGGTTCTAGATACCGCAGAATCTAGCAGTGCTTGAAGCACTAATGGAATTATTAAAACTCAAACTAGAGTTTACTCTAAAAACACCAATTTTATAATGATGTATTTAATTTTTTAATTAACTAACATGTTCTTGAAATTAATCCTAGTAAAGAAATACATCACTGAGTTTTCTCAACACTGCTATTTGGCAACTCTTGCAAGATTTTCTTTTTTTCTTTTGTTTTCTGTTTTGCTTAGTTTTCCCCTATATTTGTTATATTTATTTTTTTAATTGAAGTATAGTTGATTTACAGTATTACATTAATTTTATGTACATAGCATATTGATTTTCAGTATTTTTGCAGATTATATTCCATTGTGGGTTATTATAAGATACAATTCCTGGGTATAATTCTCTGTGCTATCTCATATACCTTGTTGCTTATCTATTTTAACCCTTTCAGGAGTTTAAAATCTACTTTTTGTTTTCTTTGTGTGATAGGATTATGGGTTGCCAGTTTCTGTCTAAAGAAATTGATGACCTGAGTGTAGTCTATATGTAATTTAGTTTTCCTTTGGTAATGATCAAATTGAAATTTTACCTGGATATATAATGGGCCTAACTCCCATTAAAAAAAGTACTGTTCTTAAAAAAAAAAATTGATGCACATAACATGATGCTTTTTCCTAGGGTTCTACCTACGTCTTAGAAAATTGTTAAGGTGGAAAGTTGAAATGTAATGGCCTAAATGCTACTCTTACCATTTTTTCCCTTTGAAAAAAGGATTAAAAATCCAATATTTATGCCATAACCTACTTCAAATTACTTCAGATTATCCTATAAGACACATATGACATATGCTTTTTATTTAACTCTATTAATATTCTCTTTCCCTCTTCTGTGTATCTCTTCCTCTTTCTGTCAGTGTCTATTTAATCTGTGTCTCCTCCTAAGCAAATTTTTACATAGCTTGGTGAATATAGTTGGTATTATTAATGTTTATGAAACCTAGAGCAGTTTAAAAGGCCTCAGATTCTGAGATCTTCGTAAGTTCAGAATATTGCTGGTGAAAAAGCATTTTGATACTAGCTGGAAAATGTATATTTGTGTTAGCATTCTTACTTCATTCTAGAGATATGGTACTTCTCAAAACATCAGCTCAGTGACCAGAAACTTTTTTTTTAAGGAGAAGGCAAACTTTTCTGTGAAAGTTTCCTTGGTCATTTAATTTAATAGCATTTGTCAGTTTATTACTTATATCTCTTGATAAAATAATTTGTTCCTATGTCTTCAGTCCTAGTAAACCATCAGCTCTATGCAAGCAAGGAGACTCTTATTTTCATCTTTATGTCTGTAACACCATCACAGTGCTTGTCCTGTGTTGTAGGTATTCATTACATTTTTGTTGAACCGATTAATTAGAATTAAACTGCATAATGGTGTTTACATACATCCCAATCAATCCATATGAAACATATATAAAGGAAAACCTGAAAGTTCTTTTTTTGGCTTAGGACTGTAAAACATAGGAAGGGGCTTTTGTTTTGCTCCCCTGGGTAGCAGAATTGCAAGTAAAATAACTGCGATTTATTGTAAGAGGGGAAGTATCTAAATACCTTGTTTCAAGCTTAAGATTGGTTTATTGTAGTTTTTATTTTCTTTGCTAATTTAAATATTATATCATAACAATTTAGATAAGTAAACTGTAATTAGAGCATTAAAAATGTTATTTAAATGAAATAGTGATATGGTGATTGAATTTTTTTTAAGTAAGACTTGTTCAGTTGCCAAGTTGTGTCTGACTCTTTGCGACCTCTGCCCTCCACTGTCTCCTGGAATTTGCTCAAATTCATGTCCATTGAGTCGATGATGCTATCTAACCATCTCATCCTCTGTCTCAGTTAGGCTTATTAAGGTATAATTTACACAGTTAAATTCACTATTGCTGCTGTACAGTTTGAGTTTTGAGAAACATTATCTTGCATCTACTACTTTTAGTAGAGACATAATATTTTCATCACCTCTAGCAGTTCCCTTATTTCTTTTTGTGATCAATATCTCACCCCTACTCTAATTCCTGGCAGCCAGATCTAAATTCCTGTTCCTATAGTGATATACTCTTCAGACTGTCATATAAGCGGAATCATACATATGTAGGCTTCTGTGTCTGGTTTCTTTCTCTTAGCATAAAGTTTTCCATCCATGTTGTTGCATGTATTAATAGTTTGTTGGTAACTGAGTTTTGAAATTGAATTTAATGTACTCTACAACTTTGGTACTACCTTGTTGAAAAATACTTCGAACAGTTTTAGATATTTGTCTCAGATCTTGCAGCTGCTTTGTTATTGGACACAATCTTACTTTCCCTTATTTATCCCTCAGATGGTATGGAATCTGCCTGCAGTGCAGAAGACCTAGGTTCAATCCGTGGGTCAGGAAACTCCCCCAAGGAAGCAGATGGCTACCTCCTCCAGTATTCTTGCCTGGAGAATTCCATGGACACAGGAACCTGGTGGGCTACAGTTCATGGGGTCACGGACACAACTGAATGACTAACACTTTCACATTTTCACCCCTCAACACCAGAAATGTTGTGATTTACATTACTGTTGAGTGGCATTTATTTATACTACTAGTTAATTCTGTTAGTTAGCTCTACCAAATAGGTAAAATAGACATTGGCCTCTTTTTCATCATAATTAAAATAGGTAACTTTATGTATTTTGAACATAACAGCACATAGCAACTGAAACAATGGTGAGTTTACAGCCAGAAATTGAGTTTGCATTTTGTTGGTTTGTTGTTTAAACTAAAAATAGAGCATAGGTTATAGTGGAGTGGTTCTCTTCTAATGCTTAAAGTAGTGCTATTTACTGGAAGGTGGAGCAGATGGTGAGAAAAGAAGGGTCATTTTATTTGACCACCTGTTTTGTTCCCCCTCACCCCTCACTTTTTGAAACAGCATTCTCTCTTGGGTTCAGGGATATCATTCTCCCGTTAGTAGATCTTTTTGCTAATTCTTCCACCTCTACCCACTCCTTAAATATTGGTGTCCCCAAGGTGGTTCTTCAGCCTTCATTCTGTTCTCTCTGCCTATTGATTTAATCTGTTTATTTAACTTTTTTACATGCTAATAACTCACAAATCTATCTGTAGAATAGAATTCTCCTCAGACAGATCCAGCTGTCTTACTAGGCACCTCCTAATGTCCCATACATACTATAAATTCAGAAGTAGTATAGAAATCTGAACTCATTTGTCAGTTCTTCCCTACCCTTACCCCTCCCACTCAAAAAGAAAAACTATTCTTAGAACTATGTGAAGTAGGTTAATGTTCCCATCATTAACTCAAGTTGCCTAAACTAGAAACTTGGTGATAATACTTGATCCTTTAGTGTATCTCCAAATGAATTGTTTACCATGTTCTGACATGGTATATCTGAATATCACTTGAATCCATCCCTCCTTTACTATTTGATTCTGAGAGTGGGCATGTGCATACAGCTAGTTGGGTGAAATAACAGCATTTTAAGAAAAGATTTAGAGGTAATTGCAAAATATATATTTTGTGTTAGGATACTTTTTGTTCATATGTTTGGGCTCTGATATTTAAAATTAAGGTATCATTTTCAGTAACATTCATGTTTTATAGCTTAAATATGAATGTCTTTTGTACCCATTCCCATATTTAAAATCCAGGACCTCTTTAGAGCCCAGTGTATCAAGTAGAACAGTTTTTTCTTACTTTTAGAGCACTATATTCATAGATTTGTACATTCATTTAACTATTGTGTGTTTATGTGTTCAGAAGCAGAGTCTGAATTAAAAAGAAAATGAGAATGTAGGAGCAAAGGAAGGCTTTTTAATTGACTTTCCTATTACTGTGAAAACAAGTTTACTTGAATACTATTTTCACTTTTATTGCAGATAACAAAACTAAAGGAGTAAAAGCAGTGGGGATATGGTACCATTCAGTTGCTAGGCATGCAAACATTTTTAATGGCAAGAGTCATATATTGTAGCTGTATTATTTGTCTGTGAGTTTCTTATGGTTTTGTATAAGCTTAAAATGTTTCTTCTTAGAATAAAGTTGTCTCCTTATTCCCCAGTTGGAACAGAAGGAGGGTCTGCTTAGTTACTGATTTAAATAACGCTGAGTATCTCTTGTGAAGGGTATCTTAAAATGTGATGCTATCTTGAAAAATGAAGCAAACATTTTCTTCACTGTATCTAGAATTTCTAACTAAAGAAATACTAGGGGCTTTATTTTGCTCTAGTGCTAATTGCCATGTTTTTGAGAAAATAGAATCAATACAAAGGCTGTTTACAAAGACTGACCTAGAACCTTGCCTGGGTATTGAGTTTGTGGTGCCTTGCACATAGTAAGCATTCAGCAAACAGTTGAATACATGAATTGGAATTGTGTTACAGTTTTGAGATAAAGGATTGATCAGAGTGACAGATGATAGATGGGGCTTGCTAAATATTAAATTAGACAGAAGGAAGAGAACACTAGATAGGACAGCCTTTAAAGCAAAGAATTGTGTGATTTAACTACTTGCAGTTGGACAGTTAGGTTTGTTTGGCTGGAAAAGAGGAAGATCTATGTACAAAAGTGTTTTTGAGTTCTATTTTGTTCCCACAACAGTTTTGCTTCTGATTTCAAGTATTAGTTTAGACTTCATCCTCAGTGGTAAGGGACAGTTTAATAGGCTCAGGGCTAAAATGACCTGCATAATCCGGATATGCATATTAGGACTTGAGAGGTGTTGGTGAGATAGGGAGAGAGGTATGAGAGGTATTACAGGTTTTCTGTCATTTCCAGTTATTCATGGTTTTTACCTTATTTCACAGTGCCATTGTATGTCTTCACTATCGAGGTAAGGGGGCTTAAACACTAGAATTTAGAATGACTTATAAATTACACATGCTTGTGACTGGAATTCCAGTTGAGCCATTTCAAATCCTGGAAGATGATGCTGTGAAAGTGCTGCACTCAATATGCCANAAAGCTGAAACTCCAGTCTTTGGCCACCTCATGCAAAGAGTTGACTCATTGGAAAAGACTCTGATGCTGGGAGGGATTGCGGGCAAGAGGAGAAGGGGATGACAGAGGATGAGATGGCTGGATGGCATCACTGACTCGATGGACATGAGTTTGAGAGAACTCTGGGAGTTGGTGATGGACAGGGAGGCCTGGCGTGCTGCAGCTCATAGGGTTGCAGAGTTGGACATGACTGATCAACTGAACTGAACTGTGACTGTCCTAGGGTCGAGTTCAGTATCTGAATCTCTAATACGCTATCTTGCTGTTGAGCCATGTTGCTACCTCTGCTGTCATATGGTTTCAGTGGTTCTGTTTTCAACTAGAGGATAGCCACCAAAATTTTAATGTTCTTTACAAAAATTTCATACTTCAGCAATTCTCCATTCCCTTGGATTTCTTGGGAACCAAGAAATTTTATTTATTTAATAAAAATATGTATATGAATGTAATTCTGGCTAAATATGTGTTTATGGTATAAATATATGTACCTAGTCCTGTTTTCTCTTAAAGTTGTATCATAAAGGTTTTCCTAATTTTTTACTTAGTGTTCATCCATATTTAAAAAGTTACCCAATACTTTGTCAGTGGATGAACCAATATTTTGTCAGTCATTCTACTTTGGACATTTTACTTGCTATCAACCTCTTTTCTGTACAGAAATGGGATAGTGGAACATCTTTATATGTACATTTTTCCCCCTTTGGGGGCTTTATTCACTTAGGGTAGAATCCCATTGGTTCTAGTTAGGCAAAAAGGTTTGAACCTTTTTATGGCTCTTTAGATGTATTTCAGAAAATCGTTTACTCTTTCTTAATCTTTATTTTCATTCATGTCTTTATTCAGTGAATTTGTTTTATATAGATTCCTCTTTCCTATTAAGATTATTCTTAGGTCATTTAAATGTTTCTCTTCTCTACTGTTGTGGGTGTGGTCTCTTTTCAATATATTTTTGAATTTCATAGTAAAATTTATGAATTTTTCAAACTGTTATCATTTGTAGGTCTTGTATAGTGCAGTTAGCATAGAATCTAGTCTAAACTAGCTACTAGCCAAGTAACATTTAGACCAGTCATTAAGCCTGTTTCTTCAAATGTAAACTGAAGGAGTTCTCAGGTTTTAGGATTTTTATGGAATAATAAAAACATAAAGCAAAGGGGAAAAAGGAAATTTAGATAAATGAAAGAAGAGAGTAAGCAGGTCCTAGAGATATAATTTAGTTAAGACATCATCAGTTTTTTATCTGCAGAAAAGCCGTAAGTAGATTTTAGATGGGGTGATCAGTTGCTTCAGTTGTGTCCAACTCTTTGTGACTCCATAGACTGTAGCCTGCTGGAGAAGGCAATGGCACTCCACTCCAGTACTCTTGTATGGATGGAGGAGCCTAGTAGGCTACAGTCCATGGGGTCGCTAAGAGTCAGACACAACTGAAGTGACTTAGCAGCAGCAGCAGACTGTAGCCTGCCAGGCTCAGGCTTCTCTGTCCATGGGATTTCCTAGGCAAAAATACTGGAGTGGGTTGCTATTTACTACAAAGAAAAATTAGTTTTTTGGTAGGTCCTATTACTTAGACTTAACATTTTTTTTTCTTTTTGCATTTAGTTGGATATATCTTTCCTTTTCTTCTGTCTTTTGCTTCTCTCTTGTTAAATTTATTTTTTAATTGAAGGACATTTGCTTTACAGAATTTCGTTGTTTTCTGTCAAACCTCAACATGAGTCAGCTGTAGGTATACAAATATCCTCTCCCTTTTGAACCTCCTTCCCATCTCCTTCCCCATCCCACCCCTCTAGGTTGATACAGAGCCCCTGTTTTGAGTTTCCTGAGACATACAGCAAATTCCCATTGGCTATCTATTTTACACATGGTAATGTAAGTTTCCATGTTATTCTCTTCATACATCTCACCCTCTCCTCCCCTCTCCCAGTGTCCATAAGTCTGTTCTCTCTGTCGCTGCCCTGCAAATAAATTCTTTGGTACCATCTTTCTAGATTCCATATATATGCATTGCTGCTAAGTTGCTTCAGTCGTGTCCGACTCTGTGCGACCCCATAGACGGCAGCCCATCAGGCTCCACCGTCCCTGGGATTCTCCAGGCAAGAACATTGGAGTGGGTTACCATTTCCTTCTCCAATGGGTGAAAGTGAAAAGTGAAAGGGAAGTCACTCAATCGTGCCTGACTCTTAGCGACCCCATGGACTGCAGCCCACCAGGCTCCTTCGTCCATGGGATTTTCCAGGCAAGAGTACTGGAGTGGGGTGCCATTGCCTTCTCCCATATATGCATTACTATATGATATTTATCTTTCTCTTTCTGACTTATTTCACTCTGTATAATAGGCTCTTGGTTCATCCATCTCATTAGAATCAACTCAAATGCATTCCTTTTTATGGCTGAGTAATACTCTGTTGTGTGTATGCATGACAACTTCTTTATCCATTCCTGTGTCGTAGGACATCAAGGTTGCTTCCGTGTTCTAGCTATTGTAAGTAGTGCTGCAGTGAACATTGGGGTACCTGTGTCTTTTTCAGTTTTGGTTTCCTCAGGGTATATGCTTAGGAGTGGGATTGCTAGGAGGTAATCTGGTGGTTTTGCTCTTAGTTTTTTAAGGAATCTCCATACTGTCTTCTGTAGTGGCTGTATCAATTTACATTCCTGCCAACAGTGCAGGAGTGTTCTCTTTTCTGCACACCTTCTCCAGTAATTATTGTTTGTAGACTTTTTGATGGTGGCCATTCTGACTGGTGTGAGGTGATATCTCATTGTAGTTTGATTTGCGTTTCTCTAATAATAAGAGATATTCAGCATCTTTTCATGTGTTTGTTAGCCATCTATTTGTCTTCTTTGTAGAAATGTCTGTTTAGGTCTTTTCCCCACTTTTTGATTGGGTTTGCTTGTTTTTCTGGTATTGAGTTGTGTGAGCTGGTTGTATATTTTGGAAATTTATCCTTTTGTCAGTTGTTTCATTTGCTGTTATTTTCTTCCATTCTGAGAGTTGTCTTTTCACCTTGCTCTTAGTTTCCTTTCTGTGCAAAAGCTTTTAAGTTTATTCAGGTCCCATTTGTTTACTTCTGTTTTTATTTCCATTACTCTAGGAGCTGGGTCATAGAGGATCTTGCTTTGATTTATGTCATCAAGTGTTCTGCTTATGTTTTCCTCTAAGAGTTTTATAGTTTCTGGTTTTAACCCATTTTGAGTTTATCTTTGTGTATGGTGTTAGGCAGTGTTCTAATTTCATTCTTTTACGTGTAGCTGTCCAGTTTTCCCAACACCGCTTTTTGAAGAGGCTGTCTTTGCCCCATTGAATATAGGTGCGAGGTGGTGCTAGTTTAGTTGCCAAGTTGTGTCTGACTCTTGTGACCCACATTGACTGTAGCCTGCCAGGCTTCTCTGTCCATGGGATTTTCTAGGCAAGAATATTGGAGTGGGTTGCCATTTCCTTCTCCAGGAGATCTTCCCAACCCAGGGATTGAACCTGGGTCTCTTGCGTTGCAGTCAGATTCTTTACCAACTGAGCTATGAGAGAAGCCCACAGGTGCGTGGGTAGACTTAATATTTGAGATATGAAGTATCTAGTGTGATGTGGCCTTGGCTAGGATTTCATATTCATTCTCTTGTTCATCAAATATCAAGTGTTTCCTCTGTCACAGAAACTACAAGGCAGTCAGTTCAGTTCAGTCGCTCAGTTGTGTCCAACTCTTTGCAACCCATGAATTGCAGCATGCCAGGCCTCCCTGTCCATCACCAACTCCCAGAGTTCACTCAGACTCACGATCGAGTCCGTGATGTTATCCAGCCATCTCATCCTCTGCCATCCCCTTCTCCTTCTGCCCCCAATCCCTCCCAGCATCAGAGTCTTTTCCAATGAGTCAGCTCTTCGCATGAGGTGGCCAAAGTACTGGAGTTTCAGCTTTAGCATCATTCCTTCCAAACAACACCCAGGACTGATCTCCTTTAGAATGGACTGGTTGGATCTCCTTGCAGTCTAAGGGACTCAAGAGTCTTCTCCAACACCACAGTTCAAAAGCATCAGTTCTTCAGTGCTCAGCTTTCTTCACAGTCCAACTCTCACATCCATACCTGACCACTGGAAAAACCATAGCCTCGACTAGACGGACCTTCGTTGGCAAAGTAATGTCTCTGCATTACCAGAGGTGAAATAAAATACTTCATTCTTGCCTTCAAGTATCTTAACAGTCTAATAAAGACAGATAAAGAATTTGTTATAATATCAAGATTAACAAAGAGGATACAGTAAGGGCACTGAGGGGAGTTACCTAATTTAGACTAGAGATGGTATATAAACCATGTTTAGCAAGCCATTAATTAGACTTGGGAGTCTGCGGCAACAGTTTGATTGTAGAAACTGTAGATGGTTAGATTATTGGAGCATAGGGTTGGAAAAGGAATGTTCCAAAAAGATTTGAAGCTGCAGAAAGGGGCTGAGTCTAGATTATAGATGAATGTATATGCTTTTAAAAATTGTTTATTTTAAAGATGTTGGGAAACCAAGAAATTACTTAGTAACAAAATATATTTTGTATTTGCAAAAAATTTTGGCAGCAATGCAGAGATTAGATAGGAGATAGGAAGAAGGCTAGGGAGGACATTTCAGTTAGGACTGTGAAAATGTGGAGGGGGAAATGCACAGCAAATATTAAGCAATTAGCCTGCATACAGTTTGGTGTTTATATGTAGGTCAGTTGAGTAATGGAGAATGAAAAGAGCTGAGGATTGATTCTCAAGTTTCATATTTGTGGACCTTGAAGTATGAAGGTTCCACTGACTAAGATCAGGAATGTAAGAGGAGAAGATTATAAGAATTAAAAGATGGAGATATGGCAGAAGGGAGGGAGATGATACTATGGTTTTAGGCTTGTCAGTGGGACGTTCAGGTGTGCGGTAGATGTGGGAGTCCCAGTACTTCATTCAGGTTCTCAGAGCTGAGATGACATTAAGCTTTTCTTTGGCAGGGTGCATAATTATTAATTGGTCTGTTAGAGAAGTATTTTTATGAGGACAACATTTCTAAATCTGTGTAGATTTTTTTAAAGAATATATAAAATTTAAGGTTAAAATTGTTGAAATCCTAGGATTTCTTTATTAACTGAGAATCTCCAGGGTACTATTGTTTATTATTATAGTTCTGATATAGATATACAAATTAGAATTAGCATATAGCTTTTAAAGCCAACATAAATTGAGTAACTCTTGGCTGCTTAAAAAAAATACAATCTATCCCTGTATCACTTTCCACATTTTGGATGAATGGATATTAAACAATTTAGTGACTTGGTCAAATTGTTATAGATACTAATGGCTATTTGAAAATGACTTTCAAAGCTGACCTAAAATATCTCTCCAAACAGCCTTAAATCAAGGTTAAAAGTAGTTTTTTTTTTTTTTGATCTTATTTGGTTTGAATTACTAGAAGATAATAGATAATAATACCAGTTCCTCTTAAGGCTTTGTTTTCCAGTGTATTGACTATATTACTATAAACTTAGAAAAACAAAATGAATGTTCTTATATGACAATTTTCTATCGTATAAGCTTAGGGCCTTTCTGATGTATTGTCAATCCAGCTTAATCTGAAGACTGCTTCTTTAAGTTGGTTTTATTCTAAATGCATACATATTAGGAGATCTTTAGTGAGAACTGTGTTTACTTTGCTTATGAGAAGATTGTATTTACAGATATATTTAAGGCTTGTTTTTAAAAAGAATTATATACAGGAATAATTGTGCAAGAATCAAACTTAATTAACAAAAATAATTCACTAGGTCAGCTTCAAAATAAAAATGAGTGGTTTCCTAGGATCTAAATACATTTAAGTAAATGTACTTTTTTTTTGTAATTAGATGGCACGTCAGAATCATCTAGGGAACTTTTTCAAACTTTTGATATAACCCTTTTATGGAGATGTAGGATAAGTTTTATAAATTTCTCTATTAGTCCTTCAGGCTTTTTAATCTTCTGCAATAATTAATTTAATAACTACTATGCTCTCAGCAATAAATTCTAAGCATTTGATGCTAGGACTTTTTTTCCAGCCTCCCTCTCAAATTTACGTGGCTGCCTAAGATATGCCTCTTTCCTCCTTTCCCCCCAGCTTTATTTTATTTTTTCCTATTCTGTGTCAACAGCTGTGAGGTATGAAGATCAAGGAACGATGGTGGGCAGAGTTATTAATGAGTTAGAATTAAAACTAGTAGTAGAAAGGAGAGGTATGTTAATACAGAAGGATGGAATGGAGTTTCTGAATACTACAGAGGCTGTAGAATAGAGGAGAGAAGAGTAGCAGATACTACAAATGAATTTGGCAGAAAGAATTGGTGAGAAAAATTGAACTTAAAAACAAATACAAGTTGGCAGCACTACCTAGAGTAAAATAAAAAATGACGAACTGACTGATCTGGTCCTAGTGGTGCCTTATGTTTAAAAAGTTTACTCAAAAGTCAGATTGCTTTATTTTGTATATGTCGAATACACACACTCTTTAAAAGTCATGTGTAAAATGCTTGGAATAGTGCTGTCCACTTAATAGTAAGTCCTCAGCAAATATTTATTATTTTTACTAGTTGGCAGCTACTTTTTGAATTGTGTGATTTGATGAAAAATATACTTGTCAAGTGAAGTGAAGTCACTCAGTTGTGTCCAATTGTTTGCGACCCCATGGACAGTAGCCAACCAGGCTCCTCTGTCCATGGGATTTTCCAGGCAAGAATACTGGAGTGGGTTGCCATTTCAAAATCTGCTAATTTGTGACATAATTACTGGAAGATATTTGAAACAAAGTTATCAAATCAACTCAATTTCATCTGGTATTGAAATATGCTAAGTTCTTCTTCACAACTTCCTGGTGGCTCAGACAGTAAAGCGTCTGCCTACAATGCGGGAGACCTGGGTTCTATCCCTGGGTGGGGAAGATCCTCTGGAGAAGGAAATGGCAACCCACTCCAGTACTCTTGGCTGGAAAATCCCATGGATGGGGGAGTGTGGTAGGCTACAGTCCATGGGGTCTCAAAGAGTTGGACATGACTGAGGGACTTCACTACTTCTTCTTCTTCACAACACAACTTGTCTGTATACCCCAAATCAAGTGAAGTATCCCAAATAATAACTCAGCTTATACAAGGAACTTAATCTGTNGGCTGGAAAATCCCATGGATGGGGGAGTGTGGTAGGCTACAGTCCATGGGGTCTCAAAGAGTTGGACATGACTGAGGGACTTCACTACTTCTTCTTCTTCACAACACAACTTGTCTGTATACCCCAAATCAAGTGAAGTATCCCAAATAATAACTCAGCTTATACAAGGAACTTAATCTGTTTTCTTAAGTTAATTATGCTTCTAAAGGTATTGTTCTGTACTGCTGTGTGTGGCAGTATATATACAGTACACACAAATATGGTCACTATATTTCGATAGCTCATTTCTCTGCTTCACACCTTTTAATCAAAACCATTTCTTTTTTGTCCATCTCTCCAAATCCTACCTTCTTTCTATCAAGATCTTAGGGGTTTTGGGGGGTAATGGAGGGAGATAGCATAGGGTGGTTGGTTTGTGTTTTTTCAAACTTATTTTTTCTCTCTTTACTCTTGCGCCAATTTGTGTGATCTCTTCCTTTTCTAATACATGCCTCTCTGTAGGAGTTCTTTATGTAAGTTATATGCTAACTTGTTACATTTTCATATTGTGTATGAAACTATAGTTTATTTTGCTTCACTTTCACATTATATTATCAGTCAAATTATAAACTCTTTGAGGGCAGGATCTGCCTGTGGTACCTTATGAAGTGTTTTGCCCAGAGTAGGTTTTTAGCAAATGTTTGCTGATAACTTAAGTGGCTCATCTGAACTAGCTTAAAAAGAGTTGAAGACTATTTCACATTCTCAAAAACTATGAAATTCACATTTTAAAGTGTACAGTGGTAAAAATTAAATGGTTTTTTAGTATATTCACGAAGTTATACAACCATCATCACTGTCTAGTTCCAGAGCGTTTTTGTCTCCCTCAGATTAGCAGTCAGTCACCATTCTTCCCTTCTCCAGCCCATGGCAACCGCTATCTACCTTCTGTTGCTGTGGATTTCCTTATTCACATAAGTAAAATCATACAGTGTGGCTTTTTTGTACCAGGCATCTTTCACTTGGTCATCCATGTTGTAGCATGTACGAGTACTTAATTGCTTTTTATGGTCAAATAATATTCCATTGTGTGGGTATACCACATTTTAATTAACTTGTCAGTTGACGGATATTTGGGATGTTTTCCCCTTTTGGCTATTGTAAATAAAGCTTCTGTGTTTTCAGTTCCTCTGAGTAGATACGTAGGAACTGCTAGACTTTTCCAAAGAAGCTACAGTTTTACTTTTCCGTTAACACTATTTGAGGTTTATATTTTCTCTGCATCCTCTCTAATTCTTCTTATTGTCTGTTTGAGTATTGCCATCCTAGTGGCAATATCTCATTGTGGCTTTAAATTATTAACTTTTAAATATATTCTGGATTCATGTCCCTTATCAGATACATGATTTGCAAATATTTTCTCCCATTCTGTGGATTATGTTTTCACTTTCTTGTTAGTATCCTTTGAAGCACAAAAGCTTTTCATTTTGTTGATGTCTGACTTAATCTGTTTTATTCCTTTGCTTGCTTGTGCTTTTGATATCATATTTAAGAAGTTCAGTTCATACAAATGGCTAACAAACACATGAAAAGATGCTCAACTTCACTTATTATCAGGGAAATGCAAATCAANCCACAGTCAGCTCCTGGTCTTGTTTTTGTTGACTATATAGAGCTTCTCCATCTTTGGCTGCAAATCTGATTTCAGTGTTGATCATCTGGCGATGTCCATGTGTAGAGTCTTCTCTTGTGTTGTTGGAAGAGGGTGTTTGCTATGACCAGTGCATTTTCCTGGAAAAACTCTATTAGTCTTTGCCCTGTTTCATTCCATATTCCAAGGCCAAATTTGCCTGGTCAGTAAGGGATTTTCATTAGTTCCTCTGGAAAGCGTGAACCATGGGTGTGGCGGAGGCAGGGGATGGGATGAAAGAATGACTAGGCAAAAAGGGTAAGAGTGTTCAGTTCAGTTCAGTTCAGTCGCTCAGTTGTGTCCGACTCTTTGCGACCCCATGAATTGCAGCACACCAGGCCTCCCTGTCCATCACCAACTCCTGGAGTTCACTCAAACTCACGTCCACCGAGTTGATGATGCCATCCAGCCATCTCATCCTCTGTTTCCCCTTCTCCTCCTGCCCTCAATCCCTCCCATCATCAGAGTCTTTTCCAAGGAGTCAACTCTTTGCATGAGGTGGCCAAAGTACTGGAGTTTCATTATTATTCCTCAGATTGTAACTTCTGTTTTTTAACCTGTGTCAAAATTGAACCTAAAATGACAAGTACATACATGAAAAGATGTTCCCGTATCAGTAGTAATTAAATGAAAAGGTATACTGTAGTTAGCTTATAATGTGTTCTGAGATCAACAAAGATTAATTAAATGCAGAAGTACCCTAAAAGTGTTCTTATGAAATATCAATGTTTTACCTTCCATTAGCATTAATATTTTTCTTATCACTAACGTTTAGGTGTTATGATAGATATAAAGATGGGTAGGGTAGTTCTTCCTACTCTCCCTCCCCTTGAAACAAACATTTTATCAAAAATTTTCTGTATATTGTTCATTGTCATACTTAATACTGTTAGAAAATATCTACCTAATATTTACCTCCTGGAGTAAGATATTTATTCATTTCCCAGGTAAGGAAGTTGAAGCTTATGAAGTCAAGATTATGCAGCTTACACAGGAGGAAGGGGAATTTGAACCTAGGTTTTTCTGATTCTAAAACCTAGTTTTGAAATCTTAATTATTATACAAATACTACTTCTCCAGTTCCTTTGAGGAGCTTGTACTGAAGTTGATAATGTCATACATAATACTCATTGGATCCTTAAAATAATTATTAAATAAGATTTAAAGCATAATTTTTAAATTGAAGTTTATGTTTACTTCAGGAAAAATCCCAAGTCTTTGCTTTTGAAAATCAAATAGAATATTTGCCCATTCTTTTAGTGTTGCTGTGTCACTCAGTTTTTGTGGTTTTAGAAATTCCTTAGTGTCTTCACTTTGGAAAGTTGGCTCTTGAAACTTACGGAGTCAGACTTTGAGTCCAGAAGTTAACAGACTTAGTATAAAAAAAAAAAAAGTCCTGGGAGAGTTCCTTGAGTAATTTTAGGATAAGAAGTTACAGCTTAAAGAGATGATGGGTAAAGTTAAGAAGAATAAAATAATCCTGAGTTTCCTTCTCTGTGTTGAAGGCTTAACTTAGATATTATCATTGCAAAAATTCAACAAGTGGAGTGTGATTGCCTTATAAGTACTTAAAATTTGATAAGTATTTATTTTTCATTGAGCCTCTATGGAAGTTTTATATCATTTGCTTTTTGGTTTTTATACCTTGCTTTGGGAATTCCACATTCAGTGCAGATCTTTGTTTTGAATTTGATTTGGTTGAACTTTGAACAGTAGGATTTTGTAGAATGAAATTTAACTTAAAGAAATCATCCAAAATTTTGAGTAGTGTTGTGCCCTTTTAAAAATGAATTTTTAAATAGATTTAAAATAACATAATCTTTCCAAAGGATTGGTTTCTTAATCTTGGGTCACAGACATGTTTGTCTCCAGGTTTTGTGAACTTTTTTCAGTTTTAAGCGTCAGTCACCCTTTCTGTGAATTTTTATTTCTTTATTTTAGGCCATCATACTTTCCTTTCCTCTTTTTTCATCAATTACTGCAATTCTCTTATTTCATGCTCCTCAGAACATCCCTTCCAATGTTTAATAGCTTCTTATTTTTAATTCTTAGTTTTTTGTATTTTAGAACCTTAGTGAATTAAGGTTTTCTGCCTGAGTTATTCAGCATTACTTTTATGTTTTCTTTTTTTTTTCTTTTTTCATTTTTTTTTTCAGCATTACTTTTAAAGTACCCTTTATACACAGAGTTTAAAGTCCTGGCTATTAATAGAATCAACCCTGTGTTATATCATCAGAGACTATGTTGATATATTAGGTGTTATTTTCAGTACCCTTTTGGGGGGACATTGTGACAGACTAGGGGTACTTAATGCCTTAGTTGATAATAACATTACCACTTCTTATACTTTGTAGAAACTGGAAGGAACTAAACAGAAAAGAGTCCTTTCAGTTCTTTTATGGTTTAGAAAACAAAATAATTCTTTACTGAAACATTTAATTGCCTTATTTTTAGCATTGATGATAAAAGTAAAAGCAATAATGCTAATATTTATTGAGCTCACTGTTTTGGATATTTTACTTACATTATTTAATCCTCATTACAATCTTCGAGGCACACATATAATAATATCCTCACTTTACAATCAGGAAATTGATGCTTGCAAAGAATGTGGCTTGCCCAAAGGATAAGAGAAGGAAGGAAATGGGAGTGATTTGGAGTTGGCATAATTAAAATGAACACGTGCTCCTCCGAAGTTCAATTAGACTCTAAGCTCCCTGCGGTCAAAACTTAATATCACATTTATAGCTCTTTTTTTGTTACCTGACATAGAATTTGAGTATTACACAAGTGCCAGGCACATGGTATATGTTTAGGTTTTTTAAATGAATAAATGGGTTGTGAAAGACTGGTTCATTAGTCTTAGCCATCAGTCTTCTGGAGTGAGTCCATGTGAATCTCATTTGCATTGCGTGATTTGTTCTTTTTTCTTAGATTACCATTTTTCCTGTATCTGGCAGTGTACCTGGCAAGTTTCTCTTCATTTTTCAAATTCCAACTAGTTTCATCTTTTCTATGATACCTTCTTGTCTCTTTTAGGCAAGATTTTTTGTTCCCTTCTTGACACACCTATTTTTTCCCTTTAACTTTTAAAAAATACCTATTATATCATATTGTAATTGTTTTCTTCCTCTGTCCTGGGGATCCTTGTAGGATGGGAGAGGTGAGGAGAGGGGTGGTGATGGACTGTGTCTTGTTCATCTCAGTTGAATTCAACATTTTAGTACAATTTCTGGCACTTTAGGTGCTTATTAAATGTTTGAGCTGAATGATTTCATACAAACAAGCTTAAAATAGACTTGTAGATAAGTGTTGAGGGACTTTATTTCAATGTTGTCCTCTTTGAATTACTGTCATTTGCTTTGTGACTTTAGGCTGCTCTTTATGAAAAATCATTCCCCTAAACTGCTTTCAAAAATAATAATTGAGGCCCTATAGTATCTTAAGATTTTTATTAGGATTTTCTAAGAAGTTCTTTGACATCTTTATCCTTTGGGGAAAAAGATTTTAAAAAGGAGGGAAAAACTTAATAAAAGATATGCTCATAGATAAGCCAAATATCCAGGAATGAGCAAGTTATCTAAGAATTTGTTTAGAAAGGAGTATATTAGATTAAATTCTAGGATCTTTAAATACAGGGCATAAGTCAGAATTTTATCTGTTCTTACCCACACCACATTGTACATAGAATTGTTCAGTAGAGATAATAAGAATAAAGTGCTTATAAATAGGATAGTGCTTTACGTTAGCTTCTGAAAAAGGAATTTTATTAAACTATTAGTATACTGTAAATTAAATGATTCCTAGGAATTTTGTCAAAAACTGTGTTAGTTATAACTACTATTGCTGTATAACAGGTTGCTTCAGAATTGCACAACTTAAAACAGGAAACACTATCTCCCAATTCCTTTGAGCCAGAAATCTGGGTGTGGTTTAGCTGGGTGCCCTCTAGACTCTGGGTGTCTCCCAAAGCTATAATCCTCCTACCATCAAAGCATCACTGGGGGCTGCAGTCATCACCAGGCTCAATTAGCAGAAGATCTGCTTTCAAGCTTACTCACTTGGCTCTTGGTGGGCTAAAGTTCCTCACTGGTTACTGGCTAGAGACTTTGTTGTCATTTAGACTTCTCTGAAGGCAGCTTGCAATACAGCAGCTGACTTACCTTAGAGTAAGGGAAGGTACTCCTGACAGAAGCAGTCAGGAGGACTTATTGTCACTTTTTCTGTATTCCATTTGTTAGAAGCAAATCACTAGGTTCAGCCCACAATCAAGACGAGAGAATTACACAGGCCGTAAGTACCAGGGTGATGGCATCATTGGGGGCCATCTTGGAGACTGCCTACCACAGTGCCCTATGAGATTAGTATAAGGATTTGAGTATTGCAGAAGTTAAAAAACAAAAAAAGATGCAACAAAAGTAAGAACAGGTTGGGAATTTTCTTGTTGCCCAGTGATTAGTACTTGGCACTTTTACTGCCTGGACCTGGTTTCAATCCCTGGTTGAGGAACTAAGATCCTGTAAATTACATGGTGCAGCCCCCAAAAAGAAAAACAGAGTATAAATTGAATTATTCAAAAATTATTTTTAATGCATAAAGGATGAATTGCCAACAAATACTAGTCAAGAGAAAAAATAGGTAGCTTGTCAGGAGTTAGTTGGAAAAGGAAATAGGGAGTGAATTTGAATAATCTAACTTTAAAGACAATATTACAACAAAGTGTGCCTTCTTGGAATAGGGTCATTTCTTGCTACAGGTTTCTCCTATCTGTGCTGGTTCTAACACGGAAGTCTTTTCCTGGTTGAAGNCTGAATGGTCTAGTGGTTTTCCCTACTTTTCAATTTCAGTCTGAATTTGGCAATAAAGAGTTCATGATCTGAGCCACAGTCAGCTCCTGGTCTTGTTTTTGTTGACTATATAGAGCTTCTCCATCTTTGGCTGCAAATCTGATTTCAGTGTTGATCATCTGGCGATGTCCATGTGTAGAGTCTTCTCTTGTGTTGTTGGAAGAGGGTGTTTGCTATGACCAGTGCATTTTCCTGGAAAAACTCTATTAGTCTTTGCCCTGTTTCATTCCATATTCCAAGGCCAAATTTGCCTGGTCAGTAAGGGATTTTCATTAGTTCCTCTGGAAAGCGTGAACCATGGGTGTGGCGGAGGCAGGGGATGGGATGAAAGAATGACTAGGCAAAAAGGGTAAGAGTGTTCAGTTCAGTTCAGTTCAGTCGCTCAGTTGTGTCCGACTCTTTGCGACCCCATGAATTGCAGCACACCAGGCCTCCCTGTCCATCACCAACTCCTGGAGTTCACTCAAACTCACGTCCACCGAGTTGATGATGCCATCCAGCCATCTCATCCTCTGTTTCCCCTTCTCCTCCTGCCCTCAATCCCTCCCATCATCAGAGTCTTTTCCAAGGAGTCAACTCTTTGCATGAGGTGGCCAAAGTACTGGAGTTTCATTATTATTCCTCAGATTGTAACTTCTGTTTTTTAACCTGTGTCAAAATTGAACCTAAAATGACAAGTACATACATGAAAAGATGTTCCCGTATCAGTAGTAATTAAATGAAAAGGTATACTGTAGTTAGCTTATAATGTGTTCTGAGATCAACAAAGATTAATTAAATGCAGAAGTACCCTAAAAGTGTTCTTATGAAATATCAATGTTTTACCTTCCATTAGCATTAATATTTTTCTTATCACTAACGTTTAGGTGTTATGATAGATATAAAGATGGGTAGGGTAGTTCTTCCTACTCTCCCTCCCCTTGAAACAAACATTTTATCAAAAATTTTCTGTATATTGTTCATTGTCATACTTAATACTGTTAGAAAATATCTACCTAATATTTACCTCCTGGAGTAAGATATTTATTCATTTCCCAGGTAAGGAAGTTGAAGCTTATGAAGTCAAGATTATGCAGCTTACACAGGAGGAAGGGGAATTTGAACCTAGGTTTTTCTGATTCTAAAACCTAGTTTTGAAATCTTAATTATTATACAAATACTACTTCTCCAGTTCCTTTGAGGAGCTTGTACTGAAGTTGATAATGTCATACATAATACTCATTGGATCCTTAAAATAATTATTAAATAAGATTTAAAGCATAATTTTTAAATTGAAGTTTATGTTTACTTCAGGAAAAATCCCAAGTCTTTGCTTTTGAAAATCAAATAGAATATTTGCCCATTCTTTTAGTGTTGCTGTGTCACTCAGTTTTTGTGGTTTTAGAAATTCCTTAGTGTCTTCACTTTGGAAAGTTGGCTCTTGAAACTTACGGAGTCAGACTTTGAGTCCAGAAGTTAACAGACTTAGTATAAAAAAAAAAAAAGTCCTGGGAGAGTTCCTTGAGTAATTTTAGGATAAGAAGTTACAGCTTAAAGAGATGATGGGTAAAGTTAAGAAGAATAAAATAATCCTGAGTTTCCTTCTCTGTGTTGAAGGCTTAACTTAGATATTATCATTGCAAAAATTCAACAAGTGGAGTGTGATTGCCTTATAAGTACTTAAAATTTGATAAGTATTTATTTTTCATTGAGCCTCTATGGAAGTTTTATATCATTTGCTTTTTGGTTTTTATACCTTGCTTTGGGAATTCCACATTCAGTGCAGATCTTTGTTTTGAATTTGATTTGGTTGAACTTTGAACAGTAGGATTTTGTAGAATGAAATTTAACTTAAAGAAATCATCCAAAATTTTGAGTAGTGTTGTGCCCTTTTAAAAATGAATTTTTAAATAGATTTAAAATAACATAATCTTTCCAAAGGATTGGTTTCTTAATCTTGGGTCACAGACATGTTTGTCTCCAGGTTTTGTGAACTTTTTTCAGTTTTAAGCGTCAGTCACCCTTTCTGTGAATTTTTATTTCTTTATTTTAGGCCATCATACTTTCCTTTCCTCTTTTTTCATCAATTACTGCAATTCTCTTATTTCATGCTCCTCAGAACATCCCTTCCAATGTTTAATAGCTTCTTATTTTTAATTCTTAGTTTTTTGTATTTTAGAACCTTAGTGAATTAAGGTTTTCTGCCTGAGTTATTCAGCATTACTTTTATGTTTTCTTTTTTTTTTCTTTTTTCATTTTTTTTTTCAGCATTACTTTTAAAGTACCCTTTATACACAGAGTTTAAAGTCCTGGCTATTAATAGAATCAACCCTGTGTTATATCATCAGAGACTATGTTGATATATTAGGTGTTATTTTCAGTACCCTTTTGGGGGGACATTGTGACAGACTAGGGGTACTTAATGCCTTAGTTGATAATAACATTACCACTTCTTATACTTTGTAGAAACTGGAAGGAACTAAACAGAAAAGAGTCCTTTCAGTTCTTTTATGGTTTAGAAAACAAAATAATTCTTTACTGAAACATTTAATTGCCTTATTTTTAGCATTGATGATAAAAGTAAAAGCAATAATGCTAATATTTATTGAGCTCACTGTTTTGGATATTTTACTTACATTATTTAATCCTCATTACAATCTTCGAGGCACACATATAATAATATCCTCACTTTACAATCAGGAAATTGATGCTTGCAAAGAATGTGGCTTGCCCAAAGGATAAGAGAAGGAAGGAAATGGGAGTGATTTGGAGTTGGCATAATTAAAATGAACACGTGCTCCTCCGAAGTTCAATTAGACTCTAAGCTCCCTGCGGTCAAAACTTAATATCACATTTATAGCTCTTTTTTTGTTACCTGACATAGAATTTGAGTATTACACAAGTGCCAGGCACATGGTATATGTTTAGGTTTTTTAAATGAATAAATGGGTTGTGAAAGACTGGTTCATTAGTCTTAGCCATCAGTCTTCTGGAGTGAGTCCATGTGAATCTCATTTGCATTGCGTGATTTGTTCTTTTTTCTTAGATTACCATTTTTCCTGTATCTGGCAGTGTACCTGGCAAGTTTCTCTTCATTTTTCAAATTCCAACTAGTTTCATCTTTTCTATGATACCTTCTTGTCTCTTTTAGGCAAGATTTTTTGTTCCCTTCTTGACACACCTATTTTTTCCCTTTAACTTTTAAAAAATACCTATTATATCATATTGTAATTGTTTTCTTCCTCTGTCCTGGGGATCCTTGTAGGATGGGAGAGGTGAGGAGAGGGGTGGTGATGGACTGTGTCTTGTTCATCTCAGTTGAATTCAACATTTTAGTACAATTTCTGGCACTTTAGGTGCTTATTAAATGTTTGAGCTGAATGATTTCATACAAACAAGCTTAAAATAGACTTGTAGATAAGTGTTGAGGGACTTTATTTCAATGTTGTCCTCTTTGAATTACTGTCATTTGCTTTGTGACTTTAGGCTGCTCTTTATGAAAAATCATTCCCCTAAACTGCTTTCAAAAATAATAATTGAGGCCCTATAGTATCTTAAGATTTTTATTAGGATTTTCTAAGAAGTTCTTTGACATCTTTATCCTTTGGGGAAAAAGATTTTAAAAAGGAGGGAAAAACTTAATAAAAGATATGCTCATAGATAAGCCAAATATCCAGGAATGAGCAAGTTATCTAAGAATTTGTTTAGAAAGGAGTATATTAGATTAAATTCTAGGATCTTTAAATACAGGGCATAAGTCAGAATTTTATCTGTTCTTACCCACACCACATTGTACATAGAATTGTTCAGTAGAGATAATAAGAATAAAGTGCTTATAAATAGGATAGTGCTTTACGTTAGCTTCTGAAAAAGGAATTTTATTAAACTATTAGTATACTGTAAATTAAATGATTCCTAGGAATTTTGTCAAAAACTGTGTTAGTTATAACTACTATTGCTGTATAACAGGTTGCTTCAGAATTGCACAACTTAAAACAGGAAACACTATCTCCCAATTCCTTTGAGCCAGAAATCTGGGTGTGGTTTAGCTGGGTGCCCTCTAGACTCTGGGTGTCTCCCAAAGCTATAATCCTCCTACCATCAAAGCATCACTGGGGGCTGCAGTCATCACCAGGCTCAATTAGCAGAAGATCTGCTTTCAAGCTTACTCACTTGGCTCTTGGTGGGCTAAAGTTCCTCACTGGTTACTGGCTAGAGACTTTGTTGTCATTTAGACTTCTCTGAAGGCAGCTTGCAATACAGCAGCTGACTTACCTTAGAGTAAGGGAAGGTACTCCTGACAGAAGCAGTCAGGAGGACTTATTGTCACTTTTTCTGTATTCCATTTGTTAGAAGCAAATCACTAGGTTCAGCCCACAATCAAGACGAGAGAATTACACAGGCCGTAAGTACCAGGGTGATGGCATCATTGGGGGCCATCTTGGAGACTGCCTACCACAGTGCCCTATGAGATTAGTATAAGGATTTGAGTATTGCAGAAGTTAAAAAACAAAAAAAGATGCAACAAAAGTAAGAACAGGTTGGGAATTTTCTTGTTGCCCAGTGATTAGTACTTGGCACTTTTACTGCCTGGACCTGGTTTCAATCCCTGGTTGAGGAACTAAGATCCTGTAAATTACATGGTGCAGCCCCCAAAAAGAAAAACAGAGTATAAATTGAATTATTCAAAAATTATTTTTAATGCATAAAGGATGAATTGCCAACAAATACTAGTCAAGAGAAAAAATAGGTAGCTTGTCAGGAGTTAGTTGGAAAAGGAAATAGGGAGTGAATTTGAATAATCTAACTTTAAAGACAATATTACAACAAAGTGTGCCTTCTTGGAATAGGGTCATTTCTTGCTACAGGTTTCTCCTATCTGTGCTGGTTCTAACACGGAAGTCTTTTCCTGGTTGAAGGAGATCTACTAATAGAGGATTCTTATTTGAAAATATGAAATTTAATAGTGAATGACTGAGCAAGGAAGCCTACAGTTTGCTTGTAAGATCAGGGTTGGACTTGAAAATGAAATACCTTCTTAAATTTAGTTTATCATGTATGAAAAGGGCAGTTTCCCCTGTAATTTCCACCCCCCTTTCATAAATCAATTTTAATGAGAAATGTATGTGACATAGAAAAAACACCTCAAAACTTTGAGAAAGGCAAATAGAGAAAATACTTTGAAGATACCTATGTATTTCTGAATTATTTGTTTAATATATTTTCAATAAAAATTTAGTGAGATGTTGGGGAAACTTGGAGTAACATATCTGTAGTTTATCTAAAAAATAAATACAAAAAATTTGAAACTGTGACTTAATAGGGAGAGGAAAGCAAACAAGCATTCAGTTCAGTTCAGTTGCTTAGTTGTGTCCAACTCTGTGACCCCATGGACTGCAGCATGTCAGGCCTCCCTGTCCATCACCAACTCCTGGAGCTTACTCAAACTCATGTCCATTGTGTCGGTGATGGCATCCAACCATCTCATCCTCTGTTGCCCCTTCTCCTCCTGCCTTCAATCTTTCCCAGCATGAGAGTCTTTTCAGATGAGTTAGTTCTTTGCATCAGGTGGCCAGAATATTGGAGTTTCAGCTTCAGCATCAGTCCTTCCAGTCAGGACTGATTTCCTCTAGGATGGAATGGTTGGATCTCCTTGCCATCCAAGGGACTCTCGAGAATCTTCTTCAACACCACAGTTCAGAAGCATCAATTCTTTGGCACTCAGCTTTCTTTATAGTCCAACTCTCAAAAAGATATTATCAAGCAGTAACAGCTAAAGCATCACTATGCAGTAAATCATGGTATATTACATACACTATGTAATAAATGTACATAAAATATATAAGGGAATTGTGTATTTTTAGATCTCCCAAAACAATTTTAAATAATGATAGTGATGCTAATAGTATTATGATATTTGGGGATTCTGTTTAAGACTTAATTTTTAAAAGAATGTAATTTATGCTAAGCATAATCTTTGAAGCTATTTACATAATTTTTCCACTTGTTAAAGTCATTGTGTTGTTTGTATTTGTCTATTAAGAGTGACTTTTTCTGTCAAACTACTATTGCAGTGGTTTTTTAAAGTTTATTCTGCCTATGTTCATTTAATGCATCAATCAAAGTAACAATTTTGGTGGCTCTAGAGCCTTCAGTGCTATCTATCTACTCTGATTCCATCTTCACTAACCACTTTAAAAGGTATTCAGCAAATAACTTGGTGGCACAGTGAAATAGCAAGAAACCAAGATCTACCTGATACTGTTGCATTTAGCTCGAAGTTTTGCTCAAGTGGGAAATAAGTTTTTAATGGTAAAATGATTCAAGATCTCAAAGTCCCACCCCCAGCTTATAACACAAAAAGATGCCCAATATACATTATAAGACCATATTGCTTCATCGGTAATCTTAAAATGATCTTAATCTTTCTTTTACTGTAGTCTCACACACACAGTTTTTTCCTCTCCTTTATTTATTTATTTGTTTATATGAAACATGCCACTGTAACCTGAACAGATTTTGTTTTACTTACTGCAAAAATTGTTACTTGCAGAAAGAAGTCAGGTGAAAATTTGATGATAGTATGTGGACTTTTCATTTCTCCCTAATAATTTTCCTTGAAGTTATCTTTCTACACTGATTAAATAAAACAATTGAATTTGTTACGACCTGATTTTTTTGTCAGGATATAGTTATCTTTCTTAAGAAGTTTTTAATAGAAAGTATAATTAATACTTATTGATTTCTAAATCTGAGTATTGGAGGAAAAGGTATAGAATTGAAGAGTGCTAGATTTTGAATTTTTCTAGAACTTTAACCTTTATGTTCTTTGAGGGAATGATAGCTTTTTAACCATTATATTGCTGTGGGAAAATTGATCCATAAGAATTGAAAGTGAGTTTTAGAATAGTACTAAAATGCTGTGGTATGTTTCTTTGCACAGATAGTGACTCTGGTAAGAAGTGGTTTCCACCTGTCTTGGTGAGCCATTTCAGTTTTCTGTGTTCTGAAGCAGTTGTTTTCAAACTTTGCTAGACACTAAAATCACCAGGAGGATGACTTCAAATCCTTGTTCCCAGCCCATTCCCCTAATAGTGAAATCAGTATATCCAGGGGTGGTACCTAAGGCATAAGTACCTATAGAGTTTTTTCCAGGTGACTTAAGTATGTCGCCAAGTTTAAGAAACATTCTTGCGAGATGCTCATTGAACATCTTTTAAAATGCAGATTGTGATTTAGTAAATCTGGAGCAGGGTCTGAGAGTCTTGAGTATCTAACAAAACAACCAGGTAGTATAGTACACCTGGTCTGTAATCAACACTTGGAGTAGAAAGGTTCTAGAATACTAAATTGCCTAAATAGACTTCAGTTGATAGACTTTAGTTGTTTAGTGATTCTTTATTCAAAAAGTACTTTATTCTGTTCCTGGTCTCATAATCACAAGATAGGTTTGTTAAGTGAGTTCCATGTACTTTTTCTCTTTTAAACCTCACAACACCCCTGTGAGAGTGTAATACATGTTCATTATGAAAAATTCATATAAGTGATAAGAAAAATAAAATTAGGTAGCTACCAGAAATTAAAGTCTTTTTTTTTTTTTTTTTTTTTTTGTAGCTTTAAGACACCAGGTTAAAGTTAGAACTTTGAAGAAGCATTTCATCATGTTCTCCCCTTAGGTAAAGAAAGTTAAATGCTATAGGAGGAGTATTGCTAAAACTAAAATGCTTTTGCTCATAAAAGATCCCCCCCAAAATATATATATACTGTAATTACATTAGGGTAATAGAATAATAGGTACTTTCTCCTTTATCTGCAGTCTCAAATATTTACAATGTGCAAATATTAATTTCACAATAAAAAGAAAAAAACCTTAGACTTCAAAAAAATGCTTCTGAAGAACAGGCCTGACTAAATAATTGACACTTCATACAGAAATCAAGATCTCAATAGATGAGCAAAGAATAATTCACATAAATAGAAGTACAGATTTATAAGTGAACAGTTGAAAAAATAGTTTTTAATCTGAAACAACTTTAGTAAGACATTTTACAAATAGCCAGGTAGGTACCTACCTTCTCCCAAAAGAAGTGCTTTAGAGCCAATTCCAATGCTGACAAGGTACAGAAAAAACAATATATTCATTCATTTCTGGTGGCATTATGCAGCCTTTTGAAAGGCAGTATGGTTAATGCAAAGAAAGATTATATTTAATATAATGGCACTAAAACACAAAAATACCGTGCACACTCCAGCTGCCACTGTGCAAAATATTTACATGCTGAAAGACAATTTTTAAAAAAAGTCCTGATTTGAGTGTAAAGATATGACTGCCAAAAAATTAATCTTGCAAAATGTCTCTATAGCTTGACAAAACCAAGTATGTCTAAATTAATTTTACATATGATAGCCCTCTGACTATGGGATGAACAACCACATGTTATATATTATGGATGCTTAGGTTTTGCTTGTTTTTATGTTTTGGGCCCTCATCAGTCTATGTCCTATAGAAATTTCCTAAATAATAAACCAGTTTTCATTAAGATTTGTTTGTAAATTTCCTAGTATTAAAGAGCCAACCTCTTATTGAAAGTTTATTGAGCTGACTGTGTGTAGTACAGTTACTGTCCAGGTACTGTGTAGGGAACACAGAAATAGGGCCACAAAGAAATTATGATTTTAAGAAGTAAAAAGTATTAAAGGTATTAATTCAGAAATCGCTAAAGAACTTTGGGCATCTTTTGAAAAATCTCTTTAAGTTCTGGTTTCAGTTTCTTTCCAGTGTCCAAGGTTGCATCCAAAATAGTGCATCCACTGACAAACATATACAGTAAATCTTGGCGAACAAGAAGAGAAACAGTCTATACCAGTAAGCCCCAGTAGCCAAAAATTGAAGCAGAGAATTTCAGAAGACATCAGTCAGATGCAGTTTCTTTAGAAACCCAAAGTCTTAAGGAACTAGGTCAAGGAAAAGAAACTTACAGTACTGCAGATAGTTCACAAAACTCAAATTGTTATTATGTCCTCACTTGAACCTCTTTGTCTTTCCAGACTTCTTACACCTAAAATTGAGCAGCATACCTCAATTGTATATTTCCCAACCACAGGTGAGGAGAGTTCCGTTGGCATTTTGGGTAAGACAGTCATTGTGCTTGACTGCTCTGTGGTTCAGTGTCCCACTCACTACTGCCAAATGCAACCCTCAAGTATTATTAATATCAAAAATGCCCTCACCGTTTTCTGTTGGTTGATGAGTGAGTACTACCTTCTGTTAAGAATTTATCAGTCTAGTCTCTGGAAGAGTGCAGTTAGCTCTTTTTAAAATAGATTAAGTTAATGTTGTAGAGTTTAGGTAGAAACTTCACATTGGACATGAATGAAAAGGATTAGGGTTCGGTGTATTAGGGAAACAAATGGGAGGGATTTGGGTCTTCTTCTTCCATTCCAATAATTGATGGTCTAGAAATGCAGGAGAGGACTTGTTACAGCCTTTTTAGAGGATAATTTTGCACTACTGTGTCAGTCTAAATTTTAAATGCCCATTACTCACTAATCCCACTTCGGGGAATCTGGCCTATGGAAATCTTGGAGGACATAAAAATTCTTATTTTTTAATGTCCTTTTGCAGTATTGGTAATAGTGAAATATAAATACATAAAAGTTGAAAAATCAACTCACCACCAACAAAAAAGCCCAACTAACTAAATGAATATAAATAGCAGTTAAATAATTGATGGTATACACTGTGCCTTTTTTTTTTTTAAGGAAGTAGGACTCTGTATACTAGATAAATTACTAACAAGTAATATACCATTATGGAGAAGGAAATGGCAACCCACTCCAGTATTCTTGCCTAGAGAATCCTGGTGGGCTGCTGTCCATAGGGTTGCACAGAGTCGGACACGCCTGAAGCAGCTTAGTGTGCATGCATGCATTGGAGAAGGAAATGGGAGCCCAGTCGAGTATTCTTGCCAGGAGAATCCCAGGGACGGAGGAACCTGGTGGGCTGCCGTCTGTGGGGTCGCACTGAGTTAGGCATGACTGAAGTGACTTACTAGCAAAAATATACCATTAAAGGAAATAAACAAATTGGAACAGTATGATTATTGCAATCCTAGTTTTGGTATTTTGTGTGTGCATACATGTTAGTAAATGTGAGGCCTAAAAGGTGATTTTTAATATTGTTTAAATGAACAAATTAAACAGTAGAACCAAGATTTTCAAAGGTTGAGAAAGAATATAATGCTTTCCTTGTTCTAGCACACAGTTGATGCCTCCATCATTTACCTTCATTTCATCCTTTCCTTCTTTGGACAACCCAGTTACATTTACTAGAAAAGCCTACCTCTTGAATCTCTACGCCAGAAGGCTTGAAGAAAATCTAGGATCAGTAAGTGGCACTTTCTTCATGGGCACCCTAGGCTCAAAAGTATTTTTTGACTATTTCTCTCTTTGCTTGTATCTTTTCTTCACTTCAACCTGCAAAACGTTGTTCTCATATGTACTTCTGTTTTCATTGCCTTTACCCTAGTTCATATTCTCATTACTTTATGTTTTGACTGTTACAATAGCCAATGAAACTGTTTCCTTTTAGCTTTAGCCCCTTCCATTTTCCTGCTAAACAATTACTTGTGAGCATATGATAGTCAGGATTAGTACTGTTATCTTAAATGTGCTTGCAGAAGCAGTTTTGTGTTGTGTATTTTCAGCTGTGCAGGGTATACTCCAGTAAAAATGTTGCTTTTGCAATTTGTACCTCTTTGCTCTATAAATAAACTTTTATCTCACCTTTTTTAATATTGGGGAGAAAAGGTAAAAGAAAAGGGAGATATGGAAGCTGTTACTTCTGTTTTTCAGTACCAGTTGTCTATCTCTAAATAATATATAAATTGACACACTAACTCAGCTCTTCCAGGAGGAAAGGATGTTACTATATCCAATATTTAAAATAGTTTTATTTATGGGAAAAACTTACATGGTGAATTGTGTTTTAGGATAGAAATGCTATAGTGAGTAAGCATGTTTGGTCTTTTAATATCTGTAAATTCTTGTATTGCTTTATTCTTTTGATGTCATTCATCTTCCCTTTGAGAAATTCTTAGCTAAACTAAGAGGGAAAAAAGGGTATTGTTATTGTGAATCTGTGTCTTGATTTGTGACCTGTATGAAGACTATAGGAATCTGGAGAAACTTGCTTAGAAATAATTGATAAGGTATTCTCTTGAGGGGCTCCCAGGTGGCGCTAGTGGTAAGGAACCTGCCTGCCAATACAGAAAGAAATAAGAGATGTGGGTTCATCCTTGGGTCAGGAAGAATCCCTTCCCTCCTATCAGGAGGACATGGCAGCCCGTTCCAGTATTCTTGCCTGGAGAATCCCATGGATAGAGGAGCCTGGTGGGCTAACGTCCATGGGGTTGCAGAGAGTCACACACTACTGAAGTGACTTGGCACACAGCACCTCTAGAGAGGAGATTCTCATTTAGAGGGCAAAACCACCTCAAGAGCTTTTCCCCAAATGACACTTAGCAGATTCTGAGATGGCATCCCGCTTATACCATTCTCCCTTTGAGGATCAGTTTTAATGAGCCATTATTACTAAAATAATATGTCATATTCCTCATGTATGTAGGGCAAAAGCTGATTTAGAATAGTTGCTTTGGAGACAGTGAGTTGACCATAATTAAGATTATTTCCTTCACATCCATGCTCATTCTTCAAGGCTGCCAACTGCCACCTCTTCTAGGAAACCTTTCCTGATTTCCTTCCAGCTTTTACCACTCAGAAATAATTTTTCCCTCCGCTAAACTTACTTTAATCATACTTACAACTGTGGTCCTTTTCTGCCTACCTGTAATTGTATATGTGCCTTTAAAAAAAAAATCTGCATTCTGTTCTGGAACCTCTGCCTAGAATAGGATATATGTCTAACTTTTCCTGTATCTCTCATAGTTCTTTCTTCTTATTTATTTGGCTGAGCTGATTCTTGGTTATAGTATGTGAGATCTAGTTCCCTGACTAAGGATCAAACCTGGCCCCCCTGCATTGGAAACAGAGGGGTCCAGGGAAGTCCCTCTCACAGTTCTTAATAGGATGTCTTTCATATACTATGGGAGCTAAGCAAATATTTCCTGATCAAAGTATTTGTGAAATTTACATAGAATAAAGTTAATGATCTTCAAAGGTCATTGTTTCTCATCTCCATGACATGTCTTTTGCCCCAGAGAAGGCTTATGGCAAAAATTACAAAGCTGATATCCAGTGACTAAAGTGAAGATAGCAGTATAACTGGAAGAAGTACCAGTGCAAGTGGAAAAGTGTCTAGAAATGTAGGTAAGCAACTTTGTAAATCCTTGTAGGTGATGTTGAGTTTGAATTCTGTTACATTTCTTAAAGAGGAAGCATCAAAAGGATTTAAGAGTTGAGTCATTTGATTAAGTTTTAGTTTTGAATGCATTAACCTGTAACAATGAGGACGATGGTAAGACTGAATGCTGTGTTGCAAAAGATGTAGGAAAGAAAAATCCTAAAATTCTAGAATAAAGACAGTTTAGTTTGATAGTAATGAGTGGACTGAAGCAGTACAGATTAAATCTTGGTGTCTTAGTTATTGTGGGTAAAGGCAGAGGGAAATGTCTTGACCAGGCTTTAGAGATTAGGTGAATTTGAGTTAGAGAAGGAATATCAGAGGAAGAGAGTAGCATTAAGTTTTGTGGCTGAGATGAGTTTTGAACCTACTAAATTTGAACTGTCTGTAGGACAGCCAGTTAAAGATACCCAACAGTGAGTTGGTTATATAAGCCTCAGGCTTAGGGAGAAGTCAGGATTGAGCATGCAGTTTTGAAGTGGGAGTGGTTAATGTTTGCCTGGAGAGTATGTATTCTAAAGTTTAAAACCCCATATCTTCAGTGCTTTCTGTGATGACTGCACTAGCCAAGATTTGTTATGTTTATTATATATATATGTAAAATAAATTTTATTTATAAAATAAATATAAATATTGTATATTATAGTAATAATTATAAAAATTATAGATTAATAATATTGTATTAATTAATATTATTCAGTTCATTCAGTCGCTCAGTCGTGTCCGAGTCTTTGCGACCCCATGAATCTCAGCACACCAGGCCTCCCTGTCCATCACCAACTCCCAGAGTTCACTCAGACTCGCATCCACCGAGTCAGTGATGCCATCCAGCCATCTCATCCTCTGTCGTCCCCTTCTTCTCCTGCCCCCAGTCCCTCCCAGTATCAAAATCTTTTCCAATGAGTCAGCTCTTCGCATGAGGGAGATGGGAATACCGGACCACCTGACCTGCCTCTTGAGAAACCTATATGGAGGTCAGGAAGCAACAGTTAGAAGTGGACATGGAACAACAGACTGGTTCCAGATAGGAAAAGCAGTACATCAAGGCTGTATATTGTCACCCTGCTTATTTAACTTATATGTAGAGTACATTATGAGAAATGCTGGGCTGGAAGAAACACAAGCTAGAATCAAGATTGCTGAGAGAAATATCAATAACCTCAGATATGTGGATGACACCACCCTTATGACAGAAAGTGAAGAGGAAAGAGCCTCTTGATGAAAGTGAAAGAGGAGAGTGAAAAAGTTGGCTTAAGGCTTAACATTCAGAAAATGAAGATCATGGCATCCGGTCCCATCACTTCATGGGGAAACAGTGGAAACAGTGTCAGACTTTATTTTTTGGGGCTCCAAAATGACTGCAGATGGTGATTGCAGCCATGAAATTAAAAGACGCTTACTCCTTGGAAGAAAAGTTATGACCAACCTAGATAGCATATTCAAAAGCAGAGACATTACTTTGCTGGACGGACTAAGGTCCATCTAGTCAAGGCTATGGTTTTTCCAGTGGTCATGTATGGATGTGAGAGTTGGACTGTGAAGAAGGCTGAGCGCTGATATTAAAATATTATATATATATAAATAAAAAAGCTGGAGGGGGCATGGCAACCCACTCCTGTATTCTTGCCTAGAGAATCCCCATGGAAAGAGGAGCCTGGTGGGTTGCAGTCCATGGGGTCACAAAGAGTTGGACACAACTGAGCAACTAAGCACAGCATAGCATGTATATATAAAAACCAGCCTCTTTTAACCTGACTCTAATCATGAGGAGAAAAAAAGCAAAACAGTTTAACTTAAAGAAGACTCTATAAAACAATTGACATTAGCTCCTCAAAATATCAGTGGTTTGAAAGATTAAAAACAGGAATTCCCTGGCAGTCCAGTAGTTAGGACTCACTGCCAGGTCTCAGGGTTTGATACCTCCCTGAGGACTCCACACACATTCCTCCCCCCATTCCCCCGCCCTCCTCCACCCCCGCACCCCTCCCAGCTCCCNTTAAATGCCCATTACTCACTAATCCCACTTCGGGGAATCTGGCCTATGGAAATCTTGGAGGACATAAAAATTCTTATTTTTTAATGTCCTTTTGCAGTATTGGTAATAGTGAAATATAAATACATAAAAGTTGAAAAATCAACTCACCACCAACAAAAAAGCCCAACTAACTAAATGAATATAAATAGCAGTTAAATAATTGATGGTATACACTGTGCCTTTTTTTTTTTTAAGGAAGTAGGACTCTGTATACTAGATAAATTACTAACAAGTAATATACCATTATGGAGAAGGAAATGGCAACCCACTCCAGTATTCTTGCCTAGAGAATCCTGGTGGGCTGCTGTCCATAGGGTTGCACAGAGTCGGACACGCCTGAAGCAGCTTAGTGTGCATGCATGCATTGGAGAAGGAAATGGGAGCCCAGTCGAGTATTCTTGCCAGGAGAATCCCAGGGACGGAGGAACCTGGTGGGCTGCCGTCTGTGGGGTCGCACTGAGTTAGGCATGACTGAAGTGACTTACTAGCAAAAATATACCATTAAAGGAAATAAACAAATTGGAACAGTATGATTATTGCAATCCTAGTTTTGGTATTTTGTGTGTGCATACATGTTAGTAAATGTGAGGCCTAAAAGGTGATTTTTAATATTGTTTAAATGAACAAATTAAACAGTAGAACCAAGATTTTCAAAGGTTGAGAAAGAATATAATGCTTTCCTTGTTCTAGCACACAGTTGATGCCTCCATCATTTACCTTCATTTCATCCTTTCCTTCTTTGGACAACCCAGTTACATTTACTAGAAAAGCCTACCTCTTGAATCTCTACGCCAGAAGGCTTGAAGAAAATCTAGGATCAGTAAGTGGCACTTTCTTCATGGGCACCCTAGGCTCAAAAGTATTTTTTGACTATTTCTCTCTTTGCTTGTATCTTTTCTTCACTTCAACCTGCAAAACGTTGTTCTCATATGTACTTCTGTTTTCATTGCCTTTACCCTAGTTCATATTCTCATTACTTTATGTTTTGACTGTTACAATAGCCAATGAAACTGTTTCCTTTTAGCTTTAGCCCCTTCCATTTTCCTGCTAAACAATTACTTGTGAGCATATGATAGTCAGGATTAGTACTGTTATCTTAAATGTGCTTGCAGAAGCAGTTTTGTGTTGTGTATTTTCAGCTGTGCAGGGTATACTCCAGTAAAAATGTTGCTTTTGCAATTTGTACCTCTTTGCTCTATAAATAAACTTTTATCTCACCTTTTTTAATATTGGGGAGAAAAGGTAAAAGAAAAGGGAGATATGGAAGCTGTTACTTCTGTTTTTCAGTACCAGTTGTCTATCTCTAAATAATATATAAATTGACACACTAACTCAGCTCTTCCAGGAGGAAAGGATGTTACTATATCCAATATTTAAAATAGTTTTATTTATGGGAAAAACTTACATGGTGAATTGTGTTTTAGGATAGAAATGCTATAGTGAGTAAGCATGTTTGGTCTTTTAATATCTGTAAATTCTTGTATTGCTTTATTCTTTTGATGTCATTCATCTTCCCTTTGAGAAATTCTTAGCTAAACTAAGAGGGAAAAAAGGGTATTGTTATTGTGAATCTGTGTCTTGATTTGTGACCTGTATGAAGACTATAGGAATCTGGAGAAACTTGCTTAGAAATAATTGATAAGGTATTCTCTTGAGGGGCTCCCAGGTGGCGCTAGTGGTAAGGAACCTGCCTGCCAATACAGAAAGAAATAAGAGATGTGGGTTCATCCTTGGGTCAGGAAGAATCCCTTCCCTCCTATCAGGAGGACATGGCAGCCCGTTCCAGTATTCTTGCCTGGAGAATCCCATGGATAGAGGAGCCTGGTGGGCTAACGTCCATGGGGTTGCAGAGAGTCACACACTACTGAAGTGACTTGGCACACAGCACCTCTAGAGAGGAGATTCTCATTTAGAGGGCAAAACCACCTCAAGAGCTTTTCCCCAAATGACACTTAGCAGATTCTGAGATGGCATCCCGCTTATACCATTCTCCCTTTGAGGATCAGTTTTAATGAGCCATTATTACTAAAATAATATGTCATATTCCTCATGTATGTAGGGCAAAAGCTGATTTAGAATAGTTGCTTTGGAGACAGTGAGTTGACCATAATTAAGATTATTTCCTTCACATCCATGCTCATTCTTCAAGGCTGCCAACTGCCACCTCTTCTAGGAAACCTTTCCTGATTTCCTTCCAGCTTTTACCACTCAGAAATAATTTTTCCCTCCGCTAAACTTACTTTAATCATACTTACAACTGTGGTCCTTTTCTGCCTACCTGTAATTGTATATGTGCCTTTAAAAAAAAAATCTGCATTCTGTTCTGGAACCTCTGCCTAGAATAGGATATATGTCTAACTTTTCCTGTATCTCTCATAGTTCTTTCTTCTTATTTATTTGGCTGAGCTGATTCTTGGTTATAGTATGTGAGATCTAGTTCCCTGACTAAGGATCAAACCTGGCCCCCCTGCATTGGAAACAGAGGGGTCCAGGGAAGTCCCTCTCACAGTTCTTAATAGGATGTCTTTCATATACTATGGGAGCTAAGCAAATATTTCCTGATCAAAGTATTTGTGAAATTTACATAGAATAAAGTTAATGATCTTCAAAGGTCATTGTTTCTCATCTCCATGACATGTCTTTTGCCCCAGAGAAGGCTTATGGCAAAAATTACAAAGCTGATATCCAGTGACTAAAGTGAAGATAGCAGTATAACTGGAAGAAGTACCAGTGCAAGTGGAAAAGTGTCTAGAAATGTAGGTAAGCAACTTTGTAAATCCTTGTAGGTGATGTTGAGTTTGAATTCTGTTACATTTCTTAAAGAGGAAGCATCAAAAGGATTTAAGAGTTGAGTCATTTGATTAAGTTTTAGTTTTGAATGCATTAACCTGTAACAATGAGGACGATGGTAAGACTGAATGCTGTGTTGCAAAAGATGTAGGAAAGAAAAATCCTAAAATTCTAGAATAAAGACAGTTTAGTTTGATAGTAATGAGTGGACTGAAGCAGTACAGATTAAATCTTGGTGTCTTAGTTATTGTGGGTAAAGGCAGAGGGAAATGTCTTGACCAGGCTTTAGAGATTAGGTGAATTTGAGTTAGAGAAGGAATATCAGAGGAAGAGAGTAGCATTAAGTTTTGTGGCTGAGATGAGTTTTGAACCTACTAAATTTGAACTGTCTGTAGGACAGCCAGTTAAAGATACCCAACAGTGAGTTGGTTATATAAGCCTCAGGCTTAGGGAGAAGTCAGGATTGAGCATGCAGTTTTGAAGTGGGAGTGGTTAATGTTTGCCTGGAGAGTATGTATTCTAAAGTTTAAAACCCCATATCTTCAGTGCTTTCTGTGATGACTGCACTAGCCAAGATTTGTTATGTTTATTATATATATATGTAAAATAAATTTTATTTATAAATAAAATATAAATATTGTATATTATAGTAATAATTATAAAAATTATAGATTAATAATATTGTATTAATTAATATTATTCAGTTCATTCAGTCGCTCAGTCGTGTCCGAGTCTTTGCGACCCCATGAATCTCAGCACACCAGGCCTCCCTGTCCATCACCAACTCCCAGAGTTCACTCAGACTCGCATCCACCGAGTCAGTGATGCCATCCAGCCATCTCATCCTCTGTCGTCCCCTTCTTCTCCTGCCCCCAGTCCCTCCCAGTATCAAAATCTTTTCCAATGAGTCAGCTCTTCGCATGAGGGAGATGGGAATACCGGACCACCTGACCTGCCTCTTGAGAAACCTATATGGAGGTCAGGAAGCAACAGTTAGAAGTGGACATGGAACAACAGACTGGTTCCAGATAGGAAAAGCAGTACATCAAGGCTGTATATTGTCACCCTGCTTATTTAACTTATATGTAGAGTACATTATGAGAAATGCTGGGCTGGAAGAAACACAAGCTAGAATCAAGATTGCTGAGAGAAATATCAATAACCTCAGATATGTGGATGACACCACCCTTATGACAGAAAGTGAAGAGGAAAGAGCCTCTTGATGAAAGTGAAAGAGGAGAGTGAAAAAGTTGGCTTAAGGCTTAACATTCAGAAAATGAAGATCATGGCATCCGGTCCCATCACTTCATGGGGAAACAGTGGAAACAGTGTCAGACTTTATTTTTTGGGGCTCCAAAATGACTGCAGATGGTGATTGCAGCCATGAAATTAAAAGACGCTTACTCCTTGGAAGAAAAGTTATGACCAACCTAGATAGCATATTCAAAAGCAGAGACATTACTTTGCTGGACGGACTAAGGTCCATCTAGTCAAGGCTATGGTTTTTCCAGTGGTCATGTATGGATGTGAGAGTTGGACTGTGAAGAAGGCTGAGCGCTGATATTAAAATATTATATATATATAAATAAAAAAGCTGGAGGGGGCATGGCAACCCACTCCTGTATTCTTGCCTAGAGAATCCCCATGGAAAGAGGAGCCTGGTGGGTTGCAGTCCATGGGGTCACAAAGAGTTGGACACAACTGAGCAACTAAGCACAGCATAGCATGTATATATAAAAACCAGCCTCTTTTAACCTGACTCTAATCATGAGGAGAAAAAAAGCAAAACAGTTTAACTTAAAGAAGACTCTATAAAACAATTGACATTAGCTCCTCAAAATATCAGTGGTTTGAAAGATTAAAAACAGGAATTCCCTGGCAGTCCAGTAGTTAGGACTCACTGCCAGGTCTCAGGGTTTGATACCTCCCTGAGGACTCCACACACATTCCTCCCCCCATTCCCCCGCCCTCCTCCACCCCCGCACCCCTCCCAGCTCCCTGCCTCTGCCAAAAAAAAAAAAATTAGAAACATAGTTTGGGAAATGGTTCTGGGTTGAAGAAGACTAAAAGATACAATGACCAGATACAATGTCATCGTTGATTAATTGGTTGATCCTGGATTGTCCCTTTAGAGGACTTTATTGAAGTAATTAAGGAAATTTGTATATGGACTATATAGTAGATCATTTTATCAACATTAAATTTAAGTGTGATACTTTATTATTTTGTAGGAGAATGTTCTTTTTCTAGGGTGAAGTGTCAGAATGAAACTAAATCAAGTGGTTCAGCCTGCAAAAATCAGTATGTATAGGTAAAGAGAAAGATGCAAAACAAATTGGGTTTATATCATAAGTTTTTTTTTTTTTTTTACTTATGGTAGAAGTGTATTTTTATTAAAATGTCTAGTTTTCCATTGTTCCATTGGCTCTTAAATATGAAATGACAAACAGGTCATTTCCACTCATATCCCATTAACCAGAACCAGTCGCATGACCCTGCTCTATTGGTAAGGGTCTGGGACATGTGGACAGCACATGGATACTTGGTGAGCAATAAATGTCTCACATTTTGTAGTTCACCCCAATAAGTACTGAATGTCAATAGTCTTTAAACCTATGGATAATGGCTATTGTTGCCATAACTGCTTATTAAACCGTAGGAAAAATTTTTATTACTTTCAGTGCCACAGAGCAGGTTATTACTTTTATATTGACTATTTCTCACATAACCGACTTTTATTTATTACCTTCAAAACTATAAAGTAAATGTAAACTGAATTTGAGGGGAGTTTAGTAATTTGCTCAGTTACAGAATATATCATTTGGAGAACTTGTGGAGTTTTGAGTTTTTTGGTTTGCCATTTTAATAATAGCTACATTTTAAATACTATTTTAACTTCAAACTTTCTTTGAGACTTTTAAAAAGGGTATTTCCTCATAAAGGAGGAAATTATTTTTCATTTAAAATTTTATATTATTTACATTTAAAATAGCATTAGTATTTTTTCAGTGTGGTTTATTAACCACTTGTATTATATAACCTTGTATACAATCATTTCTTTATTTTTTTAATGTTAAAATTTTGGATAGAACTACAAATATTAGAAAGCTTCATTTTAAATATGTTTGTTATAAATCTATTCCAGAAAAAAATCAGTTAACCAGACTCCTCAGTTGACTTGATCCCTCCCTATACCAGCTCTTCCTGCGTACATCTTTTTATCATAAATTATAGGCCTAAAGCTCTTGTTTGATGTTTTGAGGTCAGTACAGGAGCTTCCCTCGTTGCTCAGACAGTAAAGAATCCACCCGCAGTGCGGGAGACCTGGGTTGGATCCCTGGGTTGGGAAGATCCCCTGGAGGAGGGCATGGCAACCCCCTCCAGTATTCTTGCCTGGGGAATCCCCATGGATAGAGGAGCCTGGTGGGCTACAGTCCATGGGGCTGCAAAGAGTTGGACATGACTGAGCAACTAAGCACCAGCACAGGTTCAATGCAGTCTTTACCCCAGTAATTCCTGATGGGAGTTTTGTTCTCAAAACAATACTCTTATGAAAATACACTGAAGATGTATCATAACTATAGAACAAAGGGAGATAATTATTTTAGTGTTAGGAATGTATTAACATTTACATGGGGCTCAGATGGTAAAGAGTCTGCTTGCAGTGCAGGAGACCTGGGTTTGATCCCTGGGTCAGGAAGATCCCTTGGAGGAGGGAATGGCTACCCACTCTGGTATTCTTGCCTGGAGAATTCCATGGACAAAAGAGCCTGGTGGGCAGCAGTTCATGGGGTCCCAAAGAGTTGAACATGACTGAGCAACTCAGCACGTACACATGCATGCACAAGGTTTACACAGTTGGAATAGTTACTGTCTTTACCTTTTATTCATTCATAGTAAAAAATAGTGTTAGTAGTGTTAGTTGCTAGTCATGTCAGACTCTGCGACCCCATGGACTGTAGCTTGCCAGCATCCTCTCTCCATGGGATTCTCCAGGCAAGAATACTGGAGTGGGTTGCCATTCCTTTCTCCAGAGGATCTTCCTTACTGAGGTATCAAGCCTGGGTCTTCTACATTGCAGGCAGACTCTTTTCCTTCTGAAGAGCAGGGAAGTCCTCAGAGTCAAAGAGGATTTTTAAAAAAATAGCCGTTCCTGTTCATCATTCTGGTTAAAGTAGTTTCTTTCTTTTTTTTTTCCTTTTTTCTTGTTTGGGGAATAATGAGTAGTTTTTTTTTTTGAGTTTTTATTTTTACTATATTTTACTTTACATTACTGTATTGGTTTTGCCATACATTGACATGAATCCGTCTCAGGTGTACATGAACCGCCCCCCCCCCCAAACCTCCCACCCCATATCAACTCTCTGGATCATCCCCATGTACCAGTTCCAAGCATCCTATCCTGTATCGAACATAGACTGGCGATTCGTTTCTTACGTGATAGTATACATGTTTCAGTGCCATTCTCCCAAATCATCCCACCCTCCCCCTCTCCCTCAAAGTCTAAAAGTCCATTCTATACATCTGTGTCTCTTTTGCTGTCTCGCATACAGGGTTATCATTACCATCTTTCTAAATTCCATATATATGTGTTAATATACTGTATTGGTGCTTTTCTTTCTGGCTTACTTCACTCTGTATAATCGGCTCCAGTTTCATCCATCTCATTAGAACTGATTCAGATGTATTCTTTTTAATGGCTGAGTAATACTCCATCATGTATATGTACCACAGCTTTCTTATCCATTCATCTGCTGATGGACATCTAGGTTGTTTCCACATCCTGGCTATTATAAACAGTGCTGTGATGAACATAGGGGTACGTGTGTCTCTTTGAATTCTGGTTTCCTCGGTGTATATGCCCAGCAGTGGGATTGCTGGGTCATATGGCAGTTCTATTTGCAATTTTTTAAGGAATCTCCATACTGTTTTCCATAGTGGCTGTACTAGTTTGCATTCCCACCAATAGTGTAAGAGGGTTTCTTTGTCTCCACACCCTCTCCAGCATTTATTGCTTGCAGACTTTTGGATTGCAGCCATTCTGACTGGTGTGAAATGGTACCTCATTGTGGTCTTGATTTGCATTTCCCTGATAATAAGTGATGTTGAGCATCTTTTCATGTGTTTGTTAGCCATCCATATGTCTTCTTTGGAGAAATGTCTATTTAGTTCTTTGGCCCATTTTTTGATTGGGTCGTTTATTTTTCTGGAATTGAGCTGTGTAAGTTGCTTGTATATTTTTGAGATTAGTTGTTTGTCAGTTGTTTCATTTGCTATTATTTTCTCCCATTCAGAAGGCTGTCTTTTCACCTTGCTTAGAGTTTCCTTTGTTGTGCAGAAGCTTTTAATTTTAATTAGATCCCATTTGTTTATTTTTGCTTTTATTTCCAGTATTCTGGGAGGTGGATCATAGAGGATCTTGCTGTGATTTATATCGGAGAGTGTTTTGCCTATGTTCTCCTTTAGGAGTTTTATAGTAGTTTCTGTACCTTTATTTTGATGTAGAAAGATGATACAAATCTTACCACATGGTAGTAGCAGTAACACATGCCTAAGGATCTCCTTGGCGTGCCTTCGTGTTTTGTGGAAGTGATGCTAGCTGAACATATCAGAAATACTTTACACTTATACCACACTCCCTAAGGATCCAGCTGTTAGCTTATAAGTCAGTGAAATCACATCTCATCATTTATTATCATTGGTAGAAAACAGACTAAAAAGCATCTGGTATCCATTTCTTTACCACATCATTATCTCCAGTGGAAAAATATACGTGAAATGACTATACTTAGTTGCAAATGAATTGTCATTTTATTTGTGGTAATTTTGCTTTCTTTCTTTTTTCCCAAACCACTTATTTCCTGAAGGAAAGAAAAATTAGTGAAATTTCTTTTTTTGGTACACATTATCCAAATTTAAGTTTCCTGATAAAAGTAGATAATTGCTTTATAAAAGTTACAAGTTCATTTTGATGTTGGAATTTGTTTTTCTGGTATTTTAGACAGATAACCTGTATTTTTGAAGTTATTTACTAAATTGTTGCTTTAATTGAGAAGAAATGGGCAACTTTTTCTGAAACAAGTTAGCATCTGGCCAAAGTAAAGCCATCTCTTCTTCACTTTTGTATTGGAAATACCGAAGTGTTTAATACCAGTGTTTCACTAGACGAAATTGTGAGACAGAATTGTTATCTACCCTCTCCACAAGAGGGGGCACATTTAACAGAAAAAGGGTAAAGTAGGAAAGATAAAAACTTTTCTGAACCAAAGGCAGTCCCTCCATATGTTAGTAGACAGTATCACATTGCTATATTTATGTCTTACTTTAACTTTTTCTTGTTTTACCATGTGCTTCTATAAACTTTATTTTCATCCTTATTTGAAAAGCATAATTTTGAGCATATCGTGTGATGAAGCTTACAGTGCTTATTGCAATAGAAAAGGAGCTTTTGATTTTATAGGGAAAGTATGTGGCAAGTTCATGACGGATAACACAAGATATTTGCATTTGAAGTACATTTGTTTACAGAAGCAAAGAATTGTCTACTTTTTTCCTCACATAGCAAATTGATTCATATGCATGATGAAAAAGCCTCTGACGACACTGCTCTACATATTCTTGTTAATTGCAGTGTTTAGAGAAATAGAACTTTTTTAGAACAACACAAACTATGTGTTTAGCAGTCATCAATACTGGGGTTAATACTCAGTAAGCTGAATATAGACTTTAACAGAACTGTCTTCATTATCTTCTAAAGTTACCTTTTAAAACTTGTCAGATATTATAGTTGATCTTATTAATGCTACACTGGATTGTGACGAGAAGTCTATATAGTACAATCTTTAATGACTTGGTCCCTGATGCCAGGTTTCCTGGATTTGAATCCCAGCTCTGCCACTTACTACTTACGAAACTGAGTAACATGGGTTGTTATATTCGAAACTCAATAAAATCTCTCTTGCACATTTGATAATATTAATATTCTTTTGCTGTTTTCAGGGTATAGGCTGTCATCATTTTTAGCTGTTACATTAGGCAACTTTTTGGGAAGAGATTCAGTTCAGTTTATTCGCCCAGTTGCATCCGACTCTGTGACGCCACAGACTGCAGCACGCCAGGCTTCCCTGTCCATCACCAACTGACTGATTGAATCTCCCTGGTTGAAGCTCTGTAAGAGATTGGGGATGTAGATATCAGAAAATTATAACTGTTGCACATTACATCCCTGATTTCATGGGCTAAAAAAGGGTAGTCAGAAAAAGCTTTTCACTAGTGACACAAACCCAAGCATCTTAAAGACTGTGTGTGCTTATAAAGTCACTACTGCCATGTCCAACTCTTTGTGACCGTATGGATTATAGCCTGCCAGGCTCCTCTGTTCAAGGGATTTACCAGGCAAGACTACTAGAATGGGTTGCCATGCCTTCCTCCAAGGGATCTTCCCGATCCAGGGATTGAACCCGCGTATTTTACATCTCCTTCATTGGCTGGTAAAATAGTTCTTTACCACTAGTGCCACCTGGGAAGCCCCTAGGGTTGGCTCCAAAGTTTGTGCAGAATTTTCGTAATATTTTATGGAAAACCCAAACAAACTTTTGGGCCAACCAAAGTATTTCCGGGAAGTGACACACGCTCTTCACAAAATGACTTTCAAAGACTAAGAAGATATAAATAGATGATGTCGGAACTTGAAAGGCATTTAGGTGTGTGTCACTTGAGAAGTACTTGTTACAAGCATCTTAATGATGTGTGTGAGCATTTCAACAAATAGCCATTTTAAAGAAAGACATTAGGTAAAAAATGTTACACAGCTGATACTCAGTGAAATCATACAGGTAGACCTCACATGAGAATTGAACACTTGAGGATGTATGTGACTCTCAACTTTTGATACTTGATTGTGTAAGTTTAGAGTTGATTCTCAATTTCTGATACTTGATGGTATAAGTTGAGAGTTGATTCTTTAATTTTTTTAGTAGAGTGAATTTGATCATTATTGACTGATACTCTTTTGATAATAAAGAGCACATTAACATAGAACAAGAAGCAGTGTTCTCAAATGGTAATTATAAGACTTTCATATCTACTTCAAAGAATGGACACAGCATATTCTGTTCTTTTGCTCTTAAAATAGACTCATTTTATAATTGTTTTCCAGCAAAGAATAACTCTGCTCATTGCCAAGACCATCACCACCATTGCACTCCTCATCTCAGTAGCTTGGTTACCTTATATATTTTCAGTGGCATCTTTAACCTATCTGGGATCTTACATATCTTATGTAAAATGTTTGTTTCTTATATTTCTTATATGTTGGTTTCTTATATTTCTTTCATAGACCACCTGAGTCTTTTCTCTCAAAGTACTTTTTGACTTGTTTTAGCAACTTTTGAAAAAGTTTAAATCATAACATTTAATCATGAGGCTTAACCATAATGTTTATATCAGACTTTGACGATGTTTAAATCATGCATAGATTTAGATGTTCGTTGCCATAGCCACTTTGCTCTTCAGTCCATTTGTTTCACTGCTGCAAAGCTCTTTTGTTCTCACTATTCTGATTTTGTCATTATGGACTTATATAAATTACATTTTACCATGAGTCAGATAAATTTTCTGTTGCTACCCATTTCCTGCCCTCTTGTTTTATACGTAATGACCTTGGATTTTGATCCATTTCTTAAAAATTGCATCCTTATCATAATTTCTGTGCTGATCTCCTGATCTCTTATCATAAATATACTTGTTGGATTTTTGAATAAGGAAAATCATGCTGTTAATAGTATAGGTTAAATCTCATTTTGAGGTTACCTAATTTGGGTGTATATTCCTATAAATTTTTGAGTTCATAAAAGCTATGCGTGAAACAAAACTGGAGTTCAGTTTTCCCTTGGCCATTAGTGAGTATTATACTTTTAAACTGGGATAAGTTGTGGGAAGTATCAAGCATAGTTCTGTCTGATTTCTCTGGGTTCACTCTGACTTGTTTTCCGTGGTATTTGGGTTTACTACAAAGTAATGTAAAGCATAAAGCTTATATTAGGTTGTATTCTAGAAGGTGCTGAATTTGCCTTTCCTGCGTACTCGTTATGAAGCTGGGCAAGTAACAGTCTTTCTGAGATTGCCTTTTTGTTTGTTTTCTTCATGACTCATAGCAGTTTTGTTGACAAGGTAAATGATGAAATGTCAAAAAACAAACCCTTGGAAATTGGTTTACCTTAACCTATCTTTGTTAAAGGGGATTTTAAAGAATGTAGGTGGTAACATGGTAGATAGGCAGTATGGTATGTTTCTAGATTTGAACTATCGCTTGCTTCCACCACCTTTCAGTATTTTTAGGTACTTCCCAGTAATATTTCTGTAGACAGAGTTGAAGAAAAATACATTTGAAAGAGAATTTTTTAAAATAACTGAACCAGTTAAAGTTAGCTTCTGTTTATTCCAATCCCAGACAAGGGCAGTGCCAAAGAGTGTTCAAACTGTCATCCAGTTGCGTTCATTTCACATGCTATATAATGCTCAAAATCCTTCAAGCTAGGCTTCAGCAGTGCATGAACTGAGAAATTCCAGATGTACAAACTGGATTTAGAAAAGGCAGAGGAACCAGAGATAAAATTGCCAACATCCGTTGAATCATAGAAAAAGCAAGGGAATTCCAGAAAAACATCTACTTTTGCTTCATTGGCTATGCTGAAGCCTTTGACTGTGTGGATCACAACAAACTGTGGAAAATTCTTAAAGAGATGGGAATACCAGAACTCTGCTTGTCTTTTGAGAAACCTGTATGCAGGTCAAGAAGCCATAGTTAGAACCAGACGTGGAACAACAGACTGGTTCCAAATTGGGAGAGGAGTACGGCAAGGCCGTATATTGTCACTCTGTTAATTTAACTTATATGCAGAGTACGTCATGTGAAACACTGAGCTGGAAGAGTCACAGGCTGGAATCAAGGTTGCTGGGGGAAATACCAACAGCTTCAGATAATGCACATGCCACTGTAGTGCCAGAAAGCAAAGAACTGCAGAGACTCTTGCTGGCTTAAAACTCAACATTCAGAAACCAAGATCATGGCATGTGGTCCAATCACTTCATCATGGCAAACAGATGAGGAAAAATGGAAACAGTGACGGATTTATTTTCTTGGGCTCCAAAATCACTTCGGACGGTGACTGCAGCCCTGAAATTAAAAGACTTGCACCTTAGAAAGAAAGCTATGGAAACCTAGAAGTGTGTTAAAAAGCAGAGACATCACTTCACCGACAAAGGTCTGTATAGCCAAAGAATGAGTGAGTGAAAGTTGCTCAGTCATGTCCGACTCTTTGAACTCCATGGGTGATAGCCTGCCAGGCTCCTCTGTCCATGGAATTCTCCAGGCAAGAAGCCGTTCCCTTCTCCAGGGGATCTTCACAACCCAAATATTGAACCTAGGTCTCCCTCATTGCAGGCAGATTCTTTATAAAGTCTGTATTATATACCAATTGTTTAACTTGAATACGAGACTACAGGGTATTTATTAATAAATTATAAAACCCAGCCAGCATTGGCAGGTGTGTTCACTACTATTTGTAGAAACTTGAAATACAGTAGTATATTAGATTTACAAATAGGGTCTTATTAATGTTTAGTCTTATAAGGTATAAGATAAGATCCAGTTCTGAGTGTTTTATTGATGACTAATTTCCATTCTAGAAGTTCCTAATGAAGGTGGTTAAGAATTCAGTTAGTTGTCTGCATTCTACTAATTGCCCTATAGATGGCGTTGTTCTAATTTGTTTGCTCCAGTCTTTGCTTTCCACGCAGAACCATTATTGTTTTTATCTTTAGGATTTTTTAATTTGTATCGCCTAAGTGATTAATCAAGCTAGATCACATAATGTGAAACTCAGTGAATACAGTTAGCTGTTAAATTTGGATAATAGCTATTTTTCTCCAGATCTAATATCTGAATTTTTAATCTTTTATGTGTTAAAATCTGAAGGTAGCACAGAATATATTGAATTAAAATTAAATAAAATTATTTTATGAAATTAATAAAACATTTGAGTAGTGTTTTTTTTTTTTATGTTTCTTAAGGAAATTTTAGATAAGTTCATATAGTTTCATGGGGCTTCCTTGGTGGCTCAGTTGGTAAAAGAACCTGTCTGTAATGCAAGAGACCTGGGTTGGATCCCTGGAGAAGGGAAGACTACCCACTCCAGTATTCCTTGCCTGGAGAATTTCATGGACAGAGGAGCCTTGTGGGGCACAGTTCATGGGGTTGCAAAAAGTCGGACACGACTGAGTGACTTTCACTTAATAGTTTAATAGTTTGTCAGCATTGTAGAATTTTTTTTAAAATTGCGTTAAGTGGTTAGGAACATGGATTTTTAGATTTGAGTCCATATTTTCACTTTGTCATTTTTGACTCTGTGAATTTAGACAAATTGCTTACAGAAGTCTGCAAGTTGGTAAGGGCAGGGACACTATATTGTCTAGTGTACAGTTGTACTCATAGTGTCTGGTACCTAGTAGATAATCAATTTTTAGATGATGAATAATACCTGTATTGCATGATTGCCATGAAAATTAAATGGTACTATATGAATATAAAGCAGCTAGTACCTTGCATAGGAGTTATTAACTGCTATTGTTATCAGCAATAACAGAAAACTCCCAGTCTAGCTACATGACATGAATTTTCTTAGATCCTCATCTCATTTTGTCTTTCAAAGTTTGCTTCTCCCATCCCCATCTAAGATGTTGCTTCAGTTTTTTGTGATATTTCTCAGGGGCCTCTGCCAAAGGCGCTTTTCCTTCTTACTTTCAGCATACCAGTATCTTTGTTAATGTAATTTTATATATTTTATATTTTATATGCTTACTATCATCAGATTAAGAGACAATAATTGCATTTTTAAAGGACATTGTTTTACAGTGTTATTAAGCAAGTCATTTTGTCTACTTACACAGGTATTTCATAAATGTAAAGTAGAAAGTTAAAACACTTTTTCTACTATATAATCTCAAAAGACAATGTTTACTCAAAAAGACAGTGTTTATTGTCTTCTCATTGATTTTTGTATATGTTATCTCATTTAATCTTTAAAATAACAGTGCATTGGGTACTATTGTCTCTTTATATTTGATAAAACCTTTAAAGAGGCTAATTAAATAATCCAAAGTCATTTACTCTTAAGTGATGGAATTATAATTAAAACCTTTGTTCTTGCCACTATTCCTGTTGTTTGAAGTCTATTTCTTTTTGAGGCTGTGCCAAGAGAAAGTACCTACATCCTGCATAACTTTTGGTTTGTGTTATCTGTTCATTTCCCCATGTTCTACTCACATTTCTTGATTTTCTTTTTTCTTATGTTCTTCAGCAAGAATACAGTATTTCATACTTTTTAGACTTCTGGGTCATAAATTTGTTTTAATCTTTTGCTTTGCTTAGTTTGCTAGGTATTCATTTGTGAATATTTTCTTCTTATACCTATTCCTAATCTAGTTCATTCGGTAACTTCCTCATCTCGCTGTTCCTTTGAGGATAAATATTTTTTCCTGACTTGATCTCTTTGGCTCTCTTCACAAAAATCTTAACCACTTTTGAGCGTTTGTCACATACATCTTTGTTGACTTTTAGTAACCTGTTTAGCAAGGGAGAATTTTTCTTTTTATTACAATTATTTTATGTTGATTTTAGTTAACTACACTTTTTCTTAAGATTTCACTTTTGTCAGTGACAGAAAGCCACTTCTATAATCACTATATTCTCAATGAGTAGCCTAGATTAGAATTGAGTTAGCCCTAAAATGCTTCTGTCCGTCTACTCTTTCTTATGGTAGCATTGTACCTGAAAGTTATAGTAGGCTCTTGAATACTAGTAAAATGAATGTGACCATAGCATTTTATGTGGGTTACATTTTAGATTTGGTTGCTTTGTAATTTCTGTTATTTGATTGCTGTGTTATAGGTGTTTATATTATTTTATGCCTTTTCCTCATAATAATAATTTAAAGCTGTACTACTGCAATTCTCATTCATCACTGGGGCCAATACGGTGCATGGTGCTCTGTGTATGTTGTTTCTGACCATCAGTAACCATGTAAGGTTGCAGCAACTATCCCAACTTGGGATAGTTAAAATATCTAAAAAAAAAAAAATAGACCTCAAAATAGTAAATGACTTGCATAAGTTATAACTATGTATATATTACATTTATGTTCTTTGGTCTTCATGCTCTCACATTAACTAATATACATGTCATTTAAAAATTCCCATTATTTGACTGTTAAATCAAGCAATTTTTTAAAAGACTTTAAAGAACAGTTTTAGGTTTGTAACAAAATTTAGGAGAAGCTACAGAGATTTCTCCTTTCTCCCACACGTGTAGCCTTTCCGACCTATTATCAAAATCATTCACCAGAATGGTGCCTTTTTTTTTTTTAACTAAAGATAAACCTACATTGACCCATGATAATCACTCAAAGCCTTGGTGTTATATTCAGTACATTCTGTGGATTTGGGCATAAGTATAGTAACATATCAGAGAAGGCAATGGCACCCCACTCCAGTACTGTTGCCTGGAAAATCCCATGGACGGAGGAGCCTGCCAGGCTGCAGTCCATGGGGTCGCGAAGAGTCGGACGTGACTGACTGACTTCACTTTCACTTTTCACTTTCATGCATTGGAGAAGGAAATGGCAACCCGCTCCAGTGTTCTTGCCTAGAGAATCCCAGCGATGGGGGAGACTGGTGGGCTGCTCTCTGAGGTCGCACAGAGTTGGACAGGACTGAAGCGATTTGGCGGCGGTGGCAGCATAGTAACATACATGTATCATTAAAATATCTTAACAGAATATTTTCACTGCCGTAACATTTTTCTGTGCTTTTTTTACTTGTCTGTTTCTCTCTTCCTCATCTCCCTATCCCTATCAATCTCTGATCTTTTTTTATTTGCTCCATAATTTTACCTTTTCCAGAATGTCATATATTTGGAATCATACCATATATGGCCTTTTAAATTGGCTTTTTCCATTTAATAATATGCGTTTTTCCAGTGGTCATGTATGGATGTGAGAGTTGGACTATAAAGAAAGCTGGGCGCTGAAGAATTGATGCTTTTGAACTATGGTGTTGGGGAAGACTCTTGAGAGTCCCTTGGACTGCAAGGAGATCCAACCAGTCCATCCTAAAGGAGATCAGTCCTGGGTGTTCATTGAAAGGACTGATGTTGAAGCTGAAACTCCCAATACTTTGGCCACATGATGGGAAGAGCTGACTCATTTGAAAAGACCCTGATGCTGGGAAAGATTGAGGACAGGAACAAGAAGGGGACGACAGAGGATGAAATTGTTGGATGGCATCGTCGACTCGATGGACATGGGTTTGGGTGGACTCTGGGAGTTGGTGATGGACAGGGAGGCCTGGCATGCTGCGGTTCACGGGGTCGCAAAGAGTCATACACGACTGAGTGACTGAACTGAACTGAACTGAATATGCGTTTAAGTTTCTTCCATGTCTTCATGGCTTAATAATTCATTTCTTAGAGCACAAATAATATTTCATTGTTTGGATATATCACAGTTTATTCATTCACCCATGGGGGAACATCTTGGTTGCTTCCAAATTTTGGCAATTAAGAATAAAATATTATAAACATCTGTGTGTAGGTTTTTTGTGTGTACATATGGTTTCACCTTTTGGGGGTAAATACCAAGGAATGCAATTGCTGAATTGTATGTTTAATTTTTTAAGAAATTGTCAAGTTGGCTTCCAAAGTGGCTGTACTGTTTTGCATTCCTTCTGTAGTAAATCAGAGTTCCTATTGCTTCACATCATCACTAGCATTTGGTATTTTCAGTGTTCTGGATTTTGACTCTTTTTACAGGTATGCATCAAGTAATTTTTACAAACCCAGTTGGTTGGATAGGATAGTGACAGCAGACTCTGCGTCTGTTTTTCACTTACTATTATTATTTTTTCCTTATTTGAGTGTATCACTCCCTTCAGTCTTCCCATGGCCCTACTGCTCCTTCCTCTTAATCATGTCATTTGTTTGTTTTCTAGATGGAAGTTACACATTTATGCTTTAGTTGATTAAATATTTTTTAAATGTAAGAAGTTGCTTTTTTTTGTAATTTATTAATTTCTCAGTGTACAAAATTTTTTAAATACAAAATGAGATTTTTCTGTTGACAAAAACTTTAGAATATTGTATTATGTATTGAAATTTGCTATCATAATCAGAGAGCTAAGGATTCAAATAGTTGTATTTAAGGTTTAAGGAGCAAAGTGGGAAATAAGTGTAAAAGAGTACATATGTTTGGTTTCCAAAAAGGAAAAGAAAATATAGGTTCATTAAATTTCTTTCTTGCTGACTTAATAAAACTGTTTACGACTATTCCAGTTATCTGATACTTTGTAACAAAATACTCCAGAGTTTAGTGTGACTTAAATTTAACAGTCATTTTCTTATGTTTCAAGATTTTGTGAGTTAAGAATTCAGGAAGGTCTCAGCATTGTTCATGTGGTGTTGATGGAGACTACTTGGGAGGTGTTCGCCTCACTGGTTTGTGTGGTCCAAGATGGGTACATTCAGTGAGTGCCACTTGGTGAAGATGGCCAGAAAGCTTAAGCAGGAACATCAACCAGAGTACACAATCACCAACATAACTTTTGTGATAGTGTGACATTTGATGTAGTGCATCAGAGCTTTCAGTCCAAGTATTTTTTAAAAACCAATGTTAGTATTATGAACATAATCTTTTTTGCTTGCCTAATTCTTTTCCCTACCTGAGCACTGTAAAACCATTGTCTGTCAGAAACATTATAGTTTTCAATTCTTTTTACAGTTTCTTCACAGACATGTAAAAAACTCTTTTATTGGAGTATAATTGCTTTACAGTGTTATGGTAGTTTCTGCTATACAGTGACAGCCACATGCATACATATATCCCCTCCCTCTTGGACCTCCCGCTCCTACCCCATCTCACCCATTTAGGTCATCACAGGGCACCAAGCTGACCTCCCTGTGCTATGTATTATACATCAGGTTCCCACTAGCTACTTTACACATGGTAGTGTATTTATGTCAGAATTAATCTCCCAATTCATCCCACCTCTTCTTCCCCATCTGTGTCCACATGTCCATTCTCATTATAAAAACTGATTTTTATAAAACTCCAGCTTTATTGATGAAGCTGTTTAACATTTTCAGTGGATATGAGTGGAAGAATAGAATAAGAATAGAAAAAATATAAGTTTAATAAAGGAATTAATTAATTAGAACTACAGGAATTAAAGCTTTAAATATGGGTAAAGTGTCAAGAGTAGGAGAAAATTTCAAAGGAAGATGGTATTCAATTCTGGAATAATACCAAAGTGGTGAATGCGTACTGGAAAAAGCATAGAAAGTTAGGACTAGGGGTGTGCTTTAAGCTTATTGTGCAAAAGCAGAGGAAATTAGAACTTGTAGACATTAAAAAAAAAACTTATCCTTTTAAAATGTCTATATTTTGTTGTGACTTTTCTAATAAGCATAATTCTTATATTTTGGAGATGTAAGCACAAACTGTTGAAAGAAATTATTTGGAGGTCACTGCTGTGAAGTGTCTGAAAGAAGTGTGGAAAAATGGGCATTGGCTTTGAAATCAGATAAGTTTGGTTTTCTTAATTCTAGCATTATCATTTATTTGTAAGATTTCTGGTAACTGTGACAGGTTACTTATTTTGAATCTCAGTTTCTCCAATTATTAAGTAGTTCTCTTCATGAGGATATTTTGAGTACTAAATGAGATAATAAATATGTAAAGGGCTCAGAGTTTCTTTCGTTTTTTCTAGAAAACAAAAAGAACCAACATTGGGATTACAGGAGATTTGCTTATGGGGGTGAACAATTAATCATTTGTTTAACTGTTTCCTGGATATTTTCTCAATTATAGAAAGTGAAAGTCTCTCAGTCGTGTCCCAACTCTTTGCGATCCTGTGACTATATAGTCCGTGGAATTCTCCAGGCTAGAAATACAAAGAAGTTCCCTATTATTTCTTTTAATCTACCATTTTCTTCTTTCAGTAAAATGATAGTCAATGCACAGAATGAGCAGAGTCAGGAGACTGGAATTATACTAGGATTTTACAATTAACCTTGCAAGTATGCTCTTCAATGTGTCATTTCATCTCTTTGCTCATATGTACAACAAAGGGATTGGACTGGGTAATTTATAAAGATGCCTTCCCTCTCCTACATGTCAGTGATTCTGTTCAAAGCAAATTAATTGTATTGAATGTAACTGCCATCATAGGGACAATGAAATAGTCTTACATGTGACAGGCAGTGAGCTTGCTTAAATAATATGATTGCTTTCCTTATTCCTCGCCAAAAGTTTTAGTCACGTGCAGGTTAGAGCTAGTTAATACCAACAAATCAGTGTTTGTGTTTGAATTCCAAGAAATTCTTCAGTTCAGTTCAGTCGCTGAGTCGTGTCCAACTCTTTGCTTCCCCATGAATTGCAGCACGCCAGGCCTCCCTGTCCATCACCATCTCCCAGAGTTCACTCAAACTCACGTCCATCAAGTCAGTGATGCCATCCAACCATCTCATCCTCTGTCGTCCCCTCTTCCTCCTGCCTCCAATCGCTCCCAGCATCAGAGTCTTTTCCAGTGAGTCAACTCTTCGCATGAGGTGGCCAGAGTACTGGAGTTTCAGCTTTAGCCTCATTCATTCCAAAGAACACCCAGGACTGATCTCCTTTAGAATGGACTGGTTGGATCTCGTTGCAGTCCAAGGGACTCAAGAGTGTTCTCCAACACCACAGTTCAAAAGCATCAATTCTTTAACGCTCAGCTTCCTTCACAGTCCAGCACTCTTAGTATATACCTAATATGTACAACAAGTTTTTTTTTAATTATGTATGATTATCTTTAAAGAAAAAACAACCTATGGAAAAATCAGTTCCATTCAGTTGAGTCGCTCAGTGGTATCCGATTCTTTGCGACCCCATGAACTACAGCACACCAGGCCTTGCTGTCCATCACCAACTCCCGGAGTTCACTCAGACTCATGTCCATCGAGTCAGTGATGCCATCCAACCANGTCTTTTCCAGCACCACAGTTTGAAAGCATCAATTCTTTGACACTCATCCTTCTTTATGGACCAACTCTCACATCCATACGTGACTACTGGAAAAGTCATAGCTTTGACTATCCAGACCTTTGTTGGAAAATCGATATTTCTGCTTTCTAATATGCTATTTGGATTTGTCATGGCTTTTCTTCCAAGGAGCAAGAAATTTCTTCAATTTTGTGGCTGCAATGTAATCCACAGTGATTTTGGAGCCCAAGAAAATAAAATCTGACACTGTTTCCATTTTCCCCCTCATCTGTTTGCCATGAAGTGATGGAACTGGGTGGCGTGATCTTAGTTTACTGAATGTTGAGTTTTAAGCCAGCTTGAACTCTACTTTTTCACCTTCATCAAGAGACACTTCAGTTCCTCTTTACTTTTTGCCATAAGGGTGGTGTCATCTGCATATCTGAGGTTATTGATATTTCTACTGGCAGTCTTAATTCCAGCTTGTGATTCATCCAGCTCAGCATTTCACATGATGAACTCTGCATATAAGTTAAATTAACAGAATGAAGTATACAGCCTTGATGTACTCCTTTCCCAATTTGGAACCATTCCATTGTTCGCATCCAGTTCTGTTGCTTCTTTACCTGCATACTGGTTTCTCAGGAGGCAGGTAAAATGGTCTGATATGCCCATTCCTCTAAGAATTTTCCACAGTTTGTGATCCACACAGGCAGAGGCTTTCGAGTAGTCAGTGAAGCAGAAATAGATGTTTTTCTGGAATTCCCTTGCTTTTTCTGTGATCCAGCAGAAATGATCCAAAGGATATTTAATATCTAAAAAATATTAAAAAATGTTTCCTCCTTGGAAGAAAAGTTCGAACCAACCTAGACAGCATATTAAAAAGCAGAGACGTTACCTTGCCAGCAAAGGTCCATCTAGTCAAAGCTATGGTTTTTCCAGTAGTCATGTATGGATGGGAGAGTTAGACTATAAAGAAAGCTGAACAATGAAGAATCAATGCTTTTGAACTATAGTGTTGCAGAAGACTTGAGAGTCCCTTGGACTGCAAGGAGATCCAACTAGTCAATAAAGGAAATCAGTCCTGAATATTCATTGGAAGGACTGATGCTGAAGCTGAAACTCAGTACTCTTGCCACCTGATACGAAGAACTGACTCATTAGAAAAGACCCTGATGCTGGGAAAGATTGAGGCAGGATAAGAAGCGGATAACGGAGGATGAGATGGTTGGATGGCATCACGGACTCTGTGGACATGGGTTTGAGTAAACTCTGGGAGTTGGTGATGGACAGGGAAGCCTGGTGTGCTGCAGTCCTTGGGGTCACAAAGAGTGGGACACGACTAAGAGACTGAGCGGAACTGAAAGGATATTTGCAGTTTGATCTCTGATTCCTCTGCCTTTTCTAAATTAAGGTTGTACATCTGGAAGTTCTTGGTTCACGTACTGTTGAAGCCTAGCTTGAAGGATTTTGAGCATAGCCTTGCTAGCAGGTAAAATGAATGCACTTGTGCGATAGTTTGAACAGAACCCATCTGCCAATCCAGGATACTTGAGAGATATGCCTTCAGTCCCTGGGTTGGGAAGATCCCCTGTAGATGGAAATGGAAACCCACTCCAGTATTCTTGCCTGGAGAATCCCATGGACAGAGGAACCTGACAGGCTACAGTCCTTAGGCTCGCACACAAGTGAAGCTACTTAGCATGTTGAACATTCTTGGCATTGCCCTTGTTTGGGACTAGAATGAAAACTGCCTTCTTTTGTGCTGAATGTTATTTTAGTGTACCATTTAAATTCCTCTCTCTCTCTCTTTTTTTTTTGCCACTTTTTCAAGTTATTTTTTAGAAGTTGCTCTTTGGGTTACAGTATGCATCTTAGCTTATCACAGTTTACCTTTATAGCTGAATTTTTATACCAATAGAGAACTGGAAAATGAAAATTTAAAATTAGACTTGTCTAGAATGGTAGTACTAAATAAAAGTTCTTTCCGAATAATCATATTTTTTAATATATTGATAATTCTTTTGTCTTTCATTTTTATGTTTTGTTTTTTTCTTTGTTTTGACGTGTAGTTTATAATATAACGTAAGTTTCATATGCATAACATAGTGATTCACAAGTTTTAAAGGTAGTACTCCATTTATAGTTATTATAAAATACTGGCTGTATTCCCTGTGCTATGCTATCCTTATAGCTTATTTATTTTATTCATAGTGCTTTGTACCTCTTAATCCCACCTGTATCATGCCCCTCTCCTCTTCCCTCTCTCCACTGGTAAACACTAGGTTTTTCTCTGTATCTGTGAATCTGCTTCTTCTTTGTTATATTCAAGTTTATTTTTTTGAAGTAAGTCATATCACATAAAACGTGTCTTTCTCTGTTTGACTTTACTTAAGCATAATAATACCTTCCAAGTCCATCCACATTGTTGCAAGTGTCAACATATCCATTTATCTGTTGATGGACACTTAAGACTGCTTATGGCTGTTATAAATAATGCTGTTAGATACATTGGGGTGCCCATATCTTTTCGAATTAATGTTTATTTTCTTTGTATCTATACCCAGGATTGGAATTGCTGGATCATATGGTAGTTCTAGTTTTTTGAGGATGCTTCATGATGTTTTCCCCACTGGTTCCACCAGTTTTCATTTCCACCAACTGTGCACAAGTTACCCTTTCTCCACATCCCTGCCAGTCTGTTACTTATGGTCTTTTTGTTGATATTAGATCCGACAGGTGTGACGTTATATGTCATTGTCATTTTGATTTGCATTTCTCTGATGATTAGTGATGTTGAGCATCTTTTCTTGTGCCTGTTAACTATCTGTGTGTCTTTTTTGGAAAATGTCTGTTCAGGTCCTCTCCCTACTTTGTTTATTTTATATTTCTAAGTTATGATATTGTTCTAGTGTATTTTTCGTGGTAGGTAACTATATGTGTCAGTATTTAATAGAATTTATATCTAAAGCTGTTATCAGAGGCTATATTTAGTTCTGTTATTACGTGAGTTTCGTAGTTGTAATAAGTTCCGTTTGTCCATTACAACAGCTATAGTAATATTTCTCCAAACTGTTGCTCCCCAAATTTTGTAAATATGCAGCATTCCTGTTTCTTATGTACAATAAGCAAACTGGACTAGTAATGCTTAATTTTTCCTCTACCTTGAAGTTCTCTGATTCTATTTAGTCAAAAGTATCTTATGGAAATTTATTTTGAAACATTTACATATCTTTTCTGGTAGCTCAGACAGAAAAGAATCTTCCCGCAATGCTAGAGACCCCAGTTCATTCTCTGGGTCACTAAGATCCCCTGAAGGAGGGAATGGCTACCCACTCCAGTATTCTTACTTGGAGAATTCCATGGACATAGGAGCCTGGCGGGCTACAGTCCATGAGATTGCAAAGAGTTGGACAAGACTGACTGAATAACACTACCTATTTAAAACTTACCCAGTGTTGGCTGATGTCTGATTGATAGCAGTAGAGACATTTCTGGGCTTTAGTCTAGGAGAGCTTAATCTCTTAATTTCAAGAAGGAAAAAGGAGACTTGTAAATTTAGGAGCCCCATCACTTGCTGAAAGTAGATGTTTGTTTTTAGTTGCAACTTAATGGTAATTTTGGTTAAAGGATTTAATTTTTAATGTAATTAAATCTAAGACTAAGCATATTTTAGTTGTGGTTTCAGAAATCAATAGTGAAAATTACCAGAGTTCATTTAATTCAGCATAGATAAGATACCAAGTGGATTTGATTTTTTTTTTAACTTTCTTTGTGCCCTCATCAGCACTATAGCATTAATGTTTGATAAGTAAGAAACTAGTAATATTACTAGCTTCTTTTTTGTAATAGAATAAATTATGCTTTATCACACTGCAAAATTGTAGCATTGTGAAAATAAAACAAAAAACATAGAGCTGTTTTGAGTTTTGACCTAAATTTTTCCAAGGACTTAAAATCTTTTCTTTATTTATTTGGCTGCACCAAGTCTTTGTTGCAGCATGCAGGATCTTTCATTGAGACATGTGGGATCTAGTTCCTAACCAGGGATCAAACCTGGGCCCCTTGCATTGGGAGTGTGGAGTCCTAGCTTCTGGACCACCAGGGAAGCCTCTAGATTTTTCCAAGGGTATTAAATTACCAATTTATGTAAACACTAATTTTTCTATTTTCCTTAATATGATACTGAAAGCATGAAAAGTATTCTAGTGTTTAACTGTAGGTTTCCCTTAAAATTTGGTTCTCTTACCAATAAAAGCAAATATGAGGCTGCTAATAAGCCTGGCATATGAAGATCATTGTTTTAAGATCATCTGATTATGTTCAGTTATGACTCCCTGATGTCATCACCCTAAATATTAACTATGGACAGAGGTTCGTGACATAGTACAGGAGACAGGGATCATGACCATCTCCAAGAAAACAAAATGCGAAAAGGCAAAATGGCTGTCTGAGGAGGGCTTACAAATAGCTGTGAAAAGAAGAGAAGCAAAAAGCAAAGGAGAAAAGGAAAGATATACCCGTTTGAATGCAGAGTTCCAAAGAATAGCAAGGAGAGATAAGAAAGCCTTCCTCAGCATCAGTGCAAAGAAATAGAGGAAAACAACAGAATGGGAAAGACTAGAGATCTCTTCAAGAAAATTAGAGATACCAAGGGAATATTTCATGTGAAGGTGGGCTCAATAAAGGACAAAAATGTTATGGACCTAACAGAAGCAGAAGATATTAAGAAGAGATGGCAAGAATACACAGAAGAACTGTACAAAAAAGATCTTCACAACCAAGATAATCACGATGGTGTGATCACTCACCTAAAGCCAGACATCCTGGATGTGAAGTCAAGTGGGCCTTAGAAAGCATCACTAGGAACAAAGCTAGTAGAGGTGATGGAATTCCAGTTGAGCTATTTCAGATCCTAAAAGGTGATACTGTAAAAGTGCTGCACTCAGTATGCCAGCAGATTTGGTAAACTCAATAGTGGCCACAGGATTGGAAAAGGTCAGTTTTCATTCCAATCCCAAAGAAAGACACTGCCAAAGAATGTTTAAACTACCGCACAATTGCACTCATCTCACAGGCTAGTAAAGTCATGCTCAAAACTCTCCAAGCCAGGCTTCAGCAATATGTGAACCGTGAACTTCCAGATATTCAAGCTGGTNGGCATGTATGGATGTGAGAGTTGGACTGTAAGGAGAGCTTAGTGCCGAAGAATTGATGCTTTTGAACTGTGGTGTTGGAGAAGACTCTTGAGAGTCCCTTGGACTGCAAGGAGGTCCAACCAGTTCATCCTAAAGGAGATCAGTCCTGGGTGTTCATTGGAAGGACTGAAATTGAAGCTGAAACTCCAGTACTTTGGCTACCTGATGTGAAGAACCGACTCATTAGAAAAGACCCTGATGCTTGGAAAGATTGAAGGCAGGAGGAGAGGGGACGACAGAGGATGAGATGGTTGGATGGCATCACCGATTCAATGGACATGAGTTTGCGTCAACTTCGGGAGTTGGTGATGGACAGGGAGGCCTGGTGTGCTGCAGTCCATGGGGTCGCGAAGAGTCAGACACGAGCGAGCACCTGAACTGAACTGAACTGATGCATGCACAGGTCCTTACTTAGATACATGTAACACATGAGTTCATTTCAGAAAAAGATTGTGAAGCACGGTAGTAGAGGATGGTTTCAAAGAAGAGGTGGAGCTTGGAGAATAGGTAGAGTTTGTTTGGTATAGAAAGGAAAAAGAACAGTATAAGGAAATGTATTCATGCAAGGTTTGAGGATAAGCATATTTTGGAATCAGTGAAAAGATCAATATGGCAAGATGGACAGTTTAGGTTGGAACAGAGGAAAATATAAATAGAAATAAACTAAAGATGAGGAAAGGGACTTTGGAATTAAGTTTGTAGCTGTTTGTATTGAGGCTGAACTGAACTTAATGGAAATAAATAATAAAAACAGTTCTCAGATTTCAATAGTGAAACAGTGGAGGGTGTTCTTCACTTGACTTCTAAGAATATATTGTATTTGAATTCCTATATCAACACCACTGCCAAAATAGAACACACTAGGCAAGTTTTAAGAGTTCTCTTTAATCTTTTCTGTCCTTAGAATATATCCCAGTATATTAGTTTACTAGGGCTACTGTAAAAAGTTACCATAATTTTGGTGGCTTGAAACACAGGATTTTATTCTCTTGCAGTTCTAGGGGCCATAAGTCTAAAATCAAGGTGTTAACAGTCTCATTCTCCCTGCTGGGGCTCTGAGTAAGAATCCTTCCTTGCCTCTCTTCCAGCTTCTTGTGGCTCCAGCCATTGCTTGGTTTGTGGCTGCACAACTCCAGTCTCTGCTGTCATCTTCACTCGGCCTTCTTCACTGTGTGTCCAGTGTGTCTCCCGTTTCTGTCTTTCATAAGAACACGTTTATTGGATTTGGGGTCCACCCTAAATTCAGGATGATCTTATCTTGAGATTCTTACATTTGAAAGACCCTTTTCCCAAATGAGGTCACATTCATTGATTTAGGTGGACATATTTTGGAGGAGGCCTTACAGTTCAACCCACCACACTCAATAATTTTATACAGTCAGAGTCCTGTGGTGAGAATTACTTAGTTAAGTTTTTTTGTGTGTGATGATGTTATTCAGTTCAGTTCAGTCGCTCAGTTTTATCCAGCTCTCTGTGACCCCATGGACTGCAGGATGCCAGGCTTCCCTGTCCATCACCAACTCACAGAGTTTATTCAGACTCATGTCCATTGAGTCAGTGATGCCATCCAGCCATCTCATCTTCTGTCATCCCCTTCTCCTGCCTTCAATATTTCCCAGCATCAGGATCTTTTCAAATGAGTCAGTTCTTTGCTTCAAGTGGCCAAAGTATTGGAGTTTCAGCTTCAGCATCAGTCCTTCCAGTGAATATTCAGGACTGATTAATGAATATTAAGGACTGATGATTATATTATTTGATAATATAGTTATGCTGCTTGTGTTTGATTTTTGAGTTTGCTTTTTTTAAATTTGATTTAATATTGATTTCTAAATGTACCATTTACATGTTTCCAAAGTCAATCCAATAGGGAAGGTATTGGGAAGGTATACTCAAGAGCCTCAGTACAATCCCATTCCCACCTTCCCTAGGGATAATGATTACATTACTTTCAACTTTGTCTTCCCTGATTTCTTTTTATGATTAAGCAGTACCTATACATATTCTCATTTCTTCTTCATTCAGGAAAGATTGCATTCTGTATACATTTATTTTGTAGCTTGTTTTTTTTTCACTTAGTTTTTCCTAGGAATTACTCTGTTTCAGTTCGTAGTTCTCATTCTTTCAAACTACTATATAATATTCCATGATGTCAGATTCCTGTGCTGAGAAATTAGATTGTTTTCAAATTTTTATATTGCAAATAACACTGTAATGAATAACATTTTGCATATGTTCTACATATTTGTGGAGGGTCAGCTCCTAGAAATGGGGTTACTGAGTCAAAAGTTTATGTCAATGTATATGTGTGTGCTGTGCTAAGTCACTTTAGTCGTGTCCGACTCTTTGTGACCTCCATGGACTGTAGGCCACCAGGCTTCTCTGTCCATAGGGTTTTCCAGGCAAGAATACTGGAGTGGGTTGCCATTTCCTCCTCCAGAGGATCTTCCCAACCCAGGGATTTAACCATTGTCTCTTTGTTCTCCTGCATTGGCAGGCAGGTTCTTTACCACTAGTGCCACCTGGGAAGCCCATGTAGTTTTGATATATATGCCAAATTAAACTACATTTTGCATTCTAGCCAGCATTGTATGAGAATACTTGTTTCTCAACAGCATCCGTAATAGTGTGTTAACATTTCTCATTTATCAGGTTGGCTGGAATTCAGAAACTTGCTTTCAGTATAGTTTTAATTCTTGTAGTAACGGTGAGGCTGAACATACTCTTTTTGCATGTTTAAGCGCCATTTTATTAAAGCTTTTATATCTGAATGATTTGAATGATGACAAATTGTTTTTGAATACTGAGTCTACATCTTAATTAATTTTTATACTTTCTGCTCTTCATTTGCATTTGTTCTCATCTTTAAAATGAGACCTATTCATTGAGTTATTATGAAGATCAAATGAAAAAAAAAGGGGGGGGGGAATGTAAAGCAACAGGCACAGTGCCCAGCACATACTTAGCAAGTAGTCAATACAAATTTTTTTCTCTCCTTTTATTCTTCAGTTTATATACATATACTGCCTACTAGTAGGCAGTCTAGTGAGTGTGTGTCCAAGGTGGGGCCAAGGGGCAGTGGGTGAAAGTGTATTTAGAGAGAGAGAAGGAGGGAGAGAGGGAAAGACTTTTCTGTAACAGAGAATTTATGATGTGTTAAATAGTATAGAGAATATTGCCTAGAGTGAAAGGTGCCTGGCGGGCTGTAGTACATGGGGTTGCAAAGAGTCGTACACGACTGAGCACACACACGAGATGTTTTATTAACTTTTTGGCTTTCATATTCTGAAAATTGTAATAACATTTTGCATAATCTGTTGTTAGTAGAAATTTGGCAGCATGATCCATGTGTTAGAGCAGCATCAGATTTTTTTCCAAAGAAGATTCTAACCTCCCTGAAGTTTCTATGTAGAACATATTTTGAGTAAACTCCTTAAACTTCGTAAAGTTACCTCTCTTCATTTTCTTTGCCTAGATTGGTTGGTTAATAAAGCATATATTGCTACCCTTAGTAATACTGCGTGTTTGTTTTCCGTTTCAAACATGTACTCTGGATCATCTCAGTTTTCGAAAAGTCCAGTTCTGAGAAAAATTAATGGAGGACTGTTCAGTGGCAACGTTCTGTCCATCCATTCCTCTGAATATTTACAATTTTACTCTTCAGTAGAACCATACTATTAGAGATCTGTGTACTTGGATGGATTGCGTTATTTTGGCCACTTGTTGGTTTGTTTTTACTGAATTCTCCTTTTAAATGGATGTGATTTAAAAAAAAGCAAAGTAGCGAAACATTTGGAAAGTTTTTGTTTTAGGGATGCCTTCAAGGGCTTTCTTCGTTATGTCATCCAGAATCTTCTTTATGTGACTCACTGGTGACATTTCCCTCAGATTACAGGGTCTTGGAAAAGCTGTACTTATCCTGAACAGTTGATTCACTTTTTATAGACAGTATGTATTTGCTTCTTTTCATTCCTAACTAGGAAACTTAAGCCGTATGTGAAGGCCAACTCTTGGGAATTTCGGAGAGCATTATACTGTGCTTTACTCTGTACTATTTTTATTTATTTTCTTTATCCCATGTATCCTTTGTTCAGAATCCTTCACTTGTTTATCTTTCAACCTATGTATTATTCTGGCAAACTGCTTCAAATCCTTATGGAACAACACAGAATGTGATATCTGTATTTATGAATGTATGTATATATGCATGTTACACCTTTAGTTACCCAAGCTAGAACCTGAAAGTTGTCCTAGATTCCCTGTCTCTCTACACCCAAGTTGTCTCCAGATTAATCTCTTGCTGTATATCTGCCCTTTTCTTGCTGTTAACCTTGCTTTCTCTTTGTTCAGGTGGTAGTTTATTTCCTACCTAATTGTTCTTCCTTTCTTCTAGTACCTTTCTACAAGTTTAGCACCTTCTCTTTCACAGTACTGCTATAGATCATGCTGTGATATCAGAATCTGTTCATATAATTTTCTTAATATAAAGTGTTTCAAATTTGGACTCCTTAACCTAGCACATAGGCTTTTTTATAATCTGGCTTTTGTCTGTTTAACCTCCCTCAGTCCATATACGTGTCATGCAGTTTCACAGCTTTCTCCCTTTGCACTTGCTTTTCCCTCTGCCCGCAACACCATTCCCACTCTTCATCAATACCAATCTTTCAAAATTCATTACAGGTGACAACTTCCTCAGAAGGTTTTCCCTGTCTTTTAGCCCAGTAGTTACCACTGTAGCCGTAGGATCAGTAGCATTAGCATCATTGGGAAATTATTAGAAATGCTAAATCCTTGGCTATTACTCAAGGTTTACTGAATTAGAAACTCTGGGCATAAGACCCTGCAATCTCTGGTGCCTGTTGGTTTTCAGACTTTAGCAAGCATCAAAATCACCTTGCAGGGGAGTGTTGTTAAAATATCAGCTTCCATCTCTGAAACATCTTGGAATGGGTGGATATGATAGATTGTATTAACAGCTCCAGGCCTTCACCCCTGCCTGCATCCAGGCTCTTTCCCAAGTGACTGTGTAGTTCCTGCCAGTGACATGACCAAAGGTTTGAAAAAACATTTGTAAGATTGTGCTTGCACTTTTTGTGCCTCTGCCATCTCTGAAGACCAACATGTCTAGCCTGACCCACTGGTTCTAGGAGGAGATTGAGAGCTTTAAGCTATTTAGATTTCTATTGGGTATATACCAAGGAGTGAAATTACAGGGCCTAGGGTAATCACCCAACAGATAATGTCCCTTCTCCAGAGTGTGTGTACCCATTTTATATATTCCCACCAGCATTGTGTGAGCATTCCTGTTGTTACTGTGCTGTCATCACAACAGTTGATTACTTTTTAACTTTAAATATATCTTACTATGGTTGTCATTTGCATTTTCTTAAAGACTAATGAACTAAAGCATCTTTTCATATGGAAAATTAAGCTCTATGAGGCCATACAGGAATTGTTATCTGTTTTGTTCACTGCTGTATCCCTAGCTGCAACAGTACATTGCATGTTGTAGCCACCCAATAAATATTTGTTGAATAAATAGTATAAGAGCAAAACTTGGTGACCGTCAAATTGAGAATTTGTTGACTTTGGCTAATAATTTATTCTGTGACCATATTCAGCATAGCTACTATCACTAGGTCTTGGTTTTCTTGCCTATAAAATAGATGTTTGTTTCCCAGAGATTTTTTTCACCTATGAAATTGTGTGATTCTGGAATTTATAAGTTGTTTTTCCTATTTATATTGTTTTGCAACTCATGTTTTACTTATTTTCTCTTGATTCTCTATTTTTTCATTTAATGTGCTTGGCTTACAATGATATACCAGTACCAGCACAACTAGTGCTGTCTCTGAATAATATTCTCCACTAAATAGAATCAGAGCACCTCTCCGAAGAAAAGGGTGGTTTCCACTGCTGGGATAGGAGAGGTATGAGATGAGGTTGGCATATCTTATTGCACTGGAAAGTAAGGAATCTCTTAAAGCATGATAGGACTTAAAAAAAAATAAAAATAAAGAGTGATAGGACATAACAGAAGGGCAAGAAAGTCAGCTTGGAGAAGCTGCCCCTGGCCAAATCTGGGAAAATTTTGAGCATCAAAATAAATGAATAATAATAGATTGCTACTCATTCAGTAAAAAAGAAATTGCCCAGTCCATACTGACATTAATGAATAGGGAGGAAGGGAAATGTCCTGAATGCCCAGAAATAAATAAAACATTGATAGTATTAAAACTAAGTAGTATAAATTCAGTGGGAATTAGGTATTTAGTTGTCTCCCTTATACAAGCCTCTCTCCACAGACTGCAGACAGGTAACTTAATAACGGAGAACATGGCCCACACTGCATTAATCAAGTGATCAAAGTTAACGTCATCAAAGCAAAAAACTGGTATCAAGTGGTTCCTGTTATAATGCACTAGGAGTCTATGATAATACCTACTAAAACATATCACTGGAATTCCAAATGTATGGATTATACAAACAAGTCAATAAATGCAAAGAAAGTATAGGGAAATAATCTGAATTCAAGAAGACTTAAAGCCATGACAGCTGATTGTTATATTTGACTGTAGGTTGGTTCCTGAACCAACAGGAAAAAACAGTTAAAAAAGAATATTATTGGGACAGTGTATAGAATAGGACTTGGGATTAGATATTATTTTATAAATGTTAAGTTTCATGGTTTTCTTCATTGGCTTCTTGTTATCTAAGAAACTGTTCTTGCTCTTATGAAATACATTTGTTGTTGCTCAGTTGTGTCTGACTTTGCGATCCCATGGACTGCAGCACGCCAGGCTTCCCTCCCTGTCTTTCAGTATCTTCTGGAGTCTGCTCAAACTCATGTCCGTTGAGTCGGTGACGCCATCCAACTCTCTCATCCTCTGTTGCCCCCCTCTCCTCCTGCCCTCAATCTTTCCCAGTGTCAGGGTCATTTCCAGCAAGCCGGCTCTTCTCATCAGCTGGCAATGGTATTGGAGCTTCAGCTTCAGCATCAATCCTTCCAGTGAATACTCAGGGTTGATTTTCCTTAGGATTGACTGGTTTGGGATTGGAATGAAAATTGACTTTTCCAGGAAATACATGATTAAGGATTGAGAGAAATGGACTCTGATATCTCCAACTTGCTCTGAAATAGTTCAGGGGGATACACACACACACAGAGGAGGACAGGGAGGAGGGAGGGATTGTGAAAGGTAAAGCAGACAAGCAAAAGGTAAGCAGGTGGTGAATCTGGGTTAAAGTTACGGCAGTTTCTTGTACTTGTATAGCAGTTTTGGGTAACTCTGTTAACTTTTTGTAAGCTTGAAATTATATCAAAATTAAAATTATCTCTTCAACTAAGAAAAATTTTTTTAAAAGAAGCCTTTAGGAAAAACTGAAAAAAAAAAAACTTTATGCCTATAAATTGCTTTGCAAAATTTCTAAATCAGCTATCAGAACTTTTAACTTGGTTCAATAATAAAAGCCCATAAAGTGAATGAACTAGGTATTGTTTAAAACCCACAGACTATAATTGGCTTTTAATGATTCTTTATTTTGAAATAATTGCAGATTCATCGGAAGTTGCAAAAAAAAGAGTATGGGGATATCATGTATACCCTTATTAATCCAACCTCCAACAAAAGTAACATTGTATTATAATTTCAAAACCAAGAAATTGACATTTGTACAATCCAGTTTATTCAGATTTAGCCAGCTATGCATGCACTTTGTGTGTGTTTCTATATAGTTTTATCATAAATGTAGTTTGACTGAGGGGCTGAGCACAAACACACAGACAAGTAGTTATATGTAAACACCACCGTACTCAATATAGAGAACTGTTCTATCACCACAAGAACCACTTCCCTGTACTGTCACTTCATAGTCACACCTGCATTCCCCATCTCCAGGTTTTGGCAGCCACTGATCAGCCTTTTGTCCTCATGTTGGTATGTCAAGAGTATCCCATGAATAGAATCATACAGTATATATTTTTGAGATTGGCATTTTCCACTCAGTATAATTTCCTTGAGATTCATCCAAGTTATGTGTATGAATGGTTGGTACATTTTTATTGCTAAGTAGCATTCTATGGTGTAAATTGACCAACTTTTTTAGCCGTTCATGCACTGAAGGTCATTTGGGTTGTTTCCTGTTTTTGGCTATTACAGATAATGCTGCTGTGAACATTGATGTGCAGGTTTTTGCATGAAGATAAGTTTATTTCACACAAGAAACATCTTTTGGTTTTACTTTTTTTTTTTTTTTTAACTTAGCATTCAGTTTTATGTTTTAAAGTTTATTCTGCGGCAGTAATTTTCATACTTTGTTGTTGTTATTCAGTCTGCAAGTCATGTCCCACTCTTTGCAACTCCATGGACTGCAGCACACAAGACTCCTCTGTCTTTCAGTATCTCCCAGAGTTTGCTCAAACTCATGTCCATCAAGTCGGTGATGCCATCCAACCATCTCACCCTCTGTCGTCCCTTTCTCCTCCTGCCTTTAATGTTGCCCAGCATTGGGGTCGTCGTCTCCTTTTTTTTTTAAATTGGCATGATTCGACATCAAAAGCACCTTGCCATGCCCTGTTAGGATAGGTATGATCTAATTTATATGTACCTTTTCTCCTTAGTCTTGTATAAGTGCATCATTGTGTACAGCAACGTAATCTCCTTTTCCTTTGTCCTTCTGTAGGGATGTGAGCATGCTATTCACCGCCCCCACCCTGTCCCCATTTCTTCTTTGCCTTTTGCCTGTGTAACTCATATTAGTAAGACTTCCTAAATGAGACATTGTTACTGTCCACCCTTCACTGTAAACTTGGTTGCAATCATTTTGTCTCTCAAAGTGCCCAGTTGTTTTCATTTAGAAAAGAGCAAGGACTCTAAAATATTAAGATCAGGGACTCTGGAATCAGACCTTGAACAAATTATTTACCTTTATATGCCCTAGGTTTTATTATCTTAAATTAATAATACTACCTGTTATATATAATAAGGATTAACTGAATTCAAATATGTAAAGGTGAACTACATATAAATTAATGTGAAATTAAACATGTGAATCCCTTAGAACAATTCCAGGAGTATAGTAGATGCTAAGTATTCATCCACTATTATTGTTGTGAAGTTTATCACAATATGTGATCATCTGTTACATGGTGATTATTCACAATATCACTACTAATGGATTCTCTAAGCTCTATGAGGATATTAACCATGTTTGGGGTGGTTTTTTAATATATTTTTAAAAACGATATTATGCTCAAAACTCACTGTCAGATCCTATTCTAGGTAGTAGATGCTAAATGCATGATGGTGAATAAGTAAGATTTAATGTTTTAAAAATCAAGAAATCAGATCATCAAGTAAAAGGAGATGAGTCACTTAGAAATTTCATTACCTGCTGATAAGCATATGTAATATTATCAGCTATCAAGTACTGGTAAAGAGAAGCTAAACTGCTTCCTCAACTCCAGGCAATTCAGTATTCTGATTGAAGTGGAAAGTGTTTCAGTTCCATTTTAAGTTTAGTTTGCTTTTGTGTTTATTTGTGATATTGACTTGTATCAAAGTATTATTTGAGAAAACTTTTTTTATATCCCTCTTTTCTGCACACCTCCCCTATACCCATCAGTTTTCCTAGATTTTGTAAACAACCATGAAAGTCCTCTATAACAGGGGTCCCCAACCTTCGGGATCTAATGCTTGATGATCTGACATGGAGCTGCTATAATAGTAATATAAGTAAAGTGCACAATAAATGTAATGTGCATGAATCATCCCGAAACACTCACTCCCCAGTCCGGGGAAAAATTGTCTTCCGTGAAACCAGTCCCTGTTGCCAAAAAGGTTGGGGGCTGCTGCTTTATAACACAGAATCATTTTATCTTTTTACATTTTGTATTCCTATTAAACTTCTAGCTCAGGATATAGTTAATGTTTTATTTTCTTTTTAATAATCTGTGTTTCATAGTAACTTTACTTTTGTGGGACTAATCATATAAATCAGAAACTTCACTTAAAATTTAGAAACCCATTTTTCTTAATAAAAGATTTACTGATAATGTCAGAATTTAAACAACTAAATATTTTTTCATTTTATGTATAGAAAGGATATGCCATTTGATGTTAGGAAAATCTGCATTTTATGATTAGTTCATTGAATAGTTAATGTGTTAAATTTTAAAAATAACATGCTTAACCTCAGTCCAAGGAAATCTCTAGACAAAGATACTGGAGTGGGTAGACAGCCATTCCTTTTTATCGTCCCAACACAGGGATCAAACCCAGGTCTCCTGCTTTGCAGGCATATTCTTTAGCATCTGAGCAACCAGGGAAGCCCAATTTGTATATTTACATCCTGTAAAATAGCACAGCGGGATCGAGTGGAAATTATTAAAAAGGTTAATATGGATAATATGGGCTTCCTTGGAGGCTTCCTAGCAGGCTACAACCCATGAGGGTCACAAAGAGTCAGAAACGACCGAGCGACTAAGCACTATGGGTAATGTGGGTAAGAAATTGCTTTTCTCTGTTTTTATTATTTCTTTTCCTATAAGAAAGACTATTTAAAATAATTTTGAAGTTTAGCTCCTTAGTAAGGAGTTGTTTGTTACTAGTCTTAATTGACTTTTTACAAGGTTATTTTCCCTGAAAATTATCCCAATATGGTTATTTCACATTCATAAGTTATGCTATTTAATTATTATATTTGGATCTCTCAAATTATTTAATTTTTTAAAATACCAATTACAGAAATAAAGCCTGAGGGAAACATGATGTTATAAAAGAATAGCATCACTGACTTGGTGGACATGAACTTGAGCAAACTCCATGAGACAGTGAAGGACTGGGAAGCCTGGCATGCTACAGTCCATGGGGTCACAAAGAGTCAGACATGACTTAGCAACTTAAACAACAACCGTAGACTGAGTGGCTTATAAACAGTGGAAATTTATTTCTTACAGTTCTGGAGGCTGGGAAGTCCAAAATGAAGGTCCTGGCAGATTCAATATCTTGTGAGAACCCACGTTCTGGTTCATAGATAGTCATATTCTTGCTATGTCTTCACATGGTGGAAGGATCAGAGGAGCTCTTTGAAGTCTCTTTCCTAGGGCCATTAATCCTGTTGGTGAGAATTTCACCCACGTGACCTGCTGCTCTGCTGCTAAGTCACTTCAGTTGTGTCCGACTCTGTGTGACCCCATAGAAGGCAGCCCACCAGGCTCCCCCGTCCCTGGGATTCTCCAGGCAAGAACACTGGAGTGGGTTGCCATTTCCTCCTCCAATGCATGAAAGTGCAAAGTAAAAGTGAAGTCGCTCAGTCGTGTCCGACTCTTAACGAACTCATGTCCCATGGACTGCGGCCCACCAGGCTCCTCCGTCCATGGGATTTTCCAGGCAAGAGTACTGGAGTGGGTGCCATTGCCTTCTCCAATCACCTCTAATGAGCCCCACTTTCAAATATTGATACCATCACACTGGGATTAGGGTTCCATATACAAGTGGGGTGGGGGGGAGATAGAAACATTCACTTCATATCACGTGGTTTCGCAGTAATATGTCTGTTAAAAGAAAGGTTTTACTTAATCCTAAGTATGAGGTGATATTTGGTACCCAACAAAAAATTTCCCTTAATTAAAATAAAATGTGGAAGTTAACGCATTTTAAATTACTCCAAAGAAATTTTAAAAAAGAAAGAGCAAGGCACATATGGAACAGGCTGTTTATTATGGAAGACTTTAAGGACGTGGAAGGTAAACAGAAGAGTGTAATGAACGCCTGATGTCCATCACTTAGCTTCAACAGTAGTCAACATGCTGTCATTTTAATTTCATCTGTTCCTCCGTTCTGTAACCACTGCTAAATTATTAGTAGCAGTATTATTACTTCTGTAGTATTTTGGAATTTGGTTATATATATATTGAAAAATAGAAATCTTGGGTATACTCATATAACCAACATCCCTCCATGATACAGAACATTTTCATTACACCAAAAACTTTCTGCATGTCTCTTTGTAGTTGCATCCCACCACCAACATCATAAAAAAAACATACTGCTAAGTTGGACTTCATAAAAAATTCAAAAGATATTGTGAAGAGAATGAAAAGGCAAAAGATAAGGATACAATATTTGCAAATAGTATCTAATAAAGAACATTTATCTAAAGCATATAATTCATGCTCTCAAAAGTCAGTAATAAGATTGCCAACCTCTACTCTAAACCTGCACTTGTTCTTCAGTCACTGACTCGAGTCCAACTGTTTGCAGCCCCATGGACTGAAGCACACCAAACTCTTCTGTCCTTCACTATCTCCTGGAATTTGCTCAAAGTCGTGTCCATTGAGTTGATGATGCCGTCCAGCCATCTCATCCTGTCCTTCTCATTTTGCCTTCAGTTTTCCCTACATCAGAGTCTTTTCCAGTGAGTCGGCTCTTTGCATCAGGTAGCCAAAGTATTGGAGCTTCAGCATCAGTCCTTCTTATTTATATTCAGGGTTGATTTCCTTTAGTATTGACTGGTTTAATCTTGCAGTCCAGGGGACTCTAGAGTTTTCTCCAACACCACAGTTTGAAGGCAACAGTTCTTTGGTACTCAGCCTTCTTTCTTTATGGTCTTACTCTCATGCCCATACATGACTATGGAAAAATAATATCTTTGACTATATGGACCTTTTTCAGCAAAGTGATATCTGCTGCTTTTAATACACTGTTTGTCATGGCTTTCTTCTAAGGAGCAGGCATCTTTTAATTTCATGGCTGCAGTCACTGACTGCAGTGATTTTGGAGCCCCGGAAAATAAAATCTGTCACTGTTTCCACTTTCCCCCCATCTATTTGCTATGAAGTGATGGGACCCGATGCCATGATCTTAGTTTTTTAAAGGTTGAGTTTCAAGCCAGCTTTTTCAAAGCAGAGATATTGAGTAAGTAGTTGGATTGAGTGTATTGTATGTGGGGAGAAGTCACAGTAGGAGATATAAATTTTAGAGTTATCACCATACAGGTGCTATTTTAAAATCTTGAGATCAGATGAGATCAACAGCATAGGTAGAACAGGAAGATGAAAAGGAACCAAAATAGGATTCAGGAGTGGCCTGTCCTGTGAGGAAAAACCAAAAGACTCTGTTGTTCTGGAAAACAGAATTGTGCAAACAGAAGATTAATTAGCTCTGTTGAATGCTGGGTCAAATATAGGAGTTTTGTCCATTGCACTTAACAATGTAGATTCATGCCATTACTAACCATGGTAAGACTTTCAGTGGAATGATGAGAATAAAAACCCAGTGTGGTCTCAAGAAAAAGTAGTAGAATTAGAGGTGAATATGGACAACTGAAGTATTTTGCTGTGAAAGGAAGCAGAAAATGAAGCAGTTTGATGGAGGATATAAGAGACAAGGTTTTTTTAAATTTTGTTTTTGGGGAATAGTAGCAGTTATCAGCATATAAATGTTTATATACTGATTGGAATGATCCAATAAGAGGGGAAATTGATGACACAGGCGAGAGAAGGTTGTTGGAAATGACCTCTTTGAATGTGTTAGCACAGAAGAGAAATCATTAATGTGCATTATACATGAGCAGTCATGATTTTTTTTTTTTTTTGGTACATCTTTATGTACATCTCTTTGGAGAAGGAAATGGCAGCTCACTCCAGTATTCTTGCCTGGAGAATCTCACGGACAGAGGAGCCTGGCAAACCATGGTCTATAGGGTTGGAGAGAGTCGGACACGACTGAAGCGACTAAGCACAACTCTTTCTCGGTTATTCTTTTCGGTACTTTAAGTAATGATCTTAAGCTGTGGAATAATTTCCTAAAGTACCTGAAACATATTTGTTCTCCTACTGAGTTGTCTTAAAGAATTCATTGTTTCTAGGGACTTGTCACAGAGAAGGCAATGGCACCCTACTCCAGTACTCTTGCCTGGAAAATCCCATGGATGGAGGAGCCTGGTAGGCTGCAGTCCATGAGGTCGCTAAGAGTCGGGCACAACTGAGCGACTTCCCTTTCCCTTTTCACTTTCATGCATTGGAGAAGGAAATGGCAACCCACTCCAGTGTTCTTGCCTGGAGAATCCCAGGGACAGGGGAGCCTGGTGGCCTGCTGTCTGTGGGGTCACACAAAGTCAGACACGACTGAAGCGAATTTAGCAGTAGCAGCAGCAGCAGCAGCAGCAGGGACTTGTCATATTAGGATCAAAATAGCCAGGTGGAGGACCTGGATAAGTATTTTCCCAAAGACTTAAAGATAGTTAACAGGCATGTGAAAAGATACTCAGCATCACTAATCATCAGAGAAATGCAATTCAAAATCACAGTGAGATGATTTCACACCTTTCAAAATGACTATTATCAAAAAGTCAACAAATAAAAGAACTCTCATGAACTGTTTGTGGGAATGTAAATTGGTGCAGCCACTGTGGAAAACAATATAGAGGTTCCTCAAAAAATTAAAAACAGAAGTGCCATACAGAACAGTTCCACTTCTGGGTATTTCTCTGAAGAAAGCAAAAACACTAATTTGAAAAGATACATATATTGTGTATTTACAATAACCAAGGTATGAAAGGAACCTGAGCGCCCATTGATAGGTGAATGGATAAAAATGATGTAGTATAGATGTATACCTACTGCTGCTGCTACTAAGTCGCTTCAGTCGTGAACGACTCTGGGCGACCCCATAGAAGGCAGCTCACCAGGCTTCCCCGTCCCTGGGATTCTCCAGGCAAGAACACTGGAATGGGCTGCCATTTCCTTCTCCAATGCATGAAAGTGAAAAGTGAAAGTGAAGTGGCTCAGTCATGTCTGACTCTTAGCGACCCCATGGACTGCAGCCTACCAGGCTCCTCTGTCCACGGGATTTTCCAGGCAAGCGTACTGGAGTGGGGTGCCATTGCCTATTCACGTATATATACACACATATTCTTTTTTATGGCTGATAACATGCAAGTAGATGAAATCTTGTCATTTGCAGCGACACATATGGACCTAGAGGGTATTATTCTAAGTGAAATAAGTCAGGTAAAAACAGATACCATATGATTTCACTTATATGTGGAATCTAAAAGCAAAACATATAAACAGACATAAGAAAGCAGAAACAGTTATAGATGCAGAGAACAAACAGGTAGTTGCCAGAGGGAGATGGGTGAGGGGATTAGTGCAATAGGTGAGAAAGATTAAGAGGTACAAACTTGCAGTTAGCAAATAGATGAAGCACAGGGATGAAATGTACAGTGTGGGGAATCTAATAAATAATAATGTAATATCTTTGTAGGGTGACAGATGGTAACAAGACTTCCCACGTTGATCATTTTGAAGTGTATAGAAATACCAAGTCGTTATGTTGTATACTAGGAACCAACAGTGTTGTAGATCCGTTATGCCTCAAAAACAAGCAAACTCAGAGAAGATCAGATTTGTGGTTATCAGAAAGAGGCTGGGATTGCAGTGGGTGGGGAGGGGGTTAGGAAATTGAAGGTAGTCAAAAGGTACAAACTTCCAGTTACAAGGTAAAGTACTAAAGATGTCATGTGTAACATGATAAACATAATTAAACACTGCTGTATGTTATATATGCAAGTTGTTAAGCAAGTAGGTCTTAAGAGTATTTATCACAAGAAAATTTCTTTGTATCTGTATGAGATGATAGATGTTTACTAAACTTACTGTGGCATCAAAACAAAAAAATCAGAGTAAACAGTTTTTTGAAAAGATTCTAAGGGCAGACAAATCGCAAATAGCTAATAGGACGAAGATGAATGATAAACCTATTACTTGCTTTTATCACTTAATATTACTGTAGACGTCTTCGTGTATTCAGGCTTTTCTTATATTTTATATGCACCCAAAAATTGATTATATGTGTTAAAAATTTTTTACAAACTTCAGAATCTGTTGCTTTCTGGTGGTGGTGAATGATTATTTCAGAAAAATCTGGCTAGTCTTTGGACTAGTGGAAAAAAAATGTGAATATAAAAATTTTGTAGTAGTTGAAAGTGTGCCCTCTTGTGGACCATTCAGTGAAGTAACATTAAAACATTTTTCTCTTACATTTTAGATTCAATTGATTATATATCATCAGGTGTGTTATGGCCTAAAGTTGAGACCTACATCTAAATATTATAGTTCCTTAAGACCTCAGCCTCATTTAGAAAAAATAAAATGACGATTGTTTGATTTTTGCATTTCTGATCCCATGGTATAGGAAATCATCTTGTGATAAAGGAATCAATCTTAAGATATATTGTACTATATATAGTACAACATAGATTTACTTCCTTACTTACCTAGCTGCTTAGGATTTATATTCTACTTATTTCCAAAAAGAATTTGAGGCAGCATATTCTACTAAATGTAATATAAACTGAAGCAATAAAAATATAATAGTTTTAAGCCCTTTTTCCCACCTTCCTCACCAAAGAAAAGGAGAAGGAAGGAAAAGTGCTAATTTGCTAAATAGTCCACACATATAAAATGTTGGTTTATTCAAAATAGTATAATCCTGTATGACAGCATAACATAAAGAACACTGAAATAGAAATCCAAACTTTCGTAGGTCAGTTTATAAGCTGTGAGACCTTAAACAACATTTTGCTTCTCTGAGGAACATGTCATTTACATTTTTTACTGGTTTGTCTTTTCTGTCATAGGATTGTAGATACCTCCCAGTTTGATGTTCTTCATATATGGTTGAGAATGTGAGATAAGATTAGAAACACCTGAGTTCAGGAGCTTCCCTGGCTTCACCCCTGTTGGTTCAGACAGTAAAGAAAGTAAAGAATCCGCCTGCCGTAACAGAGACATGGGTTCAGTCCCTGAGTCAAGAAAGTCCCCTGGAGAAGGAAGTGGCAACCCACTCCAGTATTCTTGCCTGGGGAATTCCATAGACAGAAGAGCCTGGTGGGCAAAAGTCCATGGAGTTACAAAGAGTTGGAACAGTGAGTGACTTCACTTACCTGGAGTGTTAGTACCTCAGGTTTATATAAAAGTTGAATGAGAGTACGTTGTTGTTATCAATCCTGCCAATTTTTCATTACTCAGAAAGTGAGATTGTTGAGACAAGATTATACACATTTTTTTGCCTGTGGGTTACAAAAACGGCTGTCCAGAAATGTTTATCTACCATCAGATTATACACTTGTTTTTTATTCCAAATCCATTTCTATTTGAATATTATTATTATAACTTTTATCAATACTGTTTTATTTGTATTTCTATCATTTACATGAGGAAATCATATTTTGAAGTTAAATTAAGTGAGTGAAGAGCTGGGGTCTATAAATCTTGCCAAGCCAAGTGCTTAGAAGGTCCCTTCAGACTCATTATAATGGGCTGAAATAGGAGATTAGCATAATATCTCCCACTGATTAACCATTAGTAATTTTGCACAACACAGTGCCTAGGACTGCTATACATATTTGTAATACTATGGTGAAATATATACTAGAATTTCAAATAATAATTTTTAGTAGGGCTTTCAAAAATAGGGAATACTTTATATTGAAAGATTCCTTTTCACTAATCCACCTGTTTCTCCTCTGTTCCTCCAAAGTGTTTTCCAGTTGATAGTAATACTGTTAACTTTCTGCATTACTTAACAGTGTGCTAGGTAGTATGACAGGTGATTTACATGCATTATTTTATTTTATGCTTATTACCCTTTATGAAGGGGGCTATTTTCTTTACTCTTCCATGTATTTAAACCAGCAACTTTCAAACTGCTTTGATATGGTGACTCATAATTAGAATGACATGTTACCTAGACTCACAATGCAATGTGCAATATAGTCTTATATTTCTCTTTCATCCCTCTCAAAATTGGTCTCAACCCATTAAATTTACAATCTACAAATCAGTCACCATTCACAGATTTTAAATAAAGCACTGCCTTCGGAGACAGTTCTGAAGCACTCTTTGTAATCTTTCCCATTTGGTTACCATTTCATTCTGGATACATTATTTCCCAGAGATAATGACTTTTAACATCATTGTTAGCAGTTTCATGAAAGACATGTACTTTGACAGAGCCAGGTGAACCAAACACTGCCCAATCCAGAGCTGGAAATGCCATGTCTAGTTAGTTAGGGTGTGTATGTTCACTTTTGAGCAAACTCCAGAAGATAGTGGAGGACAGAGGAGTCTGGTGTCATGAGATCACAGAGTTGGACACAACTTAGCAAGTCAACAACAACAGCAAACAACAAAATATTCACTTTTAGAGTTCTAGGAATGTTGTACTCACTTCGGCAGCACATATACTGGAGTTCTAGGAATATTGTTTCTTGATGGACTTCAGTCACCTTCTAGCATAAAGCAGCAACATTAGTATAGATTACTTCAAAGTGTAAAATCCATAAGTGTAGCAAAAGGGAAAATAGAGGATAGTCAGTACTAATTATATCTTCCCTATATTATTTCTTATGCCTGTTGCCTCCAGTGGACTGTACTAGCAAGTTTTGTGTCAGACATTCATCAAAAGAAGGCTTCCCATATGGCGCAATGGTAAATAATCCATCTGCCAGTGCAGGAGACAAGGAGATGCAGGTTCGGTCCTTGGATTGGGAAGATGCCCTGGACAAGGGAATGGCAACCCAATCCAGTATTCTTGCCTGGAAAATCCCATGGACAGAGGAGTCTAGTGGGCTATAGTCCATGAGATCGCAAAGAGTTAGACACAACTGAGGACGCACACACACACAAGTTCATCATAGGAAAACAGTGCTTTTTTTCCCCCTTACCCAGCTATTAGAAAAGAATGTACATATAAAAGATCATTAAAGGGAAAAAAAAAGATTACTAAAAAGACTGATTGTTGTTATCTTTAGAAGGAGCTAGAGTGTTAGAGTGGTTTCATGGCTGCTTACTTTATTACTGTTAAATCATACATATATATGTGTTTTAGGAACTTTTGTCAGTATATTTATAATGAAAGCAAGGAAAAAGAAAATTCTTATTTTTACCTACTTATATAAAGTTGAATTAAGATGTATGAGTAAGGGGAATTATTAATGTTATATCATCATACTGTTTTGAAGATTATAAACCAAAAAATTCAGAGGTTTTATTTTTAAATTTAAGGATAATTGCTTTACAGAATTTTGTTGTTTTCTGTCATACATCAATATGGAATCAGCCATAGGTGTGCCTATGTCCCCTCCCTCTTGAACCTCCCTCCCATCTCTCTCCCCATCTCACCCCTCTAGGTTGATTCAGAGCTCCTGTTTAAGTTCCCTGAGACATACAGCAAATTCCCATTGGCTATCTATTTTGCATATGGTAATATAAGTTTCCATGTTACTCTCTCCTCTCACCCTCTCCTTCCCTCTCACCATGTCCATAAGTCTGTTCTCTATGTCTTTTTCTCCACTGCTGCCCTGCAAGTAAATTCATTGGTACCATCTTATTAGATTCCATATATATACGTTATTATGCAATACTTTTCTCTTTCTGACTTCCTTCACTCTGAATAATAGGCTCTTGGTTCATCCACCTCATTAGAACTGACTCAAATGTGTTCCTTTTTATGGCTAGTACTCCATTGTGTATATGTACCACAGCTTTATCCATTCATCTGTCAGTGGACATCCAGGTTGCTTTCATGTTCTAGCTTTTGTAAATAGTGCTGCAGTGAACATTAGGGTACATGTGTCTTTTTCAATTTTGGTTTCCTCAGGGTATATGCCTAGGAATGGGATTGCTGGGTCATCTGGTGATTTTATTCCTAGTTTTTTAGGGAATCTCCATACTGTCTTCTATAGTGGCTGTATCAATTTACATTCCCACCAACAGTGCAAGAGGGTTCTCTTTTCTCCACACCCTCTCCAGCCTTTATTGTTTGAAGACTCATCTTTTAATAATGTGCACATTGTTTAAGGAAGGCAAGTTGAAGATACATTTTTATGCATATATAATGTGGAAAAGAATCGTGTTTGTCAAAATTGAGTATCCCTGTCCAGTAATACAGCCACATTGTTTAGGTTCTGACCTTTGCTCCACAAATTACTTGAAATTCCTTGTAAATTAGTTTTCTCAGTAAAATGCAGGAAAAAAAGCGTACCTACCTTACTTCATTGTTGTGAGGACTAAATGTGTTGTTGCATACAAAGCACTTTGCAGTGTGAACATATAGTAAATAATATATGCATGATGGCTGTTACTATTATATATAGATTGAGCATGCAAGAAAGCAGAACATTTTATTTTTTAAGCATTTCCCTAGTAGTAATATATTTGACATTGTTACAAATAATTATCTGTTTTTTGTTGCAGTGTTTGGGAAATGGGAAGTAATGACAGCTGGCACCTGAACTAAGTACTTTCATAGGCAACACCATTCCAGAACTTCAGGATGAATGGGGATATGCCCCATGTCCCCATCACTACTCTTGCGGGGATTGCTAGTCTTACAGACCGTAAGTTTGGTTAACATTCTACTCTGACATTGATTTTTAAAGAGACTATGACAATAATTGTTGGTGGTGTCATAAATAACACAGAGTATGTAAAGATTTTAGATTTTGAATGACACATTATTTTCTTTGGTTTACTGGCATAAGTGTGAAAGTAACGAAATTAGTGAGCTAATAATAAGACCTTAATTTCTCTTTCATCCTAAGGACCCATTAAGAAATGGTAGTATGTTTTTGTTTAAAGGTCTTGCATGAAAGGGATAAATGTAAAAGTAAGGATCAGAGAAGATGAAACAATCATTAAGAAAAATCGAAACTGAAGAAACATGATTTGCGTATAGGAATTATTACACACTTTTAAAAAAGCATTTAGGGAAATGGTAACTGAAACTGCCCTTCAAAGAAGAAAATTTGATAGCCCCACTTAATCTAATTTCTTAGTGATATTTATTTTGGATATCATGTTTGGTAATCTTTTGGAGTTTGTCACAAATGTCAGCAGCCTATTTTACCCTGGACACCTAAGTTTCTTAAGAACATTGTCATTCACTTGAGGTTTAGTTCAGTTCAGTCGCTCAGTCATAACTCTTTGCGACCCCATGGACTGCAGCATGCCAGGCTTACCTGTCCATCACAAACTCCCAGAGCATGCTCACACTCATGTCCATCGAGTCGGTGATGCCATCCAACCATCTCATCCTCTGTCATCCCCTTCGCCTCCTGCTTTCAGTCTTTCCCAGCGTCAGGGTCTTTTCCAATGAGTCAGATCTTTACATCAAGTGGCCAAAGTATTGGAGCTTCAGCTTTTGCATCAGTCCTTCCAAGGAACATTCAGGACTGATTTCTTTAGGACTGAGTGGTTTGATCTCCTTGCTGTCCAAGGGACTCTCAAGAGTCTTCTCCAGCACCACAGTTCAAAAACATCAATTCTTTGGCACTCAGCTTTCCTTATGGTCCAACTTTCACATCCCTATGTGACTACTGGAAAAACCATAGCTTTGACTAGACGGACCTTTGTCGGCAGGTTTAATTAGTTTAGTGCAATATTTTAGGGACTCATTTCTTTTGGTAGGCAACTTTAATTCTTAGTCCCTGTGTAAAAGCTACTCACAATATTAGTCCTTATCCTACCTGAATAAATAAAGGAGAGGACATGAGAAGGAAAGGTTGATGGTGAATAGCTGATATCCTTTCTTTGTAAAACAAGCATTTTGCAAGATATAAGGTTTCATAAAAGCAGCTATAGGAAAATAACTTCAAGAAATGTTTTCATTTATGTTCCCCCAAATACTGTTTTTTTCTGTTGTTAATTTCCAGCTAGTTTAAGTGGGTGTAAAATAGATAACAGCCTACAGCTTTGAAGCAGGGCTAGTTTATAAAATCTGATATAACAAGAAAGTAGTTGGTGTGGTTAAAATAGGTAAGAAAGCTTTTGAGATAGTCTTTAGTTTTGGTTATCACTTTGTTCAAGTAAGGCATAAATTCATATGATACATTGTAGGAGTGCAAAGTCAAATAAACCAGGAATTTCTTTTTTGTTGTTGCGGGGTGGTGAGTTCTGTGCATTATTTCAGCTGTACCTCATTTAAAAAATTTTTCTGCCCAATAAATTCTACTTATTAAGTAATGATTTGTTTCCAATGTTTTTATGAACAAAAACCTATTATTACCCTTAGTGACTGAGTGGCATGATAGTTAATACTGTATAGGTGATTAAAAATTAAACCAAAAACAAAGACACTGTTGTTAACTTTTTAACTTTTATTTTAAACAAATGAACAAATTCCTTTTATGTGAAGAGACATTAAGTAACTGAATTTAGATAACTGTGAACACTGATGTCCTTTTTTTTTTTGCTGTCAGAATAGAATGAAGAGATTATTTAGGAATAATCTGTAGGAATTTACAACTTAAAGCAAGATTCCTTACATATTTTTCTTTCTTTAGAATCCTATTCTATGGATGTTGTTCTCCTACCAAAGTGAACTATTTTTGTATTTGCCCAAGCTTTTAAAAACACACATTAGTTGTCTATCTGGTGAAGAGTCAGATATTGTTACTTGGTTTATTTATTTGATTGTGATAAATCTTTACAGTAGAAGTAAATTAGATTAATTAATACACTCAATTTTTAGAAATTGTTTTTTTAATCCTACTTTTTTGGCTATTTATAAAATTAATAAAGATATTAAGACATGAGAAGTTAGCACAGAGTTTTAGTCTTAGTAGTATAATCTATTGTGGTCAAAGGGACATTTGGGGAGTTTTGTAGAGTAGTTTGGGGTTTGTTTGGGGAGAGACAGAATGCCTTTTAATAATTTGTCACACTGATATTTTACAACTTATTTTTAATCCCATATATATATTTAAGCATGAAAGAGGTTTCATACTGTTACTCAGTTAATTTCTCATAATCTGATTTTATTCCAAATAGTCCTGAACCAGCTGCCTCTTCCATCCCCTTTACCTGCTACAACTACAAAGAGCCTTCTCTTTAATGCACGAATAGCAGAAGAAGTGAACTGCCTTTTGGCCTGTAGGGATGATAATTTGGTTTCACAGCTTGTCCACAGCCTCAACCAGGTATCAACAGATCACATGTAAGTATATTCTAAAGTAAGATGAAATGTTTTGGTCCTAGTAAGAGAATCAGTATTCATGGTTTAACTTTTATTTCTAAAAAAGTTTAATACATAATTTTAAATTATTGGAATATCCTCTTGAAAATATAGCCTTATTATGATGAGATATTAATGAGATTTAAATAGACCTTAGTTATTTTGAGACAGTTCTGATGCATGTGATTCGATGAATATTTTTTTGAGTCTTCTAATAATCTTGGGATTCATCAAGATGGATCTGTGCAGAGGTCTCAAGTTGTTCATTAATTTAACTCCTTTTCCTGAAATTGCTAGAGTAGTTAGAATTCTTGGGTACTAGGGACTTTAATGATGTTTCTGTTTGGAATAGGCCAATATGCTTTTCATGTAAAGTATAGCAAGAACTCAGAGATTAATTTCAAAGAAGGTTGGTACAGAATTTAGAACTAATTTTTCTCCAGGATTTATTGTACAGTGTGAATATAGATGTGTATTTTCACACAGTTTACTTTAAAATAATATGAACTTAAATATGTAGCTTATTTACAGACTTTTTACACAAGTATACTTTTTAAAATTTACTTTTTACTACCAAAACAGTATATATGTTTACTCAACACGATGTATAAAACACACTACTCAACACAACAATGTATAAAAAGTTCATAACCCATTGCACAGTGGTACACTTGTGCCCTTCCATTCTTTTAATTTTTTTCATTTAAAGAATCGTTATTTAAGGGAATGAGTATAAAACACATTATAATGAACAGATCTCTGCCATTACCTGTAGCTCATACTTTGGGGCCATTTTTTAAGCTGACGAATTTAGGAGAAATAATAAGTGTGAATTTTCTGGTGGGAAACTGAGAAGTGATTGTTTAGAATCAGAAGGGAGTATATCTCTACAGAAATTCAACAGTGTCTAAGTATTTTATTGTTTCTCATACCTGTGTATTCTCTTCTTTTTGGCTCTGTTGGGACTGTATTGTGGCTTGTTGTCTCTTCATTGCAGTGCGCGGCTTTCTCTCGTTGTGGCGTGGGGGGGCTTCTGAAGTTTCAGTGTGCGGGCCTAGTAGTTGTGGCTCGAGGGCTTGGTTGCCCTATGGCACGTGGGGTATAGTTTCTTTACCAGGGATCAAACCTGTGTCTCCTACATTGGATGGCAGATTCTTAATTATTGGACCACGAGGGAAGGCCCTACCTGAACATCCGTAATTGAAAGATTTTCACCACATATTTAGAGAGATAAGAGGAATAGCACATATACAATTATGATTAATTATATGATGAGCTTCTTTGATTGCCCCCAGAAATGTATTTCATCATTGGACACCATCTTTATGAATCTTTCTTATTAGATTTAATGAGTGCAATAGTGACATGTAAAATGTAAAATTTAAAATACTGCCTAAATTTTATTTCTTAGCATTTACCTTATAGTTGTGAACTTAACTTGCTATTTACTAACTGCAGCTATTCTTAACCACTTACTTGGGTTTTTTTCTCCCCAGTTGCTTTATTTGAGATGAGAATAAAGAGGGGGATATTATATAACCTTGGGTCTTGTCTTAATCAACATGGCAACATTATTTCATTCAGAGGACATTCTCAAAAACACAAACTCGCTTATATTCAGATATAAGGGAGAAAATATATTCCAAGCCCAGATATCAACTTCTGTGCATAATTATCACCTTTACCCTTCCATTATTTTGAATAGACACTTATTTTATACTTTTATGCTAATGTAAACATTCTTACATAAACTTACAATCCATAAAATAATGTTTTGGGTTCTTTCTGTTGCTGTTGTTTAAAATAAAATGGGGAAAGGAAAGAAGTCTACAATCTAAGTAATAGAAAATAAAGAATTCTTAATGACTATCACTTTTTAAATTTTTTATATTTATTTTTTCAATGCCAGAGAGTTGAAAGATAACCTTGGCAGTGATGATCCAGAAGGCGACATACCAGTCTTGTTGCAGGCCGTCCTGGCGAGGAGTCCTAACGTTTTCAGGGAGAAAAGTATGCAGAACAGATATGTACAAAGTGGTGAGGTTTTTAATAATTGAATTTCACAGTATATATATTTTTAATGTGTCTTGTATCAGAGCTTGCTTCACATGTAAATTCAGCTGTCTCCTTTAACAAACTAGCCTGTCATCTGTGAGTGCTCTGCGATACCTTGGATCAAACCAAGAACAGAAAGGAAACTAAATAATAGATAGTAACATTCTTGCAGTTTATTTCAATTAGGCAAAACTTAATGTGCAGTTTGCTAGATATTTCAAAATGTATTTTTAGTCAACGGAAGAGCTTTTTATTTTAGAAACCTGGAATAGATATGAAAGAAGTCTTTTCATTAATCAAATAATAAAAATATCTGCAGAGCTTCTCAAAATGTAGTATGTGTATAAATAAATATACCAAGTATTAGTTTTAGTACTGATGGTGATTACATTCATGGTTATATAGTAATTGATTTAACACTTCTGTTCTTTGTTCTTTAGAAATAGAAAAAAGTTTATAACTAAAGTATTACTATTAAGGAAAACTCTTTATAATAAGCATTAGAAAAACCATAAAAATACTATATCTAGTGCATATGATTTTTCTGTAGTCAAGGAGAATCCTTAAGTTAAGAACCTTGTTCTGGTCTGAAGCTTACTGAATCTAGTAACCTCAAGTGCTTGCTTCCCTCTCAAGATTAAAACAGCCAGAGGGAATAGTTAGACAACCCAGGAAGATCCAGTTTATTAATTGATTATTTGTATTCAAGAATATTGCCACATTTGCTGACAGTTACCTCCATGAAGCTCATCGGTCCATTTCTTAGTTTTGTTTTTAAATAATATTACTGTGTTGATGGTGTATCCTTATGTGTGAATTGTGTTTTTAAAGCAATTGCATAGTTGCTATCCATTTCCCAAAGTGAATCTAGGGAAATTTCCTTTTAGGAAATCAAAGTCAGGTATGCAGGACAAGACTGTATCTTCATCAGTCTTCGATGGAGTAGTAGGTCACAGGTAGAAGTGATGAAAGGAAAGCTAGAATTAAACATACTCTGGAAGAATGTTGGAATGAAAGAAAATATGGAGACATCATTGATCGGAAGAAAGACTATAGGCATATTTTGTTTTATTGCACTGTGCTTTACTGCACTTCTCAGATGGTACCTGTTTAACAAATTGAATGTTTATGGCAGCCGTGCATTGAGCAAATCTGTCAGTACCATTTTTTCAAAAAGCATTTGCTTATTTTATGTCTCTGTCACATTCTGCTAATTGTTACAATATTTAAAACATTATCACTGGGTTTATTATGGTGATGTTTGAAGTTACTCCATGTAAGTCAGTGAACTAATGGATAAATGTATGTTCTGGCAGAACTAGCAGTTCCACTTTCCTTGAGCCTTGCTGTTTTCTGAGACAGAACGTATTGAAAGGAGTCCATGAATAACTCCACAGTGACCTCTTAAGTGTTCAAGTGAAAAGAAAAGCCGCATATCTTTTACTATAATCAAAAGCCAGAAATGCTTAAGCTTAGTGAGGAAGTCATGTCAAAAGCCAAGATAGGCCAAAAGCTAGGCCTCTTTTCCCTTACAGCCAAGTTATCAAAAACAAAGGAAAAATTCTTGAAGGAAGTGGGAAGTGCTACCCCAATAAACAAAACACTTGAAAGTTAAGAAAGTGAAATAACCTTCATTGCTGATACGGATAAAGTTTAGTGGTCGGGGTGGAAGATCAAAATAGTCAGAATACTCCCTTAAGCCAAAGCCTAATCCAGAGCAAGGCCCTAACTCTCTGAGTCTCTCAAGGCTAAGAGAGTTGAGGAAGCTGCGGAAGAAAAATTTGAAGCTAGCAGAGATGGTTTATGAGGTTTCAAGAAAGAAGCTATCTCCATTAACTTTATAGTTCAAGGTGAAGCTGCAAGTACTGATGTAGAAACTGCAACAAGTTATCCAGATCTAACTAAAATAATTAATGAGGGTGGCTATGCTAAACAAAAAATTTTCAGGATAGACGAAACAGTTTTCTATTGGAAGAAGACGCCATCTAGCACTTTGATAGCTAGAGAGAAAGTCAATGCCTGGCTTCAAAGGAGCTAATCCAGGTGGTGAATTTAGGTTGAAACCAGTGCTTGTTGACCATTCTGAAAATTCTAGGGCCCTTAAGAGTTATGCTAAATCAACTCTGCCTGTGCTCTATAAATGGAACAAGAAACCAGGATAATAAGCATATTTGTTTATAACATGGTTTATTGAATACTTTCAGCCCACTGTTGAGACCTACTGCTCAGAAAAAAAGAAAAAAAGGTTCACCAACTCAATGGACATGAATTTGAGTAAACTCCAGGAGATAGTGAAGGACAGGGAAGACTGGCAATCTGCAGTCCGTGGGGTGACAAAGAGTCAGACATGACTTAGTAACTTAACAGCACAGTTCTTTGGATCTTTGAGAGAATCAGAAAGAACTATTAGGATTTCATTTGACCTTTTTATTTATAAAGCCAGTGCCTCTAAACTAGTAATTCCAGTTTGTCATATTAATGATAGTTAAATCAGGGGAAAATACTTTTTAACTCTCGTCTTAAAGAGTTTTGTCTCCTCTCAAAAAAATCAAAATCAGAAACAGTAGTTATAGTAATTAAATTATTAAGCCATGGGATGTATGACTTAGTACTGAATTTAGGTTGGAAGAGAAAATTCATAAACTGAAATTTAGACTACCTATAAAAGAAAACATACTATTAGTGTTAGACTTTGAGGTGATTTTGTGCCCTCATGTCATTCAGCTGTTGTCGTAGAGCTAGAATCCTTTTTGTAGCTCCTGGCAAATAAACATGTAACTTTTGTTTGAATATTTCTGGTAAAAGGCACTTTTCATATCAGCCGCAGAAAATGAACTTTGGGGAAATAATGTGATGCTTGAAGTTCCCAAAAAGAGTAGCTATATGTATCGTAAAAAAGGTGAGCATTAATTATAGATTTTTATCTTTGATTTTAAGAGTGTCTAAATAGCTGAATTTTTCTGGATCTCCTATATAACAGAATGTAACAGTTGAAAGAACAGTGTGAAAGGAAATGTGAGAATCTGAAAGCTGTTCTCACACCTTCATCCATTAAACAAATATTCATTTAATCCCATTTTATGGCAAGAATTATTGTGAATGAAAGAGTAGGAACATTCTGTTGTTCATTAAAAGACTCAGATGGTAATTTCAATACCTCAAACCTTGGACCTTTAAGAAAAGTACTTCTTAGAAGTTAGGTCCAAATCACAAGAAAATACATAGAGTTGTTAAAGTTAAGTTCCGCATCACTGACTCAATGAACGTCAGTCGGAGTGAACTCTGGGAGTTGGTGATGGACAGGGAGGCCTGGCGTGCTGTGATTCATGGGGTCTCAAAGAGTCGGACACGACTGAGTGACTGAACTGAACTGAACTAAAGGAGGGGAGATGACTGTAATAAAATATTGTGCATAATAGGAAATACCATCCAAAAACCTATTGTAGACAGAAATGTGTAGTATTTATTAAGGGATTAGGTTAGAGGTCCCCAACCATTTTGACAGGAGGGACCTATTTCCTGGAAGACAATTACTCCATGGACAAGGNTAAAGGAGGGGAGATGACTGTAATAAAATATTGTGCATAATAGGAAATACCATCCAAAAACCTATTGTAGACAGAAATGTGTAGTATTTATTAAGGGATTAGGTTAGAGGTCCCCAACCATTTTGACAGGAGGGACCTATTTCCTGGAAGACAATTACTCCATGGACAAGGGATGGGAGATGGTTTTAGGATGATTCAAGCATGTTTTATTTATTGTGCACTTTAATGCTGCCACTGATCTGACAGGAGGTACTGGTTCACATCCTGGAGGTTGGGGAATCCCTGGATTAGATAAAGTGGCTTCTGAAAGTTCTTTTCAATTCTAAAGCTGAATGTAGGACAGTAAGTAAGCAAGTAATATTTAAAAACACAGCTCTCTATCTCTGTCCCTGGATTAGTTGACATGCTAAAAGGATGTTTTGGTAAAATTGGTTGTGCTTAAAATTTATAGTTTCTGTATTTTAGTCTTCAAAATGAACATGTTGGTCAAAAAGAAAAGAATAGAAAGAATTTCTGAGTGTTTGTGAGAGAATGGTTGATTTAAATCACTGAAAGAATGCTTTACCATTAGAAGAAAATAACATATTTACTGTTTTTGTGTATTATGTAGGAATGATGATGTCTCAGTATAAACTTTCTCAGAATTCCATGCACAGTAGTCCTGCATCTTCCAATTATCAACAAACCACTATCTCACATAGCCCCTCCAGGTAATGTATATATCATTTTATGAAGAGCTATTTTCTGTAGCAAATGTGTTTAAAAATATACAATATGTACGTGCATTTAGGTTAACGATGAAATTCCTAAAGTTAATTCCTAAAGCGAATTTACCTAAAGTTAGAAAGTTTAGATGCTTATCCTTACATAGCACATGAATATTTGCCTTAAAATGTTAAATGTGGAAACGCTGTAATATACTGTTTGAAATAAATAGTAACTTAATTTCATGCAAACAGAAGAATGTGTTAAAATAGAGCATGTTTGGGATAAATAAGAAAATTCTTGGAGTAGAATTTAGGGAGCATGTAAAATAAATGAATTACTCTATTTGAAAACTGCTTTAGTATAACTCTTAGGTTATGAATTGTGAATGATTTTTGTACATTATTTTTCAGAATTTTCTGTGTACATAGATTTTATTTTATTGAAATAACAAGGAATATCACTTATTTCATTTCCTGATATTGTTTATTTGGATTTTGTATTTTAGCCGGTTTGTGCCACCACAGACAAGCTCTGGGAACAGATTTATGCCACAACAAAATAGCCCAGTGCCTAGTCCATATGCCCCACAAAGCCCTGCAGGATACATGCCATATTCCCATCCTTCAAGTTATACCACACATCCACAGATGCAGCAAGGTAAGAAAGCTGGTGTTTATCTACAGGAATGCCTATAGTTCCAGCAAATTCATTTTTTTCCTTTACTTTTTTCTTTTCATAAGTTTTCAAACACAAATACTAAACTGTATACTTATTCATCAGTAAATGATTCTTTTTAACTATGGCTTATGTAATTAAAAACATATTACGTTTATTGCTTGGACATTCATCATTTTGGAGATAAAAAGATAAGTGTGATTTCAGTCTTTGGATTACGTTATATTAACAACTGAGTATATCTAGTTATAAAATTAGGAACTGCTTTATTTAATTAGGCTTCTTTTAGTAGCACTAAGTCAAAGAAGAATTATGTATTAATTAGTAAAGTATATGTAGTGTGAAAATTTTAATATCAAGTATATACAGTACTACAGTACTAATAGAGGAAAATTAATAATCTTGGATGCAAAATTTTCTGGGATTAGATTACTAGTTCTTATTTGAAGTTAGTTGTTGATAATATGTCTTTTTAAGATCATACTACCTTGGGATATATGCCATGGCTATCAATGTATTGATATTCATATATATTTGTTTTTACTTTTTTGGAGAAATTTTGAAAAATACAAAATATAACACATATACTTATGTTTTTGTCCCTCATAATTAATAACAAATTTTTATCAGTCAGAATCAGTCTTTAGTTCCTGTTTGTAGTCTTAGTTTTTTATTATGCATGGAGTCAGTATCTTATAAAAGTTTTAACTTGGGGTCATCTATTGAAACATCCAGATTCTGGTTTTCCAAACTAGATAATGAAATACTAGATTGAGTTTATTTCGTATAGTAACTCAGGGAAAAACTTGGACACAATCAATCATACCTTTGAAACAGACACCTCCAAAATTCTAGGATTTAGTGTGAATGCAAACAGAAGTATGCATGTAGACTGGCTCTTGATATTTGTGAAATATTACTATTTTACTCTGGGATGCCAAAGTTGCCTGGAGAACGGAAGGCAATCCACTCCAGTGCTGAGGTCCAGCCCCGGCAGGTCCAGGGAATTCAAAGCGGGGATGGAGTCGGCGAGGAAAAAACTTATTTATTTAGAAATATAAGATTTAGATTAGGAAATAATAGTATAGTAGGAAANTGCATGTAGACTGGCTCTTGATATTTGTGAAATATTACTATTTTACTCTGGGATGCCAAAGTTGCCTGGAGAACGGAAGGCAATCCACTCCAGTGCTGAGGTCCAGCCCCGGCAGGTCCAGGGAATTCAAAGCGGGGATGGAGTCGGCGAGGAAAAAACTTATTTATTTAGAAATATAAGATTTAGATTAGGAAATAATAGTATAGTAGGAAAATTTTAGTGGAGAAAAGAGGCTGAATAACTTGGTTTACGTGGAAAGCCAATAAAACCTCGAGACAAAAGGTTTGGACCATCTACGTTGGGCCACCAGCGTCTGTTTGAATATTGGAGAGTGCCCCGCCCTGGGCACTCTCTCTTATGGATCTTAGAAGCCGGGACAAGTAAGTAGACATGGCGAGCCTCCACGCCCCAGATGGCAATTCAGCCTGAAAATAGAGTAAAGAGGAGACACGGGGGAAGCCCAGCATCGGTGCAAAGCTCCAAAAACTATTTTTCAAAATCAGCCCATATACCCCAAGTTGTACATAATGGAATATGCAGAGTTATNAACAATCACATGCGTAGCTGTTCCAGTCCTGCAGGCAGGCTAGAAAGCCATCAGAGGGGTTTTTGGATTGAAACACTCTATCAAATGCAGAAGACTAAAGCCCTTAGCTGACTTTTTCCAGAGAATGTCAGAAGAGTGGAAAAGCAGGCAGATTCTTATTTTGGGGGCGTACATGCTCAGGAAATGCCAGGGGGAAAACCTGAGATTTGACTTGTCCTTGCCCATCAAATCTCCTGCTGCATGACCTTGTCATGGATGGGATTCCTCACGCTGGCTCCCGGCACTCCAGTATTCTTGCCTGGAGAATCCCATGGACAGAGGAGCCTGACAGACTATAGTCCATGGGGTCGCAAAGAGTTGAACACAACTGAGCAGCTAACACACACACACACACATGCCAAAGTTATGAGGATCATTTTAAATGCAATTAAAAAGAGGAGAAACGTCAACAGAACACGTTTGCTTCCTACAGAAGTATCCACATATATGTATGTAGGGAAAAAAAATGAGTTTTCACTGTAAATACTGTTGTCACTTTATAAGGAGATAAACCCAGCTTTTTCAAAAGAATAAGTTGAAATCACAAAATCAAAAAATACATACATAGTTTGAGGGCCTATTCAGTAATTAGTCATTTCTTGGAAATGTTCAGATACTTGAGAAACTAAAAATAATATTCAGAGATTAGCCTCAAATAGATATCAAGATTATCATAAAGAAAACATTTAATGTGGTAAGAAACAGATAGGTAAATGAACAAAAAAAAGATTCCAGAAATAAGGCAGATGTCTGTGGGAACTTAGAATTTGTGAAAGATGACATTTAAAATTCTTATAAACTTGAAAAGTTTTCATGTGGAAAACTAGAGAATAGCACAGTGGACCATTTTACCGATAGCATCCTGCCTCTCTGTCCTTAAATACATTTGCTAAGAAGGCAAAGTTCTCCTTTATAAACACCAAGTGCCCCTAAAAATAATGAGAACATTTCTGTAGTGTCATTTGATATCCAGTCTATATTGTTTTCACCAGATGCCCCAAATACATCTTTTATAACCTTTTTCTCCCATATATGATCTAATCTAGTTCCTCACACATTGCGCTTGGTTTTTACATCTTTTGACTCTTTCAAAAATTTATTTGGTCCCATAGCCTCTCTCCATGACAGTAATTTCTGGGTTTTTTTTTTTTTTAGAAATTCTGTGCTACCTTTGTTGTGGAGTATCACATATTCTAGAGTTTACTGTTTCCTTTTGTGTTATTTGATTTGCTCGTATACTCCTTATGTTTCCTACCTTTATCATTAAAGGCTTTATTAATTTCTAGTTTTATATTTTTGGCAAGGATACTAAATTAAGTAATGTGTACTTCATATTGCATCACATCAGAAGACTTATAATCACAAGTGGCTTTGTTATTAGTAACATTTAGGTGGTAACCACTTCTTTTATAATGAACATAATTTTTCCTTTGCAATTAGTAAGTTGTCAGATTATACTTTGAGATCACATAACTCTATTTCCTGTTAATCTTTATCCTAAAGGGTTTACCATCTAATAGTGATTCTCTTTCCAATTCTGTCATTCTAAAATGGTATCTTGCATCAGTATGTAATAGTGGATTGTTTAGTAAATCATGTTGGATAGGTTGGCTAGGCATTTTGAAATTTTAGTTGATTCTTAGATCATCTAGAGGAAGAACGTTTTAGGTGGATAAATGGTTTACATGTTTGTTTGTATTTTGACTCATGGAACTATAAGAAAACATGAGGGTGAATTTTGGGTAATATTAGGTCAAGAAATGGGCTTCCCTGGTAGCTCAACTGGTAAAGAATCTGCCTGCAATGCAGGAGACCTAGGTCCTATCCCTGGGTTGGGAAGATCCCCTGGAGAAGGGAATACTCACTCAGTATTCTGGTCTGGAGAATTCCACGGACTGTATAGTCCATGGGGTCACAGTCAGACACAACTGAGCGACTTTTATTTACTTACCAAGGATCAAGAAGGCCTTTCTAAGTAGGATTGTACTTTAGAAACGGGGAAAAAAACAAATTGATCACAAATTTCTATGTAAGAGGCGAGAACAAGTAAAAACAGGTAAATTGACTGAAGAAGTAAATAATTTACTGAAAAAGAAAAACAAATTGAATGCAGAAGGTTTAATATGGTCAACCTGGTTCACAAAGAGATGTTAATCAAAATTAAATTGAAATAACATTTTATTGTAACTATCAGATTAGTGAACATGTTTTAGTGTGCAGGGAAATTCAAACTTCATACAGTCTTCATAGGGATATAAATTGGTAGAACCGTTTTAGAGAGCAGTTTGACAATATCTATTTCTGTTTAAAATCTCCCTCAGTTCTTCAAAATCTGTCTCTTTTATAACTGGGGGAGGGTATAAAGCATGTTCAGACAGTTCCATCTCAAGTTCTACCAAGCATTCATGGAAAGGATATTCTAATTTTACTAGAACTAAAGACCTAAGTATGAAAAAACAAAACTATGAAACTTTGAAAAGAAAATTTCGGAGAGTGATTTTTATGATTTTGTGTTAAGTAGGGAATCTGAATGTGTAATACACATGAAAAGATGCTTGGCTTCACTACTATTTAAGGAAAGAAACACAACTTAAAGTAACCATCAGAGACATTTCTAATCTTCAGATTGATGAAAATCATTGGCAAGAGTATAGGGCAGCGAGAACACTTGTCTATTACTAGTAGAGTGGTCATAAATAATTTGGAAAACTATTTGTTAATATTTAGCAAGGGTTAAAAACAGGAATATTCAGCAGTTTCACTCCTAGACATATTTATAAGTCATTATAAGAATACATAATACATTACAACATTGTTTATGATGACAAAAATATTCAATCAATCTAAACTAATAACATAAGTCTGGATAAAATGTGTACATTATGCAGCAGACTGTATGTCATTATTTATTTAAAATTAATTAAAACTACATATATAAAAATAGATACATTCCAATACAATATTGAAATTGAAAAGTTATAGACATACCATTTATATAATGGTATACATATACCATTTATATAATGTGCTAAGCAGTAACGTGTTGTTTAGGAATATATTCATTTATAGCAAAGCTGTAAAGATATTCATAGGTAAAGTGAACTCTAAGTTTAATAGTAGCACTTGCTTTTAGTGAATAAAAGGAAGAAAATAAAGGAGAGGCATATGCAGGTATGTGGAGAGCTTCAACCATATCTAAAATCTTATTTCTTTTCAGAAATCAATCTGAATGACTTGTGGCACAGTGTTAAGATTTGATTAAGCTGTGTATAGTCAGACAGCTTATATTAGTCTTTGTAATTTATGAAGAAAAAGTATTACTTGTGAACAATTATTATTACTATCCCCTAAGAATTTTACCAGTTTATTTTTATAAATCTCTTAAAATTCTTATTAATTTCAGCATCGGTATCAAGTCCCATTGTTGCAGGTGGTTTGAGAAACCTACATGATAATAAAGTTTCTGGTTCGTTGTCTGGCAATTCTGCTAATCATCATGCTGATAATCCTAGACATGGCTCAAGTGACGACTACCTACACATGGTGCACAGGCTAAGTAATGACGTATGTAATCATATTAGTTATCATTAAGGTAATGAAATAGTTCTAATATTTGTCGCATAACCCAGTATTTCAATTCTATAATAAAAAGGAAATCTGACTTTTTTTGAGGATTATACTACGTCTGAGAATTTAGCTGTACTCCTAGAGCTTAATCTAGAGAAGAGTTGCTAAACTCGCCAGTAGTCTGATCCACAAACTAAGAATGATTTTCATAGTTTAAGAGAAAAACAGCGACAAGTAACTTTATGTGACAAACTGTGTATGACCCAGAAAACTTGTGCATTATCTGTCTCTTTATAGAAAAAGTTTGCCAACCTGTGGTCTAGAGGTTTAGGTCCTTAATGAAATCATACTTCATCTTAAAGTATTTGCTCACATAAAGATGTCCTCTTATGAGCCTTTATATATTAGTACTTAGCTCTTTTTCCCTCTAAGATTTGTAAAAACCATTTTCCCCTGGAATTTAATGTTACTTTAATGTTATTAAATAATCCACATACTAGAAATTTGTCTTATTATTTATTTGGTGGTATTATCACATGTTACATGTATTTAAGTTGAACAAAGATGACATTGGACTCTGCCTTCAAGATATTTACATTTATGACCTAGTAGGCTATTCAGAGCTCCTTTTGCAGGAAATAGTAAACAAAAATGGAGGCATACCAATAATACCAGTTTTCTTATTCATTGCCATGCTTAGGCTGTTGATTGTTTTGGATACAGTTTCAATTCTTCTAAGATATACCACGAAGAAAACAGGGAAGTGCAGAAGAATTATGCTTTTGAATACCAACACTTTACCTGTCAGTAATTTATGTCTTTTATTGGTTCTCTTTAAGATTTCTATAAAGCCTCTTCCATCATTCAAGGTATAACTGTTATACTGTATTCCTAGGATGGAGATTCTTCAACAATGAGGAATGCTGCGTCTTTTCCCTTGAGGTCTCCACAGCCAGTATGTTCCCCTGCTGGAAGTGATGGGACTCCAAAAGGTATCATTGTAACTAAAATTTCCTTAAATTTTCATATTTCAAATTGAGTTAAGAATTCAAACTTCTTAATGCAGGTACCAAAAAATTATTGTTTATGACTTTTCATTTATTGTAGGAAAAAAAGGAACCTGTACTTACTTTTTCAGATTCATATAGTATCATTCTTACTGATTATCCAATGGTCTTTTCAAACCATAATCCTTTTAATATTTATTAAATATTTGAAATTATTGATCTTTCTCTCTTTGGCCTCCAAAACTTATTTTGTAGTGAATCCGCTTGCTTTCCTTGTTTTTTCATTGTCATTTTTCCCTTCATTAGCTCTTTGTTCTCTCATTTCTCAAGATTTCTGTCATTATATTTTTATTTTCTATTTTACTTTTTTCCTTGACTGTTTTACTCAGTTTTGGTACTAGCATTGGTTATTTTTGTGAACAGGATGCCAAAATCAATGTCTTTGGTTCCAGTTCTGTCTCCCAAATTGTAATTTTTCATTCCAGACAAAACCTCTTCACGTCTAGCTGATATTTCAAATTCATGTTCAAAATTTTTCTTGATGTTCTTTCTGCCTTTTTTGTTGGGCTTAATGATATTTCAATCCTGAACTGTTGTAATCTTCTCTCACTTCTTAGATAGTCATTTATCAAATCTGGCCTGTTCTATGTGAATTACTTCACTTGATCTTGTACATCTGCTTTATTTCTGCTTATTAAAGTCATATTAATTCTTCAAGTTCTAAGTTAAATGGCTAATCTTCTATGGACTCTCCCCTAGTGTCTCTAAGACGTTTATATTTTTTCTAATAACTTATTTATGAACATGAATTTCTTCTAATTCCCAAAGTACTTTGTGTGGTCTTAAAGTCACAAAATTCTGAATTTAAATCCAGGTTTGAGCTATTTTAAAAAGTACTTAAAACTAGGCTCAGTCTTGGAAGAATCTGCCTGCCAGTGCAGGAGACACTGCATTGGCAATGTTTGATCCCACATCTGGAAGATCCCACATACAGTGGGGCAACTAAGCCCAAGCACCACACCTACTGAGCCCACACTCTATGGAGTCTGCAAGGTATAACTGAGGCCTGTGCGTCCAAGAGGCCATGCTCTACAACAAAAGACACCACAACAATGAGAAGCCTGTACACCACCACCGAAGAGTAGCCCCTGCTTATCAGAAAAGCCTGTGCAACAAGAAGGAGCCAGCATGGTCAAAAATAAATAAGTCTTAGTTTAAAAAAAAAATTAAAACTAAAGTTCAGACTTAAAAAGAAAAACTTAATCATCCGATTTTGTTGGAAGAGAATATCATATCCACTTTAGAGAATTTGCTTTTAATTAATTGCAGTATAGCTAATAATAAATTTGAACTATTCATGAGAATTTCTAATTGTGGCCGTCTAAAACATGGACTGGGCTGCCTCACTATAAAAATTTCTTTTTCATAGTTTATATTCCAGGTCTTTGATTTGGGATATTCTTCATGAGGTGAAGGCTGAACGTTTATGAGCCATTCTAATTCAATAATTAGAATTTTGAGCCATTCTAATTCTTTAATTCTATGAATTTTCAGGGATTAAAGTAACCCAGTTTGTGAAAAAGATAACAACTGCCAACTCCATTTGTAGGTTAGGCTATGTCAAAGTTAGGTACAAATCTTACAGGTATTTTCAGAGTGAGAAATATTTAGACTGCCAGGGAGGAGAGTAGCAGTGGAATAGCTGGTTATTTTGGATAATGAGACCATTTTCCCTGTAACTCTTGAAGATGGATAGATGAATAAATGGATGCTTAGATGGATAGATAACTTTAGATAGAAATAGAAGAAAGCTAAAACAACTAAGCTCACTAACTTAGAAGCCTCTATTTCTGCTCATGCGGTTGTTTTCCAACTAGTTTTGAATGTTGAATGCATCTTCATTAAGCCTAGTTTGATTTTTAGATTAATTGTTGGAATTTAAAGTTTGTTCTAAAATATATATAATTTGACAGATAAATTTTAAGTGAAAAGACAATATGATGTATTATAATTCACACATTAGATCTAGGTTTAAATTTTTTGTTTGCTAGCTATTTAATATTGGAAAAATTTCTTAATCTCTATAAACGTCATGTTAGTTTCTGCAAAATAGTTTTAATACTCATCAAGATTGTTGTAAATCATTTAAATGAATTGATGTGTAAAGTACTTTGCACAAGCTCTGAGATTTTTCCCGTTTGTTTAGCTTATTTTTAGCACTTCCTTATATAGTGTTTAATTTAAGGACTCTGGGCTGAACATGTTTTATTGAGCATTGAAATTTGCTCAACCTGCATATTTTTCTAATTAAAGGAGGATTAGCAAGCTGAAGAGAGTATGTAAATGGTGTTAAGTGAGGGAAAAAGAGACGACCACATAAAGGTATAAATTAATACTTTACCACCAATTTGTTAAAAAAAGTGAAAACTGAGCTGTGTAATTTTTCCCACTTCCTTTTTCTTATACCATTAAGTATTCCTATGAGTGTAGTCTCTAGGATTAATTTGTAACCTTTTTGTAATTTGACAAACTTATTCTTGCTTTAGACATGTCAATTTTTCTAGATAATAAGTGAGAGTGTAGAGATTATTATTCTTAAAATATTTGTGTTGCATCTTTAGAAATAGTGAACTCTTTCGATGTTTTCAAGCTAAGTACTTATACTTTTTAGGTGAAAAAATAAAGATAATACTGATCTGGAAGATGAAAACCCATTCTTTAATTCAAACCTGAGTCATCTAGCAGCAAGCTGAAAGACCATGGGGGACATATCGTTAGGCTTTCATAGTCTGTAAATAAGTAGTTGGATGAAATAGTTTACATTTTTCTAGCAGTACTATATTGTTGCTTATTTAATGTATCACATGTCTGAAAATATAAAACTAGCACAACTGTTCATTCCTGTTGAATTGTTTTTCTAGGATCAAGACCACCTTTAATCCTGCAGTCTCAGTCTCTACCTTGTTCATCACCTCGAGATGTTCCACCAGACATCTTGTTAGATTCTCCAGAAAGAAAACAAAAGAAGCAAAAGAAAATGAAATTAGGCAAAGATGAAAAAGACCAGAATGAGAAGGCTGCAATGTATGATATCATTAGCTCTCCATCCAAGGACTCTACTAAACTTACATTAAGACTTACTCGTGTAAGGTCTTCAGACATGGACCAGCAAGAGGATATGCTTTCTGGTATGGAAAATAGCAATGTTTCAGAAAATGATATTCCTTTTAATGTGCAGTACCCAGGACAGACTTCAAAAACACCCATTACTCCACAGGATGTAAACCGCCCACTAAATGCTGCTCAGTGTTTGTCGCAGCAAGAACAAACAGCATTCCTTCCAGCAAATCAAGTGCCTGTTTTACAACAGAACACTTCAGTTGCTACAAAACAGCCCCAGACTTCTGTGGTACTGAATCAGCAACAGGTATCACAACAGGGACCTATATATGATGAAGTGGAATTGGATGCATTGGCTGAAATTGAGCGAATAGAGAGAGAATCAGCTATTGAAAGGGAGCGTTTTTCAAAAGAAGTTCAAGATAAAGGTAAAATAATCTCATTACTATCACTTCATACCCTTGGTGAATATATAATTATATAATGTCCTAACACATTTTTAATATTAACTCTTTTATGTATTATATTTTATGATTTTTAATGTTTCTCCTCAGTTGTGGTTTTGTTACTAATGCTCATCCTTCAGAAGTTAAATTCTTAATTGCACTTTTTATTTGAAAGAACTATCTGAGATTTGGTAATTCTATAAAACCAAACAGGTCTATCACCTATTATATATCAAATGATTTTACCTGTGCTCATCTTCCAAAATGAAGATTGTTTCCATAAATTATGTTAACATAATTTTGCATCTTTACTTTTTTCTATCTAAACAAAGTTAACCACTATAGATTATTTTGAATCAGTGGTTTTAAGGAAAAATTGTGTGTATGTTATGCAGTTAGATTTTTCCCTTGGTTTCTAATTTTGTCATCTCAATGTGAATTTTTTTAAGTAAAAAAATTAAGAAAGAATTTTAAGTTAGTATTAAATAGCAATAAGAATCAAGGATCTTTTGTTGGTGATTATAGTTAAGTGTTCCCTTTTGTCTGACTAGTGTATTAGGATGAATTTACAAGACACCTATGAGTTTATGGACTTTCTTTTTGTGCTTTATAAAAAATTATAATGAAAGTAAATCCTGTTAAGTTCTTAGTTGTTTGGTTTGGTGAACATTATGTTTTAAATCTCTTGGAAATTTTTAGAGAGACTAATAAATCAGTAAAGTTAGTTATTTATAAATTTTATGTCTCTATAGTAGGTGCATATACATATTTGACCATCCAAACCAAAGAATACTTTGATTTAATTTTATCGTCAAATATTTTAAATTTATAGTTCTTCTAATTTCTCTTTGGTCATTATTAAACAAAACTTCTTGATGTTGACTTGAAGTTGTTTTTATATATATCTTGCTCATCATGTGACAGGATCACTTGTAGATCATTCTGTATCTATGTTAAGAAGCATGCAAAGATCATATTATGTTTCCTGCCTATCATGACATTTGTTTTTAATGTTACTGGAAGAATAAACTGTACTTGGTAATAGTTACATTACCATCTTTGCTAAGTGCAGAAATCACAGGTAGATAGATGCAGATAAAAAAATTGCTAGAAGTCTTCATTTTATTGGCTAGGAAACTTTTTTTAACTAGCAGATCATAGATATTAAAGATGAAATAAAGTGTCACTTGCCCTTTTTCTCTTTGCTTGGTAGTTTGGGGTTCAGGAAACAATTCTATAGGTTCCAAAATATATCTTTTCCTCCAGCCTCTCATAAAAGTGTATGCATATCAAGTGAAGAGAGCAGTATTATTCAGCTACTCTTGATAATATTACCTTATTCCGTTTCCTGAATCCTGTGACAGTTTTGTAAAAAAAACATGTACTGTTGTAATTTCTTTGCCAAGAAATATTAGTTGACTTGAGAACTTTTGCATGACATTTTAATTTGTGTTTTTTAAAACTGCATTCTTTTAAAAAGAGTATGATTCTTTTTTAATGACTTAATTATTGGAATGAAAGCAGAGAAAATGGTGAGCTTTTTTCCTTTTTTGAACTTTTACTATATCATATTTGTTGAAACCATAGTTTTAACTTTTAAAAACTGAATGGAGATAAGGATAGTAAAATACTGGTTGCATGTTAGCAAGCATTTTAGACTGCTAACTTTTCAAAAAGAAAATCAACAAACAGAATACTGTTATTCCTAAAACTTGTTATGTACATTTAAATTTTTAGTATCCATCTTCTCTGTCATCTCTGATGGTGTGACTAAAACAAAAATATTTGAAAAGCTGAATGACCACAGTTGACTTACAATTTTGAAACAATATAAGCTAACTGACAGAGGCAGCTGGTTCTGTAAGGATTTAAGGGAAAAGATGAACAATCTGATTTTGAGTTTGATTTAGATGATTTTTCTCAAATTGGTTATGCTGATTTGGCTGACCTTATATTAATGCTGTCATCTCTAGCCTTCTGAGAGCCATGTCCCCATGACTTTATTTGAAAAAGTTTGGAATTTAGGTACTAGCTGACACCTTTCTTGTCATTTTGTATTCAATTTCTGAATTGTGTAGTGAGATCGTGTTTTATATATAAATAGTTATATTGAGATTTTGAAAAGATTAAAGGTTTGGTATCTTGCTCTAAGTTTGTAGTTGAGGTCATAAATTAAAATTTTCTAAAGTGGTAGTCCCTTGAGAGATGAAATACTTCAAAGAAATATTGAATGAATTTATCACTAGTTACTGCTACATCTTAGGACTATATTGTAAAATTGATATTCACTGTATTCTGAGGCTTGGCACTGAGTACTTTTTTATAACTTTTATTGCTGGTAGTAGGAACAAAGAAGCCTACTTGGCTGGTCTACATGGTTTTGCTCAGAGCTCTGCTCTAGGTTATGAGCTTGTTTCCCATCATATTTGTTTGTTATAAATGAATGAATGAAGCGTTCAGTTGACCAGAAGTCAGAAACCTTTACCTTATGAATAAGATTAGAAAGTTCAGCAAACAAGATTGTTTTGATAATTGTGGAATTAAAGAAAAGGGACAGAATATTCTTTAGAAATATTTCACGTAGGCTGTGGTATAACCTAATACACTGCTGTTCCACACACAGAAGATGCTTTTCTGGCTGCTGTATATTCATGTTCCTTTGGCCTGTTCTCTCTTCTTCGGACAGTTTTACATACACCGACAGGTTAATTCTGTGCAACCTAATATTTTATAATATTCCTATAGGACCTTCTTCTCAATCTTTTGCTCAACCTTTTAACATCTTTAATTATATAAATTAATTTTAAAGGGCTATTTTTCTTTGCTTCTGGGATGAGCTGTCATAGACATTAATATCTCCATGTGCTGAAAATACCTGCTTTCTGTTGTTAAAGAGGGGGTTTCTTTGTTCATCTTTGCCTGTTTCATCTTTTCCGAAGGTCCACTTTCCATGTTAGCAAGTTTAAGGAATGGCCTAGCTTCACTAATGTTTTTTATGATGTTAAAATATTCTTGCACTGTAACCCTTATTAGAAGTAAATTATTACCCATTGCCATTTGAAATAAGAGACTGGGATTTGGGACAGGAATAGGACAATTAGTCACTTAGCCTGTACTTTGGTTTAGAGATGGGATGTTTTCATTTTTTTATAATTAGCTACTCTGTGTACAGTTGCTCTGCTTGTTTTGCTTTAAGTGTTTTCAGTTATTACTTGTAGTAGACTTAGACAGGTGATATAGTTTGTTTCTTATAAGCAATAATTGAGTTTACCATTTCTGTAAGGGTCAGATCTTATTTTCAAATATCAGCATCAAGATGACAAATGTTGTTGGTCTCAAGATATGTTTTCATGTGCATTTTCTTCAGGAATACCTAAAGTTTAATACTGTAACTTACTAATTCCAGTTCTTTAGAAAGCTTACAGGTGTTGCAAATATTAACATGATTCTTACTAGAGATGGCTTTCAATCATTAGGTGAAGGTTATGTAGTAAAGACCAATAACAAAAATGAATAGACAAAAGTGACCTGTGTGGATTCAGAGCCACTTTACAGGAATAAGTTCTTGGTGGAGCTGAATCAGATTGAGTGAATCAGAGTCTGCATGCTTTTAACATATCCAAGAATCTTTGCAATAGTAATGGAATTGTTCTGGGTTTTACAGAAGAGGTGAAGTACCCTTCAGTAGTTCAAAAATTAAAACTTTGTATTTAGCAATATTTTATGCATTGTAGAAAAAATTATAAGTTCTTCCCCAAACTTAACAGATCACTCATGTGCAAATGCTTAAGTATTTTGTAATCTTTTAAAATTTAGCCTTAATGATATTTTAATGTTTTTCTAAAAGACAGATTGTTCATATTAGTAAAAGGATGAGCCACACATCTCTTAAGAGAGGTCTCCAGATGCTTGAGATCTATGTCAATAATTCTTAGATTCTTAGGTTACCATTTTAAAGGCTTTCATAAAGCATATTTCATTGAAAAATATAAAAATCTTGGATTATGCTCATTTGAATTTCTAGGTGCTTAGATTTTTTTTTTTCTAAATGCTTATAAAAGTTTAAGGGATAAGTATAAGGTTATAAAGCATCCATCCTGTTTTTGAGGTAATTATTTGGTGTGCCCTTTGGCAAGATATAAAAGTTGTTTTGTGTGGCGGAACAGTCAGACGCAAAATTCTATAAATTAGTATTCTGAGTGCTTTTTTTCCTTAGGTACTGAAACAGAAAGCTTCATACAAGTTTTTGCCAGATTAGTTTTAACTAGAGAAAACAGTTTAATGTTAACATAATTTATCATCATCATCATGTAGTTACTTTGCAAATGGAGAAAATGTAGTGATAGATTTGACTTCTGAATAACTGAAAAAGCAGAATGATTAGTTCCTTAAAAAAATGACTGGCAAACATCTAAAATGAATTTTAGTAATATCTGATTAGATTATAAACTGTAAGGGGCTGCTGTTTCATATTTTGAAAACAAAATGATGGAATTTTGATATATAAAGTATCATTACTATTAAAAATGTTTTTTTGTTTTTTTTCTCCCCAGAACTTGGTTCCATCATATTTAAGGGGTTGTTTTTAGTGATCATTTTGACTTTTCACTGTTTGATCCTCTTTTTCTTAAATAATACTAATGAATACTATAAGAGACTATAAAGATGGTCCTAAAAAAATTAAAAATAACTGTTAAAATAGCCAGACAATTCAGCAAATATCATTAAGGCAAAGTCTCAAGGCTCTATCATGTTATATATTTTATTAACTGTACATTAGCTTTTAAATTACATTTGTGCTGTTGACACCTTGAAGAATTTGAATCCTGGATCAAAGCTTAATAACTATTCTTTTTTTCCTGTCTTACTATCCTCATATATACTTTTTTTTTTTTCAGTAACATGACTTCTGTTTTCTTTTGGGTTTTATTCTTTTTCATACTTTCCTTACATGTGGCAAAAGCACCCTGTTTTGTATGTTGGCATTTGAGGGTTCTTTGTAGTTTTTATTAGATTAGCAGTTTAAATTATCTTTTTATTCTAGTCACAAATTTCTTGAGGTACAGCAGATGTGAATATTTCCTCAAACTTTGGTTTAAAAGTATTACGCCAGTCATGCCTACTATTTTATATATGTATATTGACATTTGTGTTCACCACATATTTTTAAAATGTGACTTTAAAATAGTCAAAGTCCATATGGTTTTTAATAAGATAAGAATATATGTCTATTACTGATACTGAATATTTATCTTTGAATTTCAGATAAGCCTTTGAAAAAAAGAAAACAAGATTCTTACCCACAGGAGGCTGGGGGTGCTACAGGAGGTAATAGACCAGCTTCTCAGGAGACGGGTTCTACGGGAAATGGGTCAAGGCCAGCATTAATGGTTAGCATTGATCTTCATCAGGCAGGAAGAGTGGACTCTCAGGCCTCTATAACTCAGGATTCAGACTCCATAAAAAAGCCTGAAGAAGTCAAACAATGTAATGATGCACCTATTTCTGTTCTTCAGGAAGATATTGGAAATCTTAAATCTACACCAGAAAACCATCCTGAGACTCCTAAAAAAAAGTCTGATCCTGAGCTTTTAAAGAGTGAAATGAAACAGAATGAAAGTAGATTGGCAGAGTCTAAACCAAATGAAAACAGATTGGTAGAGACAAAATCTAGTGAAACTAAGTTAGAAACTAAAATTGAGGTACCAACAGAAGAACCTAAACAGAATGAGAACAGAATGATTGAATCCAGACAAAATGAGAGCACCACAGCCGAGCCTAAACAAAATGAAAATAGACTGCCTGACATAAAACCAAATGACAACAAACAAAATAATGGCAGATCAGAAACAACAAAATCAAGACCCGAAACCCCAAAGCAAAAGGGTGAAAACCGACCTGAAACTCCTAAACAAAAGAGTGATGGGCGTCCTGAAACCCCCAAACAAAAGGGTGATGGACGGCCTGAAACTCCAAAGCAGAAAGGTGAGGGCCGACCTGAAACTCCAAAGCAAAAAAATGAAGGTCGGCCTGAAACACCGAAACATAGACATGAAAATAGGAGGGATTCTGGAAAGCCATCAACAGAGAAAAAACCTGAAGTGTCTAAACATAAACAGGACATTAAATCTGATTCACCTCGATTAAAATCAGAAAGAGCTGAAGCCTTAAAGCAGAGACCTGATGGGCGATCTATTTCTGAGTCACTAAGACGTGATCATGACAGTAAACAAAAATCAGATGACAGGAGTGAATCTGAACGACATCGAGGGGATCAATCTAGGGTTCGAAGACCAGATACCTTGAGATCCTCTAGTAGAAATGACCATGGCATTAAATCTGATGGTTCAAAACCTGATAAACTAGAAAGAAAACACAGACATGAATCAGGGGACTCAAGGGAAAGACCATCTTCTGGGGAGCAAAAGTCAAGACCTGACAGTCCTCGTGTTAAACAAGGAGATTCTAATAAATCAAGACCTGATAAGCCTGGTTTTAAATCACCAAATAGTAAGGATGACAGAAGGACAGAGGGTAACAAGAGTAAAGTAGACAGTAATAAAACGCACCCTGATAATAAGGCAGAATTTCCAAGTTATTTGTTGGGAGGCAGGTCTGGTGCGTTGAAAAATTTTGTCATTCCAAAAATCAAGAGGGATAAAGATGGCAATATTACTCAGGAGACAAAGAAAATGGAAATGAAAGGAGAGCAGAAAGACAAAGTAGAAAAAATGGGATTAGTTGAAGATCTAAATAAAGGAGCTAAGCCTGTAGTTGTCCTGCAAAAACTGTCTTTGGATGATGTTCAAAAACTTATTAAAGATAGAGAGGATAAATCAAGAAGTTCCCTTAAACCTATCAAGAATAAACCATCAAAGTCAAATAAAGGTAAGAATACTTACTCAATGTCATCTGTATTCTAGTGAGTTTTCTTTTAAGTTCTAGGGTTACTATGGATTTAAAAAAGGAAATTTATAAAAACTGAAACACTACTGCATGAAAAGAGAACTGTATAAAACAGCAGTGAATTGTTTGTGGTAACATAGACAAAAAGTTCTCATTGAAAATTCTTTCTCTCCCACCTCTACTGCTCACCATAGTTGTGATTTTTACTTTTGGTTCACAGACAAAAGTTCCTTTGGCTGTTTAATTATTTCAGCATTTGTGAAAGTTGCTTGCTAATCAAGTGAATGATTAGAATGCATGATTAACATAGGTGTATTTAACAACTTTTTAAAAAGTTATTTTGACTGTGGAGATAATTCATTCTGTAGTGAGGTAATAAATTGACTGAATTTAATTTCTAAAGTCTCAGTAAAGCTATATGGTATCCAAAAGTCTATATTACAAATTCTTTTAAGATTATTAAATGTCTTTTAATATTGTTTTCTAACAAATATCAGTTATTAATTATTAAAGAATTAATTATTAATTAATGGTTTGAGTGTGTATAGTTTAAAAAGTTGTGTAAAAGGTTATTTCATCTTTTTATGGAGAAGATGATTAGTTAATGTTTTACTTTTTTAAATACAGAGTTTTGGTCTTTTCTATGGAAGAATAATAGGGAATGGTGTTTATGTCTTAAAATTGGGTTAAATCATCAGTTTTAAACATTTCTGGTGTTTTTAATTTGTTTGGATGTGTTTTTATTTTCTGCTCTGGGTTTTTGGGGGGGGTGTTGCATGGTTTCTGTGTTAAATTCTCTAGTTATGTAAATAGTATTGTTTCCAGGAAGAAAAGAAAAGTCAAGTGCTGAAAATATAGTAGCAGTTTGTACAGAAAATATAATTTTGTGGGTTTTGTGTACTCTTTTTATATATTTATATAAAATTTGATGATGCTGTGAGGTTAGACTTATTTAGCCAGTACAATGTAAATAGATTGGGATATAGTTTTTAAGGTAACAGAAATGATTCTTTGTTTGATTTTTAAGTTCACATTCTTGTGAAAGAAGGTCATTAAGAACCTAGATTTATACTTATTAATAAATACATGAAACTCTATAAAGTTGTGTTGTCCACTATGATAGTTAATAGCCTCTTTAGGTTATTTACTTTATATAAAATTTAAAAATTTACATCTTCAGTAGCCAAATATGGCAAGTGCTGATGTTATTAACACAGAGAAGACATTTGCATCATCACAGAGTGTTGTGTTGTATAACTACATGTGATGTATTAGGAGATATAGAAGGTGTATTGCTTATTATCTTTGTAAAATGTTGTTGTGTCTTTTCTATCAGAAAACATTAATTGAAAACGTAGTATTATTACTAAGAACTCTTTATTCAAAGAAATAACTTGTTAACACTAATCTGTTTTTATTCTTGTCTCCTCGTATGTTTACTTTCTCACTGTCAGTTATTTGGTTTTGTCTTTCAAAAATGAAAAAAGATTGCCTCTGAATCACTAATATTTGTACTAGTTTAAGTGAAGCTTTCAGATTTTAAATTATGGCTGTGAGACCTATAAAAATAAGTCTTAGCTTTAGTTAATGAATAGTCTTTAGTATTTAACTTGAATGCATCTTTTCAGAATTGTTTATGCAAAAGAGGTTGTTGTGGTATAGTGGCTAGCACCAAAATTGTTTTCTTTTAGATAGCCATTGTCTTTATTAATTTTCACTGAGAGTTTGAGAGTGGCTTATATGTATAAACTAAAGAGTATAGTTATACAATTATAGGAGAGTCAGATGGAAAGATGGAAAGTGGTACCCTCTTGTCCCCTTGATCTGGACCATCTTTTTCTCCTTGCCCCTCTGTCAGCTTATTTATGCCAGCCTTGCTTTTCTAAACTCTGTTCTAACAAAGAATCCTTACAACTAAATATCAAGAAATGAATATAGTTCCTAATTAGTAACTACTGTATTATTTCTCTTGGTTTTTTCACATGTAATTTCATTGCCTGTGAATACAAACTTTTAGTACTAATCCAGTGTTTTTCCTAAGTATACCTTTAACACAAATGCATATACTTGATACATTGACATTAGTAACTAATCTGGGTATGTCTGCCTGCTAAGAGTGTGGTGTCTGTGTGTATGCATGTGCATGTATGTGTATACACACACATATATCAATGCATATACAACTGAAAGTGAACCTTTTATCAAATTGTAGATTCATTTCAGGATGCTACGTGGATATCTTTTGGCTTTATTTATACCATAGGTTTAATATCTATTTTTCAGTAATGGACTAATTTTGATTTTATTTTAGATCTCTGCTGTTAGGTTAGCAATAGCAGAGGTATATAATTGTATATTTTTAAAATTACATGCATAGGAATGCCAGTTGTGGATTACTGACCCTTTGTAGTATACATTACTTGGGATTTTATTTGGAGTCACAGAAAATCATATTCTGACATATTTATGTTTTCTGAATAAAAACTGAGTATTGCTGGGATATTTTGTTGTTGATTTCTCAGGCCAAAATTCTTAGTAGATTTTCTTTTCTTCAAAGAGCCATAAACTTTAATGTGATATCCATATTTAAAATATTTATCCTTCAGGGTAATTTTAAATTCTGTGAATATGCTTTGAGCTGATAAATTCTAAATGCTAGGGGTATAGGTTTATGATTCCCGGTATAGGTTACATATTTTTGTCTTTTATGTGAACAATGTAAAGTGATGTTGCGTTTAATTTTATTTCTGTGGGGATATGTGTATATTCCTGTTAATAGTACCTAACATAATACCTAGTACATAAAAAGATCATACTAAATACCTGTTAAATAGATTGTGTTGCTCACATCTTAGAAAAGTCTTTTGTGTGCTATTTAAAATTGTGTATTCATCTTTTATGATCCCACCAGTAGCCCCTAGCTCAGAGCTATGCAATTTTCACGTTGCCTAAACTTTCCACCCTGTCAATTACCTAGTTTTTGTTAAGCTCCAAAGGAGACTGACTTATAGTCATATCTGTTTAACTATTCTTTATCTTAATTTTGCTGTATACCTGTTACAAGATTGACTCTGAATCCATTCTGTTCTCATTTCCTACTTCTGTTATCTTTCCCTTCTTTTTACCATCACCTTGTTTCTTCCTTGCCAAGAAGAGATGAGCGGTGAACCAATATAACCTTTGTAAAACCTTTAAATTAAAAAAAAAAATCTCTATTAAAATATACTTCAGACAATATATTAAATGCCAAAATAATATCTTTATGGTTAAAGTATACCCTAATGTACAATATGTCTCCAAATTAAAATAATAAATTGTACCATTTTTAGGCTTCCCAAGTGGTGCTAGTGGTAAAGAACCTGCCTGCCAATGCAGGAGACACAAGAGACACGGGTTCGATCCCTGGTTTGGAATGATCCCTTGGAGAAGCGAATGATAACCCACTCCAGTATTGCTGGCTGGAGAATTCCATGGACAGAGGAGCCTGAAGGGCTGCCGTCCAGAGTCACAAAGAGTTGGACACAACTGAAGTGACTTACCGTGCACACACACATACCGTCTTTAAGTCTAGGCACGATCATCAACTAACATGCGTTATGTTTGCTGACAGCTTATTGTTAGTAATTACACACTTTAACAGTTTGATTTTGGCCTTTTGCAATTCCAGTGTATCTCAAAATACTTTAGTTTCATATTCAAAGAAATCACTTTTTATTCTTGCTCCCCTATTTCCTTCTAAGTAGTACATTATTTTCCATCATTTGCACTTACTGCTTTTAAGAAATATCACGTGCTATCTGTTATTTGTGATCAAGGCCTTTAAAGAGTTATCTAATAGTTCTCATAGTCAGCAGTGTTTAAAATATAGTGCTCATTTGATAAGTTAATGATTGCAGTCATTATTAGAGGCAGTTATTTCATCTTAGTTACTACTGTAGTAAAAGATTGATCACTAAAATTGAGTTTTACCTTTTATGTAGCATTAACCGATCTACGTGGATTGTGTTTAGGACCCTAGGCTTCTGTAAGTGTGAGAGAACATACTGTTCCTAACAGTGAACTTTTGGCGTAGTTTTTGAATTCCTAAGTTGATTCTCAGTGGTTATAACTGTCATATTCAGAATCCTTAATAATGCTGCAGTAGAAATTTACTTTGGCTCATTTGAACAATATATAAAATGTTTTTCTAAAAGCATTAAAATTTTAATTTTGATAAAGACTTTATTATTGGCGATATATTTGGGAAATTTTAGAGAATATTTGTTACAGAAATTGGCATAATACATACTTGGCTATTATGATTTCAGAGCAATTCTTTGAAAAATTTTGTCCATGATTTCTTTTCATAGAATTTCTCTGATCCAAGCATTGCTTAATAGATAACTGAAATTAATATTGATTTAAAGAGATTCATTAAATAGGATTTTTTTCATAAAAGTTAAATGTATTAAAGTTTGCTAGTGGTTCTTTCATTCCCATTTGTTATCTCAAACCAGCCAAGGCCATAGCTTCTATAAGGTTTTGCTACCTATAGAAATAGATGACATGATTAAAGGGGTGAGAAACAAACAAATGATTAATTTGAGAGAACTTACTCCAGTTTGTAAGAGAATACTCATCATTCTAAAACACTGAATTCCCCCTCTCATTCTAAAAAATGTTACTGAAATCCTCTCCTGTAAGAGCCTGATACAGATATTAAGATAATGGATACCTACTTGATACTGTAACATAATTAAGTATATCATAGCATTATATCACATAGTTAATACAGTATTTTAATATTACAGTAAATAATTCATGTTATATGTATATGCATTATAGTATAATATCATGTAGGTATTCATTATCTTAATATCTGTCTCAATTTCTTGTACAAGGAAGTTTTCAATAGCTTTTTTAAGAATAAAGGAATTCAGTATGTTAGAGTAATATGTATTAGAGTTAATGGTATATGTGTACTGTACTAGGACATAATATGATACAGTATAATCTGAATTTTTTAACATGGATCCTCTTTTCCACCCACAGAAACATTGCCTTTCTCTGGCTACTAACATACTAACTTAAAAATTCTCCATTAAGCCCATTATACATTATGTAGTTCAAAGATCACTGGTCTCAAAGCCTTCAACAAATCATAGCTATGATTTGTTCAAAGATATGATTCAAAATTCGTTCACTTTTAAAATAGAGAAACCAGTTTCCTTCCTACTTTATGCAGTCACGAAAACCAAAGTGAATCTTATTGTAAAAGTTAAAATTTGTCCAATTTTTTAATATAAAGAAATGCATTCATCCTATTTTTAATTGAATTTATCCCATAAAGAAAGTAATTTTTGAAAATGTCTCATTTGTGTATACATACACTGTATATCTGAAGGCATTGCTGTTACCATTTATTTCATTCAGTTTTATTGAGATAAAATTAACATATAGCATTGTAGTCATTTACGTATATAAAATAATGATTTGATATGTAGCTGTTCCCTCAGTATCTATAGGAGTTGGTGTCAGGACCCTTCACAGATGCTTCCAAGTCCATTATATATTGTAAAAGGGTATAGTACAGTAAGCTCTTTGTATCTACAGATTGCTCATCCACCGATATGAAGGGTTGACTGTACGTATTTATTGTGAAGTGATTACCACAGTAAGTTTAGTTAACATCTATCACCTCACACCGTACATGGCATTCCCAGAACATATAACTGGAAGTTTTTACCTTTTGACTGCCTTTACCGAGTTCACCCACCTCCTACTTGTGGCAAAGATCAATCTCTGCTTCTGAGTCCTTTTTTTTTTTTTTTTTTTTTTT
>SJYA01002623.1:615124-881765 GCA_006410615.1 Neotragus moschatus | reverse complement strand
TGGAGGCAGGAGGAGAAGGGGACGACAGAGGATGAGATGGCTGGATGGCATCACTGACTCTATGGACGTGAGTCTGAGTGAACTCCGGGAGTTGGTGATGGACAGGGAGGCCTGGCATGCTGCGATTCATGGGGTCACAAAGAGTCAGACACTGAGCGACTGAACTGAAGTGAAACTATGTAGGATATAACTATATAGACTGTACTTGCAGAGTGGGTGGCACTTTGTCTCATATTGAGTAAAGTATGTCATAATATCAACCAGGGGACAGCAAACTTGTTGTATAAAGGCCAGATATTAAATATGTTAGGCTTTGTGTCCCGTTTAGATCTCTGACATTGTAGTAGAAAAGCAGCCCAAAACAATATGTGAATGAATGACTGTCACTGTATTTTAATGAAAACTTAACATACAAAAATGAGTGGTACTCAGGTACACTTATGGCTGATTTACGTCAATGTATGGCAAAATGAGTACAGTATTGTAAAGCAAAACAAACTAAAAAAATAAAAATTAATAATAAAAAAAATAAATAAANCAAACGTACAGTGTGTATAATTGTCATTTTGCATTCTCTTTTCTTTACATTCACTATCTCTGTTCTAGCACCATTCATAATTATATCTAATGTGATTTACTGTGTTCCCCTGTTGTTGGACATTTTGATGAATTTCTAAGAGTGGTATAAATGGATTGAAAGATTTGAACACCGAGATGTGTATAAGAGACAGATTATTAACTTTATAAATTACTAGTTTAATAAATCAAATATTATTCATTTAAAAATAAATAAATAAAATTAAAAAAAAAAAACAAAAATGAGTGGTGAGGCAGATTTAAGCCCACAGGCGCTAGTTGTTGAACATAATATAAATATAAAATTGAAGTTTTATATAGGTGGATATGATAGCTAGATTCCTTATTCTGTAGCAGATGAGACTCAAAATTTTTATGTGTGAATAAAATGACTGATCTAGATAGAGACTTGAATTATTTTCCTTTTTGTCTAATATTTATAAATATAATATGACATTAGCTAAGTGCAGTATTTTTGCCAGGATATTTAATATTTGTGAGTATTTTTATGTATTAGAATTATACATAAATTATTAATATATTAATTGATATGTTGTATACAATCTCAAATTACCTTTAAATGTTTTACACTTGTTCCAAGTCAATTATGAAATCTTCTCTTCAGTCTCTTCTTTTTGTGGGTAGCTTCTCTATAATTGTCAAATAGAACAACTGATAACTGCTTTCAGGATATAAAAAAGAATTTTCAGCTGGAAAAATTTCTGGGAAGACCACAGACTTATTCTAATGATTACACTACTGCTGCTGCTAAGTTTCTTCAGTCGTGTCCGACTCTGTGCGACCCCATACATGGCAGCCCACCAGGCTCCTCTGTCTGTGGGATTCTCCAGGCAAGAACACTGGAGTGGGTTGCCATTTCCTTCTCCAATGCATGAAAGTGAAAAGTGAAAGTAAAGTCGCTCAGTCATGTCTGACTCTTAGTGACCCTGTGGACTGCAGCCTACCAGGCTCCTCCACCCATGGGATTTTCCAGGCAAGAGTACTGAAGTGGGGTGCCATTGCCTTCTCCGATCATCAGTAAATATTTATGGCCATCTTCAACATCCCATGCACTGTTAGATTCTGCAACTGCAACACAGTCTTATGGCTTTATCAAGAGTATGGTCCTATGGAGAATATGGATAACTACAGATATAACGACAGTGTAATACTCTTAAGAAGAAAAGGTGCTGTGTGAATCCCGAGGAATATGATTCACATGTGTGTTTAGCACAAGGGCAGTAGGAAAAAGCGCTATAAATTTAAAGAAGTTAAAACAGTTTGCTAATTAAGAGAACAATATGGAAGAAGTAAGGTGAGAGTAGATTAGTTAAAATTAAAAATCGTTTTACAGCCATTGGTAGTAATAACATAATCAGAAAATATGCCATTTCTAGTGTGTTAGAAAATGTCTTTGTACAATGCTATAAAATAAATGTTGCTAATTCTCTGCATATTTAGCCTAATGTAATAGTAATTAGTTGAGTAACTAATAACCTGATCAGATTGATTCAGATATCAGTGTGTGAATTTTGTTGTGCTCCATTTTCATATTTTCTGGTTTCTTCATGATCTTAAACATGTTAAATAGTTGTTTTGAACTAAATATTTTAAAGTTTGGTTTGCTAAGTGTATAACAGTATCACTTTTCAAAAATGGTTAAATTCATAGCATCTACTTTCTCTTCTCTCTTACCTTTCACATTGTTGTTGATCAGTCGCTCAGTTGTGTCCGACTCTTTGCAACCCCATGGACTTGAGCACACCAGGCTTTCCTGTCCTTCATCAACTCCTTGAGCTCACTCAAACTCATGTTCATCGAGTCGGTGATGCCATCCAACCATCTCATCCTCTGTTAACCCCTTTTTCTGCCTTCAGTCTTTTCCAGCTTCAGTGTCTTTTCCAGTAAGTTGGCTCTTTGCATCAGCTTCAGCATTAGTCCTTCCAATGAATATTCAGGGTTGATTTCCTTCAGGATTGACTGGTTTGATCTCCTTGCTGTCCAAGGGACTCTCAGGTGTCTTCTCCAACACCATAGTTTGAAGATACCTTTGACATAGACATAGTAACTATCTCTTAGAAGATTTTCTTTCTAGTGTCTTTCCCCTTCCAGGCCATCCCACAAATCACTGCTACAGTAACTTTTCTAAAGTACATTCTGATTCTCTCCCTCTTAAAAAGACTGTTACATCTGAACCTTACCTACTTTTTCTCCCTATTGAATATCATGCTCTGTCCAGAGCAGGCACAGCTGGAATGCTCCTAAGTGGCCTCCAACTCCTAGTTCTAGGCCCCTGTCCTCCATCCTCCACCTCACTCCACCACATTGCTGTGAAAATCCACTGTGTTCATGAAATATCTTCTAACCACTCACAAATAATCATTGACCTTTTTCTTGTTTCCATAAAATATAGCTTCTATTTCTTTAGGAAAATTCACCTCTTAAATTAATGTTAGTATTTGTTTTGTTCAACTCCTGGTACAGTTATCTTTTACAAACGTACAGTGTGTATAATTGTCATTTTGCATTCTCTTTTCTTTACATTCACTATCTCTGTTCTAGCACCATTCATAATTATATCTAATGTGATTTACTGTGTTCCCCTGTTGTTGGACATTTTGATGAATTTCTAAGAGTGGTATAAATGGATTGAAAGATTTGAACACCGTTTTCTGTGTTATATATTCTACACTATTAGCAGAATCTGAGTGTCCACCTTTCAACTAATTGCAAGCACACTTACAGAATTCAGAAGGAAAGCATGAATCATTTTATATCATTTTAAAACAGCCTTATGCGTAGCAGTTAACTCCTAAAGGCATTGCCATATAAACATAATGGAAAACTTGATCTTTTCAATAGCAATCATGAGTCAAGAAAGTTATCTTGTTAAAAAATGATGGATATGATGCTTCCCTGATATCTCAGTTGATAAAAAACCTGTCTGCAGTGCAGGAGACCTGGGTTCAATTTCTGAGTCTGGAAGATCTGCTGGAGAAGGAATAGGCTGCACTCCAATATGCTTGGGCTTCCCTGGTGGCCCAGCTGATAAAGAATCCACCTGCAGTGCAGGAGACCTGGATTAGGAAGATCCTCTGGAGAAGGGAAAAACTACCCACTCCAGTATTCTGGCCTGGAGAATTCCACGGACTGTATATATATAGAGTCCATGGGGTTGCAGAGAGTTGGACATGACTGAGTGACTTTCACTTTCATGGTGCTTTTTAGAAATATTTACATAAAAAATAAAAGCAATTTCTGAATAATCCAAGGTTTTATTGTAACATGGCTTCAAAACAGTAACATGGGCTACTTTTATATCAGGCTTATAGATAATTAAGCTCTCTGATACAAGATAGTGAATATTGTATCAACTTAGAATGGGTAAAGTCAATTTAATTTGAGTATATTATTCAAATTATTGTTTATTTTTCACTGAACCTATAGTTTAAGAAACGATGGGCTAGGAATTCCTGAGCAGTCCATTGGTTAGGACTCCAGGCTTCCACTGCAGGGCGCATAGGTTTGATCTCTGGTCAGGGAACTAAAATCCCACAAGCTGTAGCATAGCCAAAAAAAACTGGGTAGATTAACTTAGAAGAACCCTTTCCATCTGTTTTTTCTGTTTTTATGGTTTAAAAACTTTCAAACTCCTTTGATTGTGAACTAAGGCAAGAAAGAAAATGCATGTTGTGATCTAATACACACATACATACACATAATAACACCTACCTTTACTACTGGCATGTTTTCTCTTTCATTTTAAGCACATTGCTAGTTAAGAGCCACAAAACTGACTCAGCAACTTTCTTATGGGTCACAATAGACAACTTGAAAATTGCCAGCTAAAATTTAAAGGGAGACTTGCTAGTTATTAGTTTAACACAATCTTTATGTAGTGATTATATAGTGTTTCACATTAGTTTCAGGATGGTCTTCTCAAATACCAACAGAAAGAGAAGCTTCAGATTTGACCCTGATGACCCCCATAGTCACAAATGAATGGTCTTTCTTTATATATATATGTATAAAAGTTTTTTAAATTTTATAATCCTGAATAAGTTTCTAGCTAAAGCTTGGGATTTCTGCCTCTTTACCAAAATTATGACAACTTTAGACCTGATTATCTCATACTTTTTATCCTAAACCGTTACAAAAATTTAGCAAACCTTTCAGTAGTATCTTTCCACTAGTTTGCTGTTATTCTCTCCAAATAATTAATAAAATAAGACACGTCAAAGTTCTTCCTCTAAGGTCAGCTATGACCTCAAAACTTTTCCTCATCAGTGCCCCTACATTTGCTTTGAATTTTGGTTCCTAGCACACAGTCTTCATCTTTACCCCTGTTCTGCATCAGGTTAGGTAACCTTGTGGTTGCCTCTTGAAGGAACATTTCATGTCCTGATCTCATAGTTGAACCCCACATTTTTCCAGTTTCTCTTCACATTGCCTCCCTTTGTTTCTACAGCCCAAGTGTTAACTTTTTCATGGATATGTCATCAGCATTTCATACTCTTTGGATGTTTTTTCTATCAGTGGTGGTTTCAAATTATTAAAAAGTTGACTTGCATTTAGAAACCATTTGCACCAAAAATTATGTCTTCAAACCATATTAACACAGGATTCCAGGAGGGGCAGATTGACAGCCTGCACTGCTCAACTTTTTTTTTTTCCTTTTTATTCTTTTCACCCCTCATTGAAGTAAAAGATCCATTTATGGTTCAGTTCAATTCAGTTCAGTTGGTCAGTCGTGTCTGACTCTTTGCAACCCCATGAACCGCAGCTCACTAGGCCTCCCGGTCCATCACCAACTGCCAGAGCCCACTCAAACCCATGTTCATTGAGTCGGTGATACCATTTATCCATTTCATCCACCGTTATCCCCTTCTCCTCCTGTCCTCAATCTTTCCCAACATCAGGGTCTTTTCAAATGAGTCAGCTCTTCGCATCATGTGGCCAAAGTATTGGAGTTTCAGCTTCAACATCAGTCCTTCCAATGAACAACCAGGACTGATCTAAGTCCCAACTCTCACATCCATACATGACTGCTGGAAAAACCATAGCTTTGACTAGACGGGCCTCTGTTGGCAAAGTAATGTCTTTTCTTTTTAATATGCTGTCTAGGTTGGTCATAACTTTCATTCCAAGGAGTAAGCGTCTTTTAATTTCGTGGCTGCAGTCACCATCTGCAGTGATTTTGGAGCCCAAGAAATAAAGTCAGCCACTGTTTCCACTGTTTCCCCCATGTATTTGCCATGAAGTGATGGGACTGGATGCCATGATCTTCATTTTCTGAATGTTGAGCTTTAAGCCTACTTTTTCACTCTCCTCTTTGGCTTTCATCAAGAGGTTCTTTAGTTCTTTTTCACTTTCTGCCATAAGGATAGTGTCATTTACATATCTGAGGTTATTGATATTTCTCTGGCAACCGTGATTCCATCTGTGCTTCATGCAGCCCAGCGTTTCTCATGATGTACTCTGTATATAAGTTAAATAAGCAGGGTGACAATATATAGCCTTGAGGTACTCCTTTTCCTATTTGAAACCAGTCTGTTGTTCCATGTCCAGTTCTAACTTGCTTCCTGACCTGCATACAGGTTTCTCAAGAGGCAGGTCAGGTGGTCTGGTATTGCCATCTCCTTCAGANTTCAGCTTCAACATCAGTCCTTCCAATGAACAACCAGGACTGATCTAAGTCCCAACTCTCACATCCATACATGACTGCTGGAAAAACCATAGCTTTGACTAGACGGGCCTCTGTTGGCAAAGTAATGTCTTTTCTTTTTAATATGCTGTCTAGGTTGGTCATAACTTTCATTCCAAGGAGTAAGCGTCTTTTAATTTCGTGGCTGCAGTCACCATCTGCAGTGATTTTGGAGCCCAAGAAATAAAGTCAGCCACTGTTTCCACTGTTTCCCCCATGTATTTGCCATGAAGTGATGGGACTGGATGCCATGATCTTCATTTTCTGAATGTTGAGCTTTAAGCCTACTTTTTCACTCTCCTCTTTGGCTTTCATCAAGAGGTTCTTTAGTTCTTTTTCACTTTCTGCCATAAGGATAGTGTCATTTACATATCTGAGGTTATTGATATTTCTCTGGCAACCGTGATTCCATCTGTGCTTCATGCAGCCCAGCGTTTCTCATGATGTACTCTGTATATAAGTTAAATAAGCAGGGTGACAATATATAGCCTTGAGGTACTCCTTTTCCTATTTGAAACCAGTCTGTTGTTCCATGTCCAGTTCTAACTTGCTTCCTGACCTGCATACAGGTTTCTCAAGAGGCAGGTCAGGTGGTCTGGTATTGCCATCTCCTTCAGAATTTTCCACAGTGTATTGTGATCCACACAGTCAAAGGCTTTGGCATATTCAATAAAGCAGAAATAGATGTTTTCCTGGAACTCTCTTGCTTTTTCTATGATCCAGTGGATGTTGGCAATTTGATCTCTGGTTCCTCTGCCTTTTCTAAAACCAGCTTGAACATCTGGAATTTCACGGTTCACGTATTGCTGAAGCCTGGCTTGGAGAATTTTGAGCATTACTTTACTAGCATGTGAGATGAGTGCAATTGTGCGGTAGTTTGAGCATTCTTTTGCATTACCTTTCTTTGGGATTGGAATGAAAACTGACCTTTTCCAGTCCTGTGACCACTGCTGACTTTTCCAAATTTGCTGACATGTTGAGTGCAGCACCTTTACAGCATCATCTTTTATGGTACTCCTCTGTAATTTTGGTAGGTTATTGGAGCTACATTTTGCCTACCTAAAATGTTTTTTATGACATAAAATTTGGAGGTTTATATGAGTTTTCTGGTTGTTTCTACATGTAACTAGCTTTCATTGTTTGAAATGCTAGTCCTAAAGAGTCCATTGATTGGGGTTGTTTATTTTAATCTCAGGATTGTTTCCCCATTTAGAAAAAACATATGTAACACAGTGTTAGTTATTAATGACTTTTGGGGACTTTTAATCTTTTGATAACTTCTCATTTTAATAATCCAGTAAGTGTCCTAGTTTGAGTGATTTATACTGGGAATTCAAGATTGCTAAAATGTAGCACACCTAGAAGTAAATTTATTCTTTAGCTTTAATAGAGCCAGAAAATAAAGATGCACTGTATCCAATGGAATATCCATCTATAAAAGTGGTGCCTTACCAAATTAACTACATGGCACTATCCCTCAAGCCAGTAACTTAAAATTTTGTGGTGATTCAAATAGCCTAATTTAAAGCATAAAGTAGTTGGCATGAGAGAAAAGAGGTGAGAAAGATGATCATAAAGGACCTGCGTCTCAGGGTTTTAAGAACAAATAACAAACAACAATAATCTGTAAAATCATCCACATATTAAGATGTAGCCAGTGAAACATTGTTTTTGCATTATTTAAAGGACTTTTTTCTAAAATTCATGTAAACGATCATAACCAAATATGTTCCAGCAATCATTTACAGTACTCACTGTTTATTCATTTCTGTTGAAACTGAGTCAGTTATCCAGTCTTCAGTGTAATAAAGATTCTGACATAGAAATGTCAAGCATTTTATTGCTTACCCTACATAATCAAGGGACCTTGCTGAGTCAATTTCTAAAGTGTTTGATGTAAAGGAAGAAATACAGAAAATACATAGATCTATGAAATAGATATATCTGTTCAAAAGGAGGAAGTCCGCTTTTGGAGGACAGTACATTGAGAGACATTAACCATCACTGGATCTTTCTTTTTTTAGTTGGATGATCTTTAGAAATGAAACACGTAGTCTTTAAATTGTGTTGGTGTATCAGCTTTATGCAGAAGTTAAAATGATGTACAGAATAGTAGAGCTCTTAAGTCTGATAGTATTGTTTTTAATTTAAGGAATTAGAAATGGTAAACTACAATGAATAATCTTTGTTACCTGCTTTATCAGATATAAGGTATAAATTTTCTGTTTGGCTATTGTGATTTTTTTTTTTTTTTTTAAGAAAAAATGAAGAGCAAAGTCTCTGTTCTTGGGATATAATGAACCATTGTAAAGAGAGAGCAAGTACCCATATATATCTTAACCCTTGATTATTTATTGTATATTTATCTCCAGAAGAATTCTATGATATTTTATCAAGTCAGCATATCTTTATGAATGGAAATTTTAATCTTAAGTAGAACATAACAGACAAATTTGTTTCTTCAGAAAATCTCATGGTGAACTAAAAGCCAGATACTTTTTGGATTATCCATATTTATAAATCCCCCAAAGTTGTAATGTTTCATGTAGTACAAAAAGAAAGAATTTCCATCTTTAAAAAATTTGGAGCTATCTTCATTTGTATAAAATACAGCAATTCCGAAATTATACAGGTGGCACATCTGTAAGGGAACATAAGAAATTGTGAACCACAGAGTCAGAAATCACTTAACTGATCATTTCATATACATACTTAATATTATATTTCATGTAGAAAGGGGAAAGTATATACTGGAAGACATGGTCCTTCCATCAAAAAACCACATATTTAGTGAGGTGTTCAGAGCATTAAGAACTTGTAAATGAGATGAAGAGTATGTTTACCTTGGCACTGAAGATAATGATGATCCAAAACTGAAGTTGATTTTTTTTTTTACCTCTACTAATATTCTAGAAGTGAACCTCACTGATACAATACAGTTAAATTAAGAAAGAGCAAAGGAATATTACATGATTTGAAAATGACATACATAAATTAAGTTCAACATTAGTATGTCACAGTACTAAGCAATGAAGCCTTTAGGATTTTACTTGTCATGAGTTTTACATCTTTGTTGGGTAAATTGTTGCTATTTGTGTATATGGTCAAATAGAAGTTATCAGTTACTGAAATAACTCCTCTTTCATGATGAATAAAAGGATTATTTGTCATTTGAGACTAATGGTTTATGTTTCGTCTTCTTAAATTATTATTGTTGTATATTCTTGTGATGTTTAAATTGTCTTAACCAGTGCCTATTTATTTTTGGAATGATTTATATTTAATCTTTACATAAGCACTATTATCATTTGAGTGTTATGGTCTTAATATTGATTATAGTTACTAATATTCCTGCTGTAAACCACTAAGGTACTCTTTGCTCCCAGTTCTTAAAATTTAGGTAAGACATCATTTTTATACTTCCAGTCAAAGATTTACATGGGTAAGTAAAGTAAGTTAAAATTGTCATCTTTAGTAGTCATCAAGGACAAATTATCTTGAGTAAATAACTTTTACTAGTTCTACTTTATTTTTAAGGTCTCGATGTTAAGGATTGATTTCTTCTTAGCAGCTATTTGTATGTTTGTGTGAATGTGTGTAGGAATAAATAGTAAATATTATGTTAATAGTTCTAACAGTATTCTTTATTCTTTCACGGAAAAATATGAGTTTATTTCGTAACAGATGAATTTACCCTTTTCAGTTGACATTTATATTTTAAAATGCGTTTTTCTGTTTATCTTGCCTTTCATGTTCCTGTTATCTTCAGTTAAACACATTTTGGTTTAGCGGTTTGAAGAAATTTTCTGTAATAGTAGAGGTATTACTGTGCCTCTCATAGACAACGATAGGTAAAAGCATATGAAATCTTGCCCCAGGCACCATACACAACCACCAAGATCATATAGAAGAGAATGAGGTGACAGGTATCCTCTCCAACTCTTAACATTTATGTTGAGGGATGTAATTACTTTCAAACTAACTGCTCTAGAACTCTAAAACAAATTTGAGTGCTACCAAGAATGTGAGGTATACAGCCTACTACAAATACACCTGAAAATGCAAGTGGGTCTCAGTCAATGCAAACAAATGAAGGCACTAATTATATCAAAAATTGATAATATAACTACCCTCTATTGCTATGATAGCAAGTATCTATTTTAAAAGTTGTTTATGATGATAACATGTGTAAAAACTGCATTATCAGTTTAGGGTTAAGACTAGTTATAAATATGAATGTATTTTATTAAAATGCAAATGTAACTTAGAAAACTTACATAATTAATATTTCATTTTGTGTTTTAATAGTTAAAATTTCCCTTTTATCTTTAGATTTATGTTTTTTCTTACCTTTTATTAATAGGTAGTATAGATCAATCAGTGTTAAAAGAATTACCCCCCGAACTCCTGGCAGAAATTGAATCCACCATGCCACTTTGTGAACGTGTGAAAATGAATAAACGCAAGCGTAGCACAGTTAATGAAAAACCAAAATATGCTGAAATCAGTTCAGATGAAGATAATGATAGTGATGAAACTTTTGAATGTAAGTATCACATAAGTTTATTATTACTTTAGAATTAAAAAGCAGATTGATGTATTTGTTCCATTTATAATTTTTTGGGTTAGCAAGAGAACAGTGATCTTAATAAATAGTATAGAAAGTTTTTACTTTATACTTAAAATATGTGTGAAAGATGAGATCAGTTGGCACCAAGAAAAAAAGATTTTAATGAGTTATAATTAGTGTCAGGTAACACAGGTATGTTTCTGTATGCATTTAGCAAACATTTATTGAGCTCCCACTATATCTTAGGCAGTGAGAATAAAAATATAGCAAGTATGTGACCCCATCTTTGAAGAATCTTCAGTCTAATGGGGGAAATATGTAAACAGTTGAAGTACAGTGAGGAGTACAGCAATGATAATAGTAAATCCAGGGTGCTGTGGGAGCACATTGGATTAATTGGATTGGCATCAAAATTATACTGGGGTTCAGAAAGCGCTTACTGGAAGAGGTGACACTAGAGTTGAGTCTTGAAGGACACGTAGGAGATAGCCAGATGAAGAAATATTTTAAACCATACTATCACTAAATTATGAATGGATTAGCCACATTGCCAGTTATCTGTGTGGTTTGGACCTGGCTTCTCCTTTTTGCCCAGCTGTGTCCTGGAATTCCTCCCTTGTTTCACTGTTTTCCAGAGCTGGCTTCTTCACTACACAGCTACCTCTCTACAACACTGTGATCACCTGTCTTTGCACTAGACTTGCTATACCTCGCCTGTCTTCCTACTGGTCCACTGAAAAAGTTCTTCTCTTTTATCCCTATCTTCCTTCTACTGGAGCAAGAGAATTGAGCCTAGCCAAGAGGGGTCAGCAACCTTGTTTGACTTAAACGGCATTCAGTGGAAACAGACTATGGGAGATCTTCACTTGTGTGCCAACTGACTTAGTCATTATGACCAAAAGAAGTGGGAAGACCACCAGTGTGTTCTACCTTTTCCACCTAGTGTCTGTAGATTGAGGTGTGACAAGCAAGGGCAGGAAGGACAGATGCATGCTGCTATTTTTAAATGTATTATTGTTGATGGAAGCCCTTCACCTCCAAAGTTTTTGATCAATGTTCATTTACTCTGATCTTCTCAATATTGTGAGTTCTTGAGCTATGAACAGTAGACTATGAATACTGAACAACTCTGAATACAGTTTTAAAATTGAAATAAAATACAGCAAAATTAATCTGACATTTACTTATATGTATAACTGTTATTGTATTATAATGAGATGTATTTATATGCAGTATATTTCAATGGCTAAAGCTAATTCGTTTTTATTACAATTAAATATTTTGTTTATATGGGAACATATGGTCTGGAAAGGGAGAGGAGAAAGGAGATCTGGTGGCCCAGAAACTCACTGCCCTTTATATACATACTTCTGCTTCACTTTCCCTCTCTTCCCTTAATACCCTATCCATTTCTAAAGGGAATAACTAAGGAGTTCCTTAATTGCAGACTGATTTCAAGTCACACTTCAACTCCAGTTAATTGAGAGTGGCTGCCTGCATTGCTAAGCTGATGAGAATTCTGAAGCTACCTCACAGTCAAGTTAGAAAGGGTAGCATAATCAGAAAAGCCTATCAAGTGGAAAATAGAAGAGAGAGCCTCATATGCCCCATGTTTGTTGTCAGTGCAGCCTCTGTTCTCTTCTTTGCTTTCTTTGATGAGAGATGTTGCCTCATGGGAGTACATAATTTCATCTTAAAAGCCATGGACCTCATATATAAAGCTAATATTAGTTAGGGAACCTGAGCTTCAAATTCTGCTTGGGAAAAGGGGAGTGTCTCTGGGTTTTTCAGGAGATTTTAAATAGCTTCCTGGTTTGGGGGATTTATTTCTGTACAGGTAACTAGAAAAGTTGACTCTGTGGCCACTGATTTGAGTCATAAAAGAATTCCAATTTGCAGCTGTCATAAACAGTCAAATTGTCATTACTATACCATAGTGAAAAATGAGTAAAATGGAGTACCGTACAAAATGTGAAACTATTATGAGAACATAAGTGGCAAGCATTATGCTGCTTTGAGGGAGAGAGATGTTTATGAAACAAAATTTTATTGCAGTTGAATCAAATTGGTTTCCTAAAAATCTAAAACTAAGGAAATAGTTTTGTCGAAAGATAGGGGGAACTATTAAGGGTTAACTTTAAAATTTGGGCCACACAGATATGGATAGTCATGTACAATTATAAAGTCACTTGGTTGCGAGGGAAGAAGGAGGGGAGATCTAAGGTGCTAAAGGGGCACATAGGTGAAATTTAGAAAGGGAGCGTGGAAAACACCCAAGTCGTATTTTATACACCCTAATGAGTTCTGTTGGGTTCTTCCCATATTTTTTCCAAGATAACAAATGATATAAGAATGGACAGATTAATCATAATAAATTGGTGTCTTGATAGAACCTTGTTTCTATATACACTGTTTCATAGAAGTTGAATTTTTTCCCCTTAATTTGCCATTCTATTTTTTTTTCCAACTTGCTTAGTTTAATGGATGTGAAACAGAAATTTCCAAGACCTATGAAAATTACCACCAATACAGCATATTATTGTTGTTGTTTAGTTACTCAATCATGTCCAGCTCTTTGTGACCCCATAGACTGCTGCATACCAGGCTTCCCTGTCTTTCAGCATATTATATCTACTTGCTAACTGTAAAGTTTTTCAAGCATTTCCTGCTCATAGAATTGAAAGCTTGAAATAGATTTCTTATGAAATTAAATAAAAACTCTTAAGTCATATTTGAATCAAAGAATACTACTTTCTGAATGAACTCGCTTATTAATTATCATTCTTCAAAGTAAGTATTTCAGTACTTTTTGAAAAAATATTTAGTGAATGCTATACATAAGCAAAAGGCTTCCCAGGTGGCACTAGTGGTAAAGAACTCTTCCTGCCAGTACAGGAGATGTAGGAGACACGGGTTCCATCCCTGGGTCGGGAGTGTCCCCTGGAGAAGAGCACAGCAACCCACTCCAGTGTTCTTGCCTGGAGCATCCTGTGGACAGAGGTGCCTGGTGGGCTGTAATCCACGGGGTCGCAAAGAATCGGACACGACTTGAAGTAACTGAGCATGCATAGACATTGCTTATCCACACATAAGACATTGGCACAGGTGTAGATAGAGTACATGAACCAAAGATTGGCATCCTTAAATATTAGCCAAGTAGAGGACTAGGGACTCAAGCAACAGTTTCTTGTGAAGAACTTGGGTATTGGTCATAGTTAAGGATTTAAAATAGAAGCAAGTCACAAGATAAGCAAAGGAGTCAGGTTCAGGACCACAGACTAGAAAGTAATTCACTGTCAGCAACAAGTGGTCACTTCAACAACCAGTGTATGATCACAGGATGTAGAACACATCAGTTCTCTGTCCTGGTTTTAACTTGGTATTGTTATATCCTAGAACAGATGTGCTAAATATTTTTCACTTGTGTTCCTTCCAAGTCTCGCTGGACAGACATTTTTAATCAGTCTTTCTTGCTGAAATATGGTGCTTTGTCTCAGGGCTCAGAATTATTCTCAACATTATGCTCTGGGCAGCTACTACCGGTTGATCAGAGTTGATGTGTCAGATGAAATCTGTTTGCCAGTTCTGCCTAGAGGCTCCTGTCAGTACTGGTGATTTTAGCAGAATGCTTATACCTCTGGAAGGATGGGGAAGGGATTGAAGGTAAAATATATAAATATGCTTATCTAGCATGCATAAACTTAAAAGCTGTCTTTTTGGGTTTAAGCAAGTATATTGTTGGAGAACTAAATTCAGTGTGGGTTATTTACAACTATACAGGTTTATTCTGTCTTTGTATTGGTAGCTCGTGATGTTAGGTTATCAAGTCTGTTGAATTTATAGCTGTGTTGTGGGCTTAACTTGGCTGTTAATTGATAGTATACATGGTTACCCACATTCTGTAACAGTTGCTCAAAAGTTTTCTTTTCCTCCAAACCCCACTTCCCACCAGCAATCCAAATGTTTTAAAGTGTTTCTGGTTTTTATCCAATTCTAGATAAAGTTTGTTTTACATGCCTTAATCCTGAGTTTTAGATATTATTGACTCACCAAATATCTCTTTAAAATGAGCAGTGTGATTTAATTCCCAGAATATTCCTATCTATATTCATTAGCAAACCAAGTTCATGTAAAATTTTCTAAATCTAGATAAATGCTAAAGTAAGTGATACTATTTCTGTACCATAATTTATATTTCTGGTTAATCAGAATGACTCAGAATTTCCTAGTCTCATACAAATGAAGATTCCACCCCCACCCCAATGTGGTTCATTTTTAAAGTACAAGTTTAAATAGTCTTTTAAGTGAGGTAAATTATTTGTCATGGGGATTTGCTTCTAGCCTCTAGGAAACGACATAAAAAAGATGATGATAAAGCTTGGGAATATGAAGAGCGTGACAGAAGAAGCTCTGGGGATCATAGGAGAAGTGGCCACTCTCACGAAGGAAGAAGGAGTTCAGGTGGTGGTCGTTATCGAAACCGAAGCCCATCAGATTCTGACATGGAAGATTATTCTCCTCCTCCCAGCCTTAGTGAGGGTAATTCATCAGTGTCAATGGATTTCTTACATAAGCTGATGTTAAATTTAAGGTTTTAACTTTGAAGAATTTTTATACCTTTTTATGAGCTAATTAAGAACTCCTAATTTTTAATCAAGACAAAAATTTGTATTAGCAGTGATTATTGTTCAAGTTTTTAATTAATGTTCAGGAAGAAAGTAGACATAGAAGTATTTTAGGTTGTTATTACTGGATTTCAGTATTTCTTTTTGTTCATTTAGTCGCTAGAAAAATGAAGAAAAAAGAAAAACAGAAGAAGCGGAAAGCTTATGAACCAAAACTAACACCTGAAGGTAACGTTTTAGTTTGTCTTTATTCATAGTCATCAATTTCAGTTTTCTACTTGGAATGTGGATGATTAAGTTTTGGATTTTTTTCTTCCTTTGCAGAAATGATGGATTCTTCAACTTTTAAGAGATTCACAGCCTCAATAGAGAATATTTTGGATAACTTAGAAGATATGGATTTTACTGCATTTGGTAAAATCATTTAAAATATATTTATTTACCTCTAAATATAAACTCAATTTAAAATATATTTATTTACCTGTTTGTTAAGCTTTCTTGCCAGTTATTCTAGTAGTTTCAGAGGGATGATCTGTGCTCTTAAGAAGCTGAAACCTAGTGTGGCATCAAGTCTAGTCTGTGTTACCAAGTAACTGAAAATGGTATAAAATTCAAATGTTAAATTAGTTTAGTACTGATAGTGTTTTAAGAGTCCTGAGAGTACAGCTACCATAGTAGATTAGAATAATTAGGGAAGCTTTTATGCAGATGAAACTTGAGTAGGCCCTAAAGAAGAAGGGTACTAATATGAGCAAAGATGCAGAAATGAAAACCTACTTAATTTATTCTAAAAGACAATATTTATTGAATAATTACTGCTTGTCAGTAGTATGTTAAGTGCTAGAGATGCAAACATAAATACCCAAGCCCCAGGCTTTACGTATATATTACATACATAGTCTGTATTCAGTGTGGGAAACAAAATTGTAAAGCAATTAGAATACATAGGGTTAATGTAATGTTGTGTTACATTTATAATAATATATATGGGTCATACCTACAGGTGTAAAAAATGTTAGGTTTATTTTTTTTAAAGCTGCTTACGTTGTTTAGAGCTGCTCTCAACAATTTTATGCCACTTTCAGTAGATAAAAACACTAGTGCCTAATTTATACAAAAACTAGATGGAGTACAGTAATTCTAGTATAAGTACATCTGTTTAAAAATGCACTGAAAGGTATATTACCTTTATTTTAAAAGTATTTGTTTTCATGACAGTTACTTGTGTAAGTATCATTAATGCTTTCCCTGGTTACTTAGAATATCCACTTCATCATTTCTAAAACTTTAGAATTGTGTGCTGGAAAACTGTCTTCCATGTCATTTAAGATCCCAACAAGAAGTCATGACATTCTCAAATTAAGATAATTTGAGTAGTTACTTACAAAGAGATCAAGATTACAAAGATAGGGGCAGAATAGAGCAGAAACCCAAAGTTAACAGTCTTGGAACTGTTACTACCCCTGTCCCCAAAGGAGCAAGGGTAAAGAGAAGTCAAAAGAACTCAGTCAATAGGAAAAGAAAAAGTTTTAGAATAGGTTGCCTTGTAAAAACAACTGTTCTTTTGGTCAGAGAACATGAGCACCTTGCAAGGAAGGAGTCAGGAATATAAACGCCCTGACCTCACTCTCCTTCTCTTTGATCTTCTGACAGGGCATCCCACTGGCTGAACCCAAACAGAAGCCAGAGGGCATGGGAGACTGTTGATGTAGTCCATACAGGTCAGCCTGCTGGGGCAGAAAGTTTGCTTGAGAAGGGTCATAAAGTAGTAAAGATAAGATATCTATCTCCTCTTCCCATCTTAGTCAGAAGTCTAATTGTAATCTTTGTCCTCTTTTATTCAGGGTTTGCTTGAGGTTTACAGAGGCCTCCTCGGATATTATTTTTGTTTGTTTACGTCTGTTTGTATATATGCAGAAATTTTATTAACTAAAGCTAACTTTTTGAGCTATTTGTTTTACCTAAACTATGTATGTTTGAATTGGTTTTTCAGGTGATGATGATGAAATTCCTCAGGAACTGCTCTTAGGAAAACATCAGCTTAATGAACTTGGCAGTGAATCTGCTAAAATTAAAGCAATGGGTATAATGGATAAGGTATCTCACTAAACTAAAATTTAGAAATTTACTTAACTATCTCATGTTTGAAATTAAAGTTTTAAAGGTAAATTGCAAAGTTTATATAAAACGAGTAATGATAAAAAGACAATTCATTGTTTCTTTCTGAGAATCTGACAGAATATCTTTAAAAAATGACAAGGCTTGAATCAAAGGCATATTCTGCAAATTATTCTAAAGAAAAATCATATTTTGCATTCAAAGCCACACAGTCCTGGATTTTTTGTCACTGTTTATTTTTTCATTGTCCCCAATATTTAAAGTATTTAAATACAGAAATACACTACATTTTGCTTTGACATTTCCTTTTAGTCATTTACGTTGATCAAAAGAGTTAAGCCATGGTATTAACACAGTAATTGTTGTGGGGGTTTTTTGGTTTATTTTATTAAAGTATTGTTGATTTACAATGTTGTGTTACTTTCTGCTGTACAACAGAGTGATTCAGTTATACATCTGTAAGCATTCTTTTCCATTATAGTTTATCACAGGATATTGAAAATGGTTCCTGGTGTTATACCTTGTTCTTATACGTCCTATATTAATAGCTTGCACCTGACAATCCCAAACTCCCAATCCTTCCCTCCCCTACCGCCTCTCCCCTATGGCAACCACAAATCTATCCTCTGTGTCTGTTAACACATTAATTGTTAATAAGTACAGAATCTCATTGTTGTAGGCTTCATAATAACTTTTGTGAGTTGTCTTTCCTATGAGCTGTCTGTTGCCAAGTAGTCTCATTGCACTAATGGAATAACAGAAATTTTTTTCCTTTATAATACTTCAAACAATAGTGACCACATCAAGGATTGGCTTCCCATAATCTTTATGATCCAGCAGTCACCTCCTAAACTACTGCATGCTTACTATGCAAATACAGTTTCAAAAAAATCCTCTTCCCTCCTAATCAGGCTCCTCTTTTACAAAACTTTCTACTCTTAGTCTGTAATGTAAAGATAATGATTTGTTCTCCAAGCATAGTAAAAGATTTAATGAAAGATTATATTTATCTGAAAATTTGTTTTCTCAAAAATTAAACTTACTTAGTTTTAAAGTAAACTGGGAAATATTTTAATATTCTCTCCAAAGTTAAAATATAATCAATTATTCATTTGTTTTCATTTATATTAGTTTCTGGAGGTCAGTGTAACAATTCAATATTTATGTGTATTGGAAAAGGATACAAAGTAAATCTAGTTAACATCATGGCCACACACAGTTACAGTTGCATTATTTTTTTTTATTATGAGAACTTTAACTTCTATTCTCTTGACAACTTGCAGACATAAACCGTAGTATTGTTACCTATATTCATCATGCCTTGCATTACGTTCCCAGGACTGACGTATAACTGGAAATTTGTGCCTTTTGACCACCTTCATCTACTTTACCCACCCCCACTTCACACTGTTAGCAACCACCAATCTGTTCTTTGTGTTTATAAATTCTTTTTTTCTTAAGATTCCATATACAGGTGAGATCATATGGCATTTGTTTTTCTCTGTCTGACTTATTTCTGTTAGAATCATGCCATCAAGGTCCATGCATATTGTTGCAGATGACAAGATTTCCTTCTTTTCATGGCTAAATATATACACACACATATACCACATTTTCTTTATCCATTCATCTGAGTAGACACGTTGGTTGCTTCCATGTCTTGACTATTATACATAATGCTACAGTAAAAATGGGAATGCATATATCTTACGAAGTTAGTGCTTTTGTTTTCTTCAGATATGTACCTAGAGGTGGAATCACTTGATTATGACAGATTGGTTTTTACTTTTTTAACGACCCTCTATACTGGTTTTCCATAGTGGCAGCACCAATTCACATTCCCACTGACAGTGCCAGAAGTTTCATGAGTTAGGATTTTAAAGCTATACAGACATTTCACATGATTACCCAAGAATTAATGTACTGTTGGTTCACATTGATATTACTGTGTGCAGTGAGGAATATATTGATTTATTTTGTATATGCAAATATGGCATCAGTTTCCTGAAGTGCCAATGCCTCCTTTTACGTCAAAAGTTCTATAGTGTTTCTATTTCCAAAATATATATAGTGTTTCTATTAGCTAGCCATTTCAAAAAAATCCATTTACTGAGTATTTTCAAAGCATGGATAATATACCAAAAGTTTCAGTAGTTTAATCTATTGTGAAATTATCTAAAACAATATATTGGGGGGAAATTTTTTCTATACACCAGTATATAAAGTGAAGTGGCTTAGTCGTGTCTGACTCTTTGCGACCCCATGGACTATCAGGCTCCTATCAGCCCTATCAGGCTCCTCCATCCATGGGATTCTTCAGGCAAGGATTGGGTTGCCATTTCCTTCTCCAATACCAGTATATAAATAAAGAAAATATACCTGATGTCACTTACTATGTTGATCCTCTCATATTACTTTTCTGACTGATTCCATTGAGAGTCCTAGCTACATGATAAGGACCTAAAAGGAGACTTAGTTAAAGGAATGGGTAATAGTTGCTTCCTGGTAGAACCTCTACAATGACTACTAATTTTTTAAATACAGAAAACATTATTTGTAAGAAATTAAATAGGTGTTTTTAAAAATAAAAAATCAACAGATGAAATATTTAGAGAGAGAGTGTGTGGGTGCCTCTGTGACCATATGCCTGTCACTGTCACTTTCACAGAGCAGAGGGCTAAAACAGATTCAGTCTTAACTAGCTATATGGTAGGATTTGCGTTAGAAACATACGTATGTGCGTTTGCTGTTCTTTCAAAAATAAGTAAGTAAATTTTCTACATAAGTCAGATCTGAGTGGAGGAGCTAAGTGAGAAAATTTTATTTCTCTACTCTTTGAGCGAATGTTAATGCTATATAAGCTAAGGGGAATAATTGTACAGAATATTTCTTGAATAATTCACTATGTTTACCAATGATTGATAAAATAATTTTTGCTTCTGTTTAGCTTTCCACTGACAAAACTGTGAAAGTCCTAAATATCTTGGAAAAGAATATTCAAGATGGGTCAAAGCTCTCTACTTTGTTAAATCATGTAAGTTTAAGATCTGTATTGTTAATTTTACTCTATTAAATTATACAGTTTTTTATAAGCAATTTTGATTTATAGGGAAAATTCCAAATTTTATTAATTTGAACTTGTTGCCACTATTTACTAATTCATATTTAGCCTTGCAGTTAGAATTTGATTCTTAGTAGTTTAAAATTAATGTTACACATTATCAGTTGACAGCTTTGATATAAATATGGTGACAGATGTAAATTCATTCAGTTCAAAGGATCATTCTTTAATCTTACATTATGCTTTTCCTTTTGTAAGTGGATGAGTCTTTAAAATGTCTTTTCATTTATAAAATGTTGGTAGGAAGTAATTCTTTTTCTTGATCTTCTCTGGAGAACTAAATAATTGGAAACCATATGGTGATTTCTTAATGTATCCTAAAATGTTGATCCTTATGTATTATATTTATATCTAGCTCAAATGTTTGTTGAAAGGATGTTTCCTCAATTAATTCATGTAATCTGCTTAACAGTGTCTGGTACATTGTAAGTTCTCAATAAATGTTAACTGCGGCTGTCATTACATTTTAGTGTGCTTTATCAAAAGCGGTAGCAACATGGTATAATAATGGTTTATATAAACCAGGGTCTGCCTTCCTAAACTTTATAGCAGACTTTCAAAACTATATGTGCATTTGAGTTAATCCTGGTATCTCTTTAACAATTAATAAATTCAAACACTAATGCTTATAGGAATTTAATGTAAGAGATAAGAATTTGAGAATATTTTGAGTGAATGAAATTTATTTTTAAATGACTGATAATAAAAATAGTGTAGAAAATTTTTGAAACAGAAAAAGGTCCAGTTTTCATCTAGCAAGAAGTACTAGTAGCAAGTATTATTGATAATACTTCATTCTCATACATACATACATAGTATATATGTTTAGCACATGAACTGGATTATATCTCGAAATATATCTCTTGATATATCTTGATTATATCAAGAAAGGAAGTGTTCTTGATGTTTTCAGAAGGCACAGGAGTGCCAAGTGATTTACATGGAATTTAGAAAAGTAATCTCAGGTGGTATTTCTGTGGTTTATTAAATATATCCATATTTTTCCAATGCCCTTTTAAAATAACTTTTGAATCAAACAAACCTAAGGGATTAGAGAAACTATAGTGACAGTATATTGGTTGGCCAAGAAGTTTGTTCAGGTTTTCCCATACAATTTACAAAAACCCAAACGAACTTTTGGGCCAACCCGATACTACATCTTTAGTCTTACAAGGTTTTTGTGTGTATGTGTGTGTCTTTAATACTTTAGCAAGAAACTGTGGTAAATAGCAAGAATCTAGAGTTCAAAGTTCTGGAGAACTCGCTGAGTTGCTTTTAATGAAATTATTTTTATTCCTGAAAACCTTAGCACTTTTTAATGTGTTGTTTTTAAGCCTTAATGTTTGACATGAGTGATGAACCTCCCTAACTGACTATTCCAATAGCAGTTTCAATGTCAAAGAAAAGATATTTTATGTTACTTTTTTTAATGGATATGTAAGTAATAAAATGAAAGAAAGCTAGAGATGGAGTTTTTTGGCCTTAGTATAAAGCTCTGCTTTGCTTTACATATATTATGCTTTTAATAATTCCTCTTCTCACTGTTATAAGCTTTCAGTAGCATGCATATGAAAATATTCCTAGAATATAAAGTCGATATCTTATAACTAAGGATGTGATAGAAGGATTTTTCACTTTAAAAGTAAGATTAAAGTCACTTTTTCCCAATTGTAATGCATATTGCTGATGTACAAATTAAAACATAGTCTATCAGTTGTTGAATTATCTATTTTAGAAAATAAACTATGTTTTCAGTAGTCTGCATAATCACTACTTTTTAATCTCAGTTTCAAAAATACAGTGTTGTTGAAAAATAGGTATTAGAAATGATTGAGTCGCTAACATTATACTTACTTTTAAAATAAGTCTATCCCAGAAGATAAACATAACTAAAACTTTGTTATTAGGATGTCACTTAATGGTGAAATTAGAAAGTAAGAGTACATTATGTTTCAAAACATAAACACAGAAATCATACCTAAGTATTTGTACTTCATTCCTGATATTCTTTAAATAGACACACATCAAAACTCTTACCAAGTTTTCCACTGTGCATGCTCAGTCACTCAGTTATGCCCGACTCTGCAACCCCATGGCATTTTCCAGGCAAGAATATTGAAGTGGGTTGGCCATTTCCTACTGTAGGGAATCTTCCCGACACAGAGTTTTACAGTGAAGGTCAAATATATTATAATCTTTAAAAAATATTTTAACCTATAAATGTGTTTATTTCCATTTCACTAACACTTTGCTGTTTTACAGAATAATGATACCGAAGAAGAAGAAAGGTTATGGAGAGACCTTATTATGGAGAGAGTGACAAAATCAGCAGATGCCTGTCTTACAACTATAAACATCATGACATCCCCTAACATGCCAAAAGCTGTATATATTGAGGATGTAATCGAAAGAGTTATACAGTACACTAAATTTCATTTGCAGAATACACTTTATCCTCAGTATGATCCTGTTTACAGATTAGATCCTCATGGAGGTTGGTTTGCCCTTTTATACTGATAATTTTATAGTTTAATATCAAAATTATCTGTAATATAATTTTGCCATGTTGGGTGGGTGCAGCGACTTCAAATGGCACCAAAATTACTAAATTATAAAATTATAATAAGCACTGCCCTTCATTTGATTGGAATATAGAACTTTTTCAGTCTGATACTTGTTCAGTTATAATTTCTTTAGCAACTGTTTACATATAATAACAAGTAATTTTACTGGTCTGGCAATCTTAGATAATGTTAATATTCACTTCTGGTTCCATATAGCACTTCAACCTAATTTTGCCTAAAATATTATCTATAAAATGGGTTGACTAAAAATGTATATTCTTAGCCGTTATACTTCAATAAAAAAGGAATTAATTTAAAAAATGTATATTCTTTCTTTTACTGATAATCTTTACAAATGAGTCAAGTATATTAACATGTTTACATTTGAAGAGAGGAGGGCAAACTTGATTCATGAATATCCTAAGTTAATTATCTATTAAATAATTATTTGATTATTGCAAGTTGATTTAAGGGGAATATAATCTTACTATCCTGCTCCAGTCGATGGGAAAAAAAAAAAAAGAAGTAAATTTATATTTAAGATCCAAGAATTTAATAGCCATTGAAAATCTGTTCTTACAATGTTGACTTTCTGAGTATTCCCTAGAGAATAATTTTCTCTTCAATAAATAAATAGCTTTTTTTGCCATGTTATATTTTTATATAGGGAGGAAAAGAAAGATGTGTTCTTTTAATTCAGGAAGCAGTTTTATTGCTATTAAACATTATTAAAAGTTGACATAAGCCTTGTTTTGATTTTTTTTTTTTCATTTTAGGAGGCTTATTGAGTTCAAAGGCAAAACGGGCTAAATGTTCTACCCATAAGCAGAGAGTAATAGTAATGCTTTATAATAAAGTTTGTGACATTGTTAGCAGCTTATCAGAACTACTAGAAATACAACTTCTAACAGACACAACAATCCTTCAGGTAAGTTTTTTTCAAGCATTTTCCATATTTCTAGACCAAATAATTTAAGTATAAAGGACCTAATTAGGTTCACTTTAACCTTGAGCACTCAATAATAATACCAGCACTATGTTAATTTTTCTATTCTGAGTATATTATATCTAAATGAAAGAAGTAAAAGTCTAGGGAAGTTTTAAAAAGAAGCACTTGGGGCAGAAGAAAGGTAAATGTAGTGTAAATTCTAAAATCTAAATTATTTGAAAGTTAATGATCATTTCCTTTAAAATATGTTAGGATGTTTCTTCCAGAATAGTGAATTATGTTTTGTTTTTTGCATTCCTGTGGCATTTATCAGTCTAAAAGTTGGTAATTAGAGGAGTGGCATCTGTGAAGGAAGGTATGTACTAATTTTCTTGAGGATGAAGGAGAACGAAGGAAAAACTAGGTGCTGATTGATGAGAGAGAAGAAAATGCTCTCTCATTGTTTTTCAGTGGGTTTTTTAGTGTTTGGGGACTTGGTAACGTAGAATGTTACTGAAATCTATTACAGATGTGTACTATCATTACTCTCTGTGTCTGTGCAGGTATCTTCAATGGGAATAACACCATTTTTTGTGGAAAATGTCAGTGAACTACAATTGTGTGCCATTAAATTAGTAACTGCAGTAAGTATAATCAGTTCACATTTTTAGTTATTCCCCAGAAAAATAATATTGATATCATTCAATACAAATTTGCAAAAACTAATGCAGATTTGAGTTTTCCATGAGGGCTTATTTTAGTATGCCTTAGATTGTAAACACTTCTAAGTATTTAAAAATAATAATTTCTTAATAAAATCAATTATTTAAAGTCATTTAAATCTTGTCTTTCCATACCCAAGATATCATATTCCTCTAGTATACTATGACTTCTATAAGAATGTTACAATTAGTGATAGAAAAGTTGAGCAAATTAAGTCATTACTGTTGAAGATGTTGAAAACATTTTCATTCTAAATGGTAGATTAGATTTTTATCACATAGTATAGTATCATTTTTGTTTGTTTTCAAATAATTATAACTTAAGTTGAAATCTTATAATTGCTAAATAGGTATTCTCAAGATATGAAAAACATAGGCAGTTAATTTTGGAAGAAATTTTTACTTCACTTGCAAGATTACCTACCAGCAAGAGGAGCTTAAGGAACTTCAGGTAACTAACTATAGCAAACACCAAGTTTATGATGAAGAACCCCATTATACGGTAGCCATCATATATTTATTCTTTATCATTTCTGATTTTGTTTTAATCATCAAATAAAAGAAAGGCAGTTCTGTGTCAGAACAGCATGAAGAATAGCTTAAATGCGTGAAATAACAATACACTCTTGAGGGACTTACAGGGTCAGTGTTTGTCTAGTGTAAAAATCTTTGGCAGGGAATTTCAGTCTTGGCATAATTGACATTTTGAGCCAGATAGTATTTTGTTTGGAGTGCTGGCCTGTACATTGTAAGATACTTAGCAGCATCCTTTGGCCCCTACCTACTAGATAACTAAAAGAAATGCACCCTTTCCAATTATGATCACCAAAATTTTCACTAGACACGGGCAAAGGTCCCCTGAAGGGCAGAGTCATCCCTGTTTAAGAACCACTGGTCTGTGAGAAGAGCAGTAGGAAATACGGCTCCAAAGCATCAGACAGTTCAGGGATTTTACAAGCCTTATTAAGGAACTTGAACTTAATCCTTTATACAGTAGTAAGTCATTACATAATATTTTTTTAAGGGAGCTAAAAATTGCTCTAATGGCAATATAGACAATAGACATGACTTTAAATCACTAAGCACAGAGTAACTAAGAAATGTTATCCACTGTTTGCACTATTGCCTTTGTTGGCATAGATCATCATCATAATTTCCATGACTATCATAAGATTCCTGGGTGATTAAATGTGTTGACCTAGCACATAGGGTTATATTTAGATTGCTTTGAAGGTTGTCTTCTATAAAATAATTGTTTTTACTTTTTTTGGACCACTTGTATATTGATAAACATCTATTGTCTACTAAAACCTGAAGAAAAGCTATCAATATGTAAAGGAATACTCTTTTAAACAAAAAGATTTAAAATCTGGTTATTTACATTCTGTGCCACAGACCTCATACTCTTAACGTATGATCAAGAACTGAATATGGAACAGATTTTAATAAGAAAAGAAATAATCAGAATGCCTCAGCATTGTGAAATCCTGAAGACTTGTCATTTTAAAATCACTTTGAAAAATATTTGATGTTTTACATTGCAGTTTTCAATCTGCAGTACATATAAAGTATAGAATTTTATATACCGCATTTTTCCTGTGACTATTTTAATGAACTATACATAGACATTTAGTTGGTATTATTTCTAACTTCCTAAAAATAATTAAGGTCACTGTTATAAGCACTAAGGATAATGCTTAGAAATTTTGGTAAAGAAAGCATCCTGAAACTTGCAGATCATCAATAACATGTAAAATGAAATTCTCTTCATATGCTGTATGATTAAAATATTTTCTTCTCCATTAAAGGTTAAATAGTAGTGATATGGATGGAGAACCTATGTATATTCAGATGGTTACAGCACTGGTTTTACAACTAATTCAGTGTGTAGTACACTTACCATCATCAGAGAAGGACTCTAATTCAGAAGAGGACTCAAATAAAAAAGTAAGGAATCATTTGTAAGTTTTAGAACTGTTTGCTTTTGTAGAAAGAAGTACCTGTATTCTCTGCCATTATAAAACTGAAGGTGTTAGTTAGGTTTTCTTGACTGGGCTTTCAGATCCTTGTCGAGCATTAGACTAAAATTTAGGAGACTTGAATTCTAGTATCCACCATTCATGAAATGTATAAATTGTTTTAATCTTGTTTCTTTATAAGATGGGAATGATAATACCTAACAAGCCTGTTACAAGTTGTAAGGTTCAAGTGAGGTACCGAATTTGAAAATGAATATTATAGTATGCAGCATCTATAGTCACATGTAACAAATAATTTTAATGTAGTTAATGTTTAATTCATGCTGAAAATGAATTTATGCCCTGTCTATTGAGTAACTTGGGGGCTCCCCTGGTGGCTCAACAGTAGAGAATTCACCTGCCAATTCTTGAGTTCAGAAGATCCCTTAGAGAAGGAAATGGAAACACACTCAGTATTCTTGCTTGGGAAATCCCATGGACAAGGAGCATGGCAGGCTACAGTCCATGGGGTCGTAAAAGGGTCAGATACAATTTAGAGACTAAACAACAACAACATGAGTAACTTATAGCTATGATTTGCTTTTGGTTTTGTAGCTCTTACCCATCAACACTTAACATTTTTCCAGGTTCTATAGTTTTACCTCCAAAAAATTCGAAAGAGGTTTAATTTTATTTCTTGATTATAATCAGAAAGGTCCAAAGTATAAAACAAATATCAAAAAGGTTGAGGTACCTGTTCTCCACTTCTCCTAATCTCATTCTCTTTTCACAGTCTTTCCTTACCATTGTGAATGTTTATCTTCTTTCATTTATTTAATTATCTGCATATTTGATAAACTTTTATATAAATGATATAATAACATTTACAGCAAATTTTTTCACTCACCATTGTTTTTAATACATGTAGCTAATGCTAGATTCTTTTTGACTTGGGTTAAATACATCATATGTGACATACAACTTGAAGTTTCTCCAGGTATAAGTTTCTCTAGGTATACTCAGAAGTAGAATATGAAATCATAATTTACATACACTTTTAACTTAATGAAACTGGTCAGTTTGCTCTAAAGTGATATTCTAGTTTATATTCATACTTTTTGATTTTTGCCTAGTCTGGTTAGTGTAAAATAATACAATGTTTTATTTTGCATTTTTCTAGTTACTAGTGAATTTTTTTAATGTTTATTCATGTATCAGGTTTCTACAACTTTGAATTACCTATATACTGATCTTTAAATTTCTAATGATGGAGTTGAATTTTATTTAGTATTATATTCCAGCATTTCATAAACTTTGAACCTGCAAATTTTTTTGAAATTCTTTTTGTATTTTCGATCAAAATTGTTCTGACCTAGATCATGATAAACAACCATTCGTATTTCATTTGTTACACACGTTTCTCATTCTTAACATATGTTAAGAATGAAGCATATTTGATGAAGCACAAGCTGGTATCAAGATTACTGGGAGAAATAACAATAACCTCAGATGACACCACCCTAATGGCAGAAAGCAAAGAGGAACTAAAGAGTCTCTTGATGGAGGTGAATAGGAGAGTGAAAAAGCTGGCTTAAAATTCACCATTCAAAAAATGAAGATCATGGCATCTGGTCCTGTCATTTCATGGCAAATAGGTGGAGAAGCAATGGAAACAATGACAGAATTTATTATCTTGGGCTCCAGAGTCACTGTGGATGGTGACTGCAGCCATGAAATTAAAAGACACTTGATCCTTGGAAGAAAAGCTATGACGAACCTAGACAGCCTATTAAAAAGCAGAGACATTACTTTGCTGACAAAGGTCCGTCTAGTCAAAGCTATGGTTTTTCCAGTAGTTGTGCATGGATGTGAGTTGGATCATAAAGAAGTCTGAGTTCCAAAGAATTGATACTTTCAAGCTGTGATGCTGGAGAAGACTCCTGAGAGTCCTTGGACTGCAGGGAGATCAAACCAGCTAATCCTAAAGGAAATCAGCACTGAATATTCATTGGAAGAACAGATGCTGAAGCTAAAGCTCCAGTACTTTGGCCACTTAATGCAGAGAGCCGGCTGATTGGAAAAGACCCCGATGCTGGGAAAGATTGAAGGCAGGAGGAGAAGAGAACGACAGGATGAGATGGTTGGATGGCATCACCGACTCAGTGGATATAAGTTTGAACAAATTCCGGGAGCTAGTTAAGGAAATGGAACACTGGCGTGCTGCCTTACATGGGATCACAGAGTCAGACATGACTGAGGGACTGAACAACAATGCTGATTGTATCTTCTGTTGCATATAAGAGTATAGTTAAAGTTTTAGTATTTTTAAAAATTATTTATTTTATTTTTGGTTGTGCTGGGTCTTCATTGCTGTGAGCAGTTTCTCTCTAGTTGTGAGTGCTCGCTACCCTGTAGTCACAGTGCGTAGGTTTCTCGTTGCGGTGTCTTCTCTTATTGCAGAGCACAAGCTTAAGGGTGTGCTGGCTTCAGTATTTGAGATTCATGGGCACAGTCATTGTGACTCCCAGCCTCTGTGGTGCCGGCTCTGTACTTGTGGTGCACAGGCTCCGTGGCATGTGGGATCTTTCCAGATCAGGGATTGAACCTGTGTCCCCTTCATTGACAGGCAGATTCTTATCCACTGTACCACCAGGGAAGTTCATAAAGTTTTAGTGTTTAGTTGTATTGCCCTTATAGTCAGTAATAACATGCTCGTAGCAACTGAAATAATTCATATGTTGGTTATTTCTTATGTCCATTCATTTTTTTCAATCTAGGTTGACCAAGATGTTGTCATTACCAATTCTTATGAAACAGCCATGCGAACAGCCCAAAACTTCCTTTCCATCTTCCTTAAAAAGTGAGTAAAATTAACATAATCTGATTTTTATTTTCTCCATGGAGAGAATAGTTCATTTCTTTTATGTAAAAGATTAATCGAACTTCCTTCCATAGTCTAAACCCTGACTATATCTCCCTGACTCCTGATATCCTTATCTTTAAAATGAGGCAGTTGGAATATTATAAAATCTAAAGTTTCATGAACTTTCTTGTGTGTTGAACTCTAGAAGCTGAAGTACAGGATTGAAATTCTTTAATTTTTCATTGAATTTTCAGACATTCTGGTTGAATAGGAAAGTTTAGGGATAGGGGTTTACTTAGTTTTCAGAAAAATTTATAGTAATCTCATAGAAAAACAGTGGTCATTATTTAAAATATATTATGCTTGCCAGAAAGTAATGTTAATATTAGTCAATAAATGAATTTCCTATAGTAGAGGGGAAATGAAGCTTGAGAAATAGATTCATTTTAAACCATATTTTATTTAACGTGCTCTGTTACACCTTGTTTAGATATCCAAGCCGAGAAAGTTAACAAAATTTCAGTCATATTGGTGAATATGTCACCTAAACTCACAGCTTTTTCATTATTTATCTTTGAACAGATGTGGTAGTAAGCAAGGTGAAGAAGATTACAGACCACTATTTGAAAATTTTGTTCAAGACCTTCTTTCAACAGTCAATAAGCCTGAATGGCCAGCTGCTGAACTACTCCTTAGTTTGTTAGGGAGACTGTTGGTAAGAGTATAGCATTTAAAGATTATTAGATTACTAGAAGACAACATAATGAGGATGTACTCTGATTCACAGATGATGAATTCTTTAAAAATGTGTAAGGAAATACGACCATTGCATCTCTATTTTTGCATGTGCATTTCTGTACATAATACTGTTGGTATCTTGTATAAAATTTTGAAATGTTGTGACTTTTGGTGCTTGCATTTCATTACATGAGATAACAGTGCTTTAAAAAACTTCTTTTGTTTGTTTGAAAGTGTTATTAGTTAAAAGCATCTCAACACAGTCATAAGTTGTTATAGTTAATTCATTTCAAAGCATGAAACTGATTAATATGAACTCTGTCATCTTTAAGAGTACTTCTAAAAACATGACACATTTTAGTGCTCGTGTAATACCGTATTAGGGAAATAAATAGAAGAAAATGCTATTGTGATTTTTATTTTTAAATTATATTTGGACAACATCGTGTAGTTGTTACAGAGCTTTGGGGACCTTACTTTCTGTCAGTTGGAAAATATATTAATACTATTCTGAAACCAAGATATTTTTTATAGACTTTGAAATTCCAGCCTAAGAAGTTCTTAGTCAGTTATAATCCCATTTTATACAGTTGAGCCTACATTTAAAGAAAGTGACTGTGTTCTTAGGAAGACTTATATTTTTTTTTTCTTTTTAATGAAAATGTTAAAATTCTGGAAACTCAAAAGGCAATTAATGGGAGTTCCGTGGTGGCCTAGTGGTTAGTATTCTGGGTTTTTACTGCCATGGCCCAGGTTTAGTCAGTGGTCAGGGAACTCAGATCGTGCAAGCTGCAGGATGCGGCCAAAAAAATAAAACACAAAATTTTTAAAGGGTAATTACTTTGTGGGACAATATGACAGGGAAAAAATGTTTAAATTTCAAGTAAAACAGCATAGATATGGAATTTATATAAACTGCTATTAAAAATATTTTAAGTTGGTTAAGTTAAAATTATTTTTCATATGCAGGTTCATCAGTTCAGTAACAAGTCAACAGAGATGGCTTTAAGAGTGGCATCTCTTGATTACCTTGGAACTGTTGCTGCACGACTGAGGAAAGATGCTGTTACAAGCAAAATGGATCAAGGGTCTATAGAACGAATTTTAAAACAGGTATTGAGATAAAGAATTTACATTATGGGGATAAGTCATAAATAGTTAAGAACTTTTTAAGATATTCTTATGTTAGCGTTGGATTTCATTCTGTAAATTCAGAATAAAATCATCTGAAAGCGCCACAGAGAAAATATATACCTTAGGGTGAATTCTGTATTTCAAATGATTTATATAATCCTTAGTTAAGTTTTTTTTTTGTGTGTGAACTTGTTATGAATGTATGATACTAGTTTCTATTTGGTTTAACAATACTTTTATTTTAAATTGTGGAGGAGGTGATAGTAATACTAAGATAACTTAAGAAAATTGATAAGTAAATGATATGTATAGGCTTAGTCACTCAGTCGTATCCAACTCTTTTTGACCCCATGGACTATAGCCCTTCAGGCTGCTCTGTCCATGGGGATTCTCCAGGCACAAATACTGGAGTGGGTTGCCATGCCCCCTTCCAGGGGATCTTCCTAAGCCAGGGATCGAACCCAGGTCTCCCACACTGTAGAAGGATTCTTTACCGTCTCAGCCACCAAGTAGCCCAAATGATCTGTAATCCTACCATGTAAAGCTTTTTTCATTTTCTTTATACCCTTTTTTTATTTTTTTAATGTCCATAACCATATCCATGCTGGCCATGACAAATGCCTCTAACTTACAGAAAAGTTTTAAGCATAGCACAAAAAGCTCCCACAAATCTTTCATCCAGATTTCTTTAGTGGTTAGCATTTGCTTTATTATTCTCTTTTAGAATATACATACATATGTGTCTATATATTCATTTTTATTTTCTTTTGAACTGTTTTGAGCAGACAGGATGTCACCATTACCCTAGAATTTCAAAATATGATTCCCTGGACAAGCAGCAGAAAGTGAAGTTGCTCAGTCATGTCCAACTCTTTGCGACCTCATGGACTGTAGCCTACCTGGCTCCTCTCTCCATTGGATTTTCCAGGCAATAGTACTGGGGTGGATTGCCATTTCCTTCTCCAGGGGATCTTCCCTACCCAGGGATCGAACCCAGGTCTCCCGCATTGTAGACAGACGCTTTACTGTCTTAGCCACCAGGGAAGTTCTATATCACTTAGGAACTTGTTAGAAATGCAGATTCTCAGGAGTCTCCCTAGAATTACTGAATCAGGTATACACAATTATATTTAAAATGGATAACCAACAAAGTCCCACTGTGTACTACAGAAACTTATGCTCAGTGTTAAATGTGGCAGCCTGTATGGAAGGGTAGTTTGGGCAGAAATGGATACGTTTATATGTAGGCTGAGTCCTTTTGCTGTCTCCCTGACCCTGTCACAACACTGTTAAATCAGCTATACTCCAATATAAAATTTAAAATTTAAAGAAGAAAAATCGATACCCCAACTAAATAAAAACCATTCTGAATATATCCATTTCACTACACTCTCAGAACAGAGGTTATCCTCATCTTTGTTTTCTGCTTAGATATAGTCTAAACTATATATTTGGCATTTCATACAGGTAAAACCAGAGTATAAGCTATAGACGTGAATGTCAACTCAGAGTTAATTTCCTGCTCTGTATTGTTCTTGAAAGCACTTCCCTGGTAGCTCAGTGGTAAAATATCAGCGTACCCAATGCAGGAGCCACAGGTTCGATCCCTAGGTCTAGAAGATCCCCTGAGGAAAGAAATGGCAACTCACTCCAGTATTCTTGCCTGGAAAATCCCATGGACAAAGGAACCTGACAGGCTACAGTTCATGGGATCTCAAAAGAGCTAGACACAGCTTAGCAACTAAACAACATTGTTCTTAACAGGACCTAAAGACTCAGTCTCTTTCTGCTTCCAGATCAAATGAACAGCTCAAATATACCTACTATATATTTGATCTATGTGACATAAAGTATTTTGTATTAATTACAGGTATTTCCCTTTCAGAATGTTCTTTTTAAATAATATCTCAAAGATACCCATAATACACAATAATACAGGTAACAGTTTCCATTTACTAGATTAGAAGTTTGGAGGTGTCTCTTACCAAATAGAAAACCAGTGTTAGGAGGTTCCTACCTCTGAAGATTTACTTACACATTTTTCTAATAATTATTATGTCAGCTCCCTATGAGCTTCTTTATAAAAAGTTAACATGTAATTTATAAAAGTAACCTGATCTGTCAGTATATAAAGTTTTTCAAAAAACAGTATTCTTCTGTTTCTTCCTTTTATTTTACCTATACATTTTTTATCATTTATAAAATTTTTTCCCTCAGATTTCTGTTTGTGAGTGGATGATTTATTAAAATATATTAGTAATATCTTTGTGTTATTACCTGATTTGTTTTATAGGTTTCAGGAGGGGAAGATGAAATACAGCAATTGCAAAAAGCATTGCTTGATTACTTGGATGAAAACACAGAGACTGATCCTTCACTGGTGGTAGGATTCTGTTCCTTGTTTTGTAATGTTCACATGTTTATTTCAAATTTGTTCTAAAAGAAAATTGAGAATGTCATGAAGAGGACAGCAGTATTGGAATATTAATTTTTGAAATAGAAATATGTGATAGTCAAATTCTGATACAGATATTGTTGTTTCCTAATATTATGTGACTTGGGTAATTGAAATCTTTCCATATTTTATCTTTGAGACAAAGATCATTGACTCAGGTAGTGTATGAAATAATCTATTAGCATATAAAAAGTGAATTTTTATAAAATGATTAGAATTTTATATGTCTACATTAAATATCCTTAATTCTGTTTTTTTTAAATATATATCCAAAATATTAGTAAAATAAGCTAGTATGTAAAATTTATACACTATACTGGGGCACTTTTAATTTTTTTTAATTGATGAGATATGCATCTACAGAAGTTGGAGAATTAAATAAAAATAAAGAGGTTGGAAATAGCTAAAGCTATTCAGGCAACTACTATAGGTTTTCAGTCTTTGTGGAAAGGAACAGACTACAATGATGTATGTCAATTATTTCTCAATAAGTGGAGGGGAAAAAACTCAGAAACAGATTATACATGTACCTTAGTGTTCACTTCAGTCGCTCCATCGTGTCTGACTCTTTGCGACCCCATGAATCGTAGCACGCCAGTCTTCCCTGTCCATCACCAACTCCCGGAGTTCATTCAGACTCAGGCCCATCAAGTCAGTGATGCCATCCAGCNTTTGCATTGATCGCTGAAGAAGGCTTTCTTATCTCTTCTTGCTATTCTTTGGAACTCTGCATTCAGATGCTTATAGCTTTCCTTTTCTCCTTTGCTTTTTGCTTCTCTTCTTTTCACAGCTATTTGTAAGGCCTCCCCAGACAGCCATTTTGCCTTTTTGCATTTCTTCGCTGTATATTTCTTGAAGAAGTAAGGTAAAACTTTGAAAGTAACTATAGTCTTCTATCTTTAGTGTTTTATCCATGTGTTCTAAACTCTTCTTTTTAAAGTAAACCTTGATAATTGTGTTTCTGATTGTGACCACTTTTGTCAGTAGTTTGGAAATTTTGTTACTAATTTCATCAAACTCAAGTGTTAACATTTCTTTCCAGTTTTCTCGTAAATTCTATATTGCCCAGTGGTTCCGTGATACAACACTGGAAACAGAAAAAGCAATGAAATCACAGAAAGATGAAGAATCATCCGAAGGGTCACATCATGCAAAGGAAGTTGAGACAACTGGTCAAATTATGCATCGAGCTGAAAACCGGAAGAAGTTTCTTAGAAGCATTATCAAAACCACGCCTTCTCAGTTCAGCACATTAAAGTAAGATCCAAAAAGAAAAGATCCAATGTTTTCAGTTGTCTCTTTCATATCTATTTACCTACTTTACAAAAAAATTAATTACGATTTAATGATTTTTCGTTGCAGAATGAACTCTGATACTGTGGACTATGATGATGCTTGTTTGATTGTTCGATACTTGGCCTCTATGAGGCCGTTTGCCCAGAGCTTTGATATTTATTTGACACAGGTAAACTGGACCAGAATTCCTTATACAGTGATACTGATTTTTCTAAATCTGGAAACTTATGTGTGATGTCTGTTCATTGTTGAGAACAGATATTTTTAAAAAATCATGAAAATAACATTTGTTTCTTTGTTCCATATTTGTTAAAATATGTTTGTTCTGCATGCCTTTTACCTGTTGATTCTTGTTTTACAGATAAGTGGATATGTATCTGTATGGTACAGGTAGAGTGATGGTATAGTTAGAGTGATTGATGTTATAAAAACAAATTATTCAGTTACCAAAATTATTATTTAAATGATACTAAATATCCTTGATTAAAGTTACACGTAGAAAGTTTTCAGTGGGCCTACAGTTTCTTGCAAATGAAGCATAGCAATAAAAAACAAGTTTAATTGAGAATGACAGAAGGAAGGAAAGGCCATAAAGTATAGAACACCATATCTTAATGTTTTAAGTGAAAACTTTGGATCAGTATAACAGATCTTTTTACTTGCATATATAAAAATTGAAGGAAAGTAAGTTCGATATTTCTATTTTTTTTTTTGCTTGTTTTCTTTCTGTGTTTTGTTAAAAAGTTACAAGTTCTAAAATTGATGAAAATGTTAATATTTGCTTGGCAGATCCTTCGAGTTCTTGGTGAAAATGCAATTGCCGTTCGAACAAAAGCCATGAAGTGTTTATCTGAGGTTGTTGCTGTAGACCCCAGTATTCTAGCAAGGGTAAAGAGGAACACAAATTATTCTTTTTATGTGACTTTTACATTCAAATTAAAATATTAGCTCTACTTAGTGTAAGTTATATTTTCTTTATTTTTCTTCAGCTGGATATGCAGCGAGGAGTTCACGGACGATTAATGGATAACTCCACTAGTGTCAGAGAAGCAGCTGTGGAATTACTAGGTCGATTTGTCCTTTGTCGACCTCAGCTTGCTGAGCAGTATTATGATATGCTGATTGAAAGAATATTGGTATGCTTGTTTTGTCACTTTTATTATAATTTATGAATATAATTTTGTCTTCCTAATATCACTTTTTTAAAATGTTAAGGTAAAAAAGTAGATATCAATTCTGTATTTATCTTACCTAATATATAAACTGTAGCAACTTTCTAAAGAAGAACATATTTCAAGAGGAGAGCTGCTTAATATTGTAAAGCACATCTTTGGTAAAAATTAGATTCCTTTTACCAGTTACTGTTAGTTTTGATTATGCTGATATACAAATAGTAAATGATAGGAGCTGTAAGACATAGTTAAGTATTTTGGATAGGATTCTAGAGTAATTATAAATATATATGTATATAAACAGGAAGAATTATTTCAGTGAGAGCTATATATGGAAACTTGGTGTCTGACAATATTTTTGGTTATTATGTATATTTGCATATTTCCTTAAAGCTGAATTATGACAGACTCAGATACCTGCAAGCTAAATAAAGTCATTTGAGTTTTAAGAGCAAACATAAGAAATGCTATTCTAAGATATTCTTTTCTTCTATGGCATTGAATTCTGTGGCCCTGAAGTATTTCCTTGGAAATGAAACATTGGCATTACAAAATATCTGTTGAAATTCCATACCACCCACTGCAGGGTTATTGACTTCTTCTATAACTCAACAGAGATTCATTAGGTACAGGATTTCAGTATTCCTAAACTGACAAGAATTTGTCACAGAATTTCATCTCTGTCTTATTTAGAGTATTCTCTAAGTCTTTCTTACATATAGCCACCATGACATTGAGAGATTTAAAAGGGCAAGCCAGTCTTGTTATTTTTTCATGGTTTTGTTTCCTTTGATCTGTTCCTTTTTTCCTTATATTTGCTATAAATTATAAAATAGTGATCCTGGTTTGAAAGATTTGTTAAAAATAAACATTTTTGTTTAAGTGCCAAACACTGTCCTCAAAGTTTCATGTTTGTTACTCCATTTAATTTTGGCAAGCTTATACACTCCTCTTGTGTTCAGTGCTATTTAATATTTTCCATATGTTGGATATTACATTTTAAAAGCAAAGACAGCATAATTAAATAATTCATATTTATAAATAAGATTAATATAAATGTATTTAAAAAGAAAATATATGGACCATGTTTATCATGTTGATAAATGTATGTATACTGTTTTTGTTGGTGTTTTCTAATTTTATTTTATCAAATTTCATACACCTTGGCATCTCAGTTTTTCTGACATTTAGAATATCTTTCTGTTCCTAGGATACTGGTATCAGTGTCAGAAAAAGGGTGATAAAGATTTTAAGAGACATCTGTATTGAACAACCAACATTTCCAAAAATTACAGAAATGTGTGTAAAAATGATTCGCAGGGTAAATGATGAAGAGGGCATTAAGGTAAGTTAAAAACATTGACTACTTTAAAAATTCATTTTTCATTAACATTTCACATGTGTGTGCATGCTCAGTCACTTCAGTTGTGTCCAGCTCTTTGCAACCATATGGACTGTAGTCCATGGGATTCTCCAGGCAAGAATACTGGAGTGGGTTGCCATGACCTCCTCCGGGGGAATCTTCCCAGCCTGGGGATCGAATCCAAGTCACCTGTGTCTCCTGCAGTGCAGGCAGATTCTTTACCGCTGAGCCACCAGGAAAGCCCAAGTAATTTAAATGTTTGCTTTATATATATAAGTTTTGTTAATTATGTATATATAAAAACTATACAAGTAAATCAATATTATAGACTATCAATTGAAGAAAAAGACATGTTTAGGTATTTTTATTTCTAGGTCCTGCATTAGTTAATGAAATCTGAACTTATCAAACCAATTTGGCAATTGTAATGTTTAATGTCATTGTAGAGATTACATTGTATATAGGAAATATATTTCAAATTGATTTTCAAATGGTGTGTGCTTGGTTTTCTAAATTAGTAAATACTTTGTTGAAAGTTAGAGTTCATTAGTGAATCTATGTATATGTGATTGTCCATATATTTCTTTTTGGGGTTTTGATTTTGTTTTGTTTTTTAACAACTTCTACCGAAGCAGCAAAAATATTTTGTAGTTTGATCAAAAGCATTTAAGTGCATTATGTCCAGCACTTTCTATACTAGACATAGTATTGTGTTAAGTTGCTTCAGTCATGTCCGACTCTTTGTGACCCTATGGACTGTAGCCCTCCAGGCTCTTCTGTCCATGGGATTCTTCAAGTAAGAATACTGGAGTGGGTTGCCATGCTCTCCTTCAAGGGATCACCTGACCCAGGGATCGAACCCTAGTCTTTCTTACATCTCCTGCATTGGCATATTATTAACCCATTTAAAATCTTTGCCAAACTGAAAAAAAATTATAATTTTTATAAGTTAATTGCTGATCTTTTTGAAACTGAGGATGTCATACCAGAAATTTCAGTGTTTTTTATACACACATACACATACATATACATATATACTTTTGCTTTGGGCTTTAATGAGAATTTGGGATTAAGAATTTTGCCACATTTATTGTACTTATTAGTTTGAAATTTTTCTTTCTTCTAGAAATTAGTAAATGAAACATTCCAAAAACTCTGGTTTACTCCAACTCCACACAATGACAAAGAAGCAATGACAAGGAAGATTTTAAATATCACTGATGTGGTAAGGAAGACTGAAACAAGGGTGGTTCCTGTGGGTGAAAACCTCACTGAGGCCTGCCTTGTCTTATAAAGGGAGAGGCAATAACAAGATATTTGGTTACCCTCTGATACTTCCCTTATTACATATTTCTGGAAATAACTCAAGGGATGCAAATAAGATGAGAGTGGTATTTCTGCCTACCCCCACTTTTTTTTGGCATCCATTGTCTTAAGCATTGATATTAAAATTCTCCAAACTCTTCCAATGATTGAAAACTGAAAGGGAAATGAGAAGTAGATTAAAAGATACAATAACCCATGAATAGCAACCTGAAATGAGACTGTAATTTCTACTTTTTCCAGAATACATGAATTAAAATTAATTTCATTATGTTTAATGATACACATAAACTATAATTTTTTTGACCCAGAATGCTTTTCATGTTTTGAACTTAAGAATTTTTATATTATGGATTACACGATCATCTCTGTTTTACTAATGTCTTTAAATCTTCTACTTAGAAGGAAAATGAGAAGCAGACATTTGCATTTTTATTGTTTTAGACCTTACAGATTTCCTGATAGTGTGTGATTCAATATACTATTCAGAATGTAATACCATTTTTAATTTTAATACATTAAGTGAATATCTTGAATGGCTTCTAATATACTTTTGGAGTAGTTCTTTAACATGATAGATTATTGGCTCACTGAAAAAAATAGTTTATTTGAAAATAATTTGTTTTTAGTTCTAATCATTTAATCCACAATCACTTTTTAAAAAATTTTTTCTTTTCTTATTTTTCTTTTTATTTTTTATTGAAGCATAATTGCTTTACAGAATTTTGTTTTCTGTCAAACCTCAACATGAATCTGCCATAGGGATACATATATCCCCTCCCTTTTGAACCTCCCTCTCATCTCCCACCCCATCCCACCCCTCTAGATTGAAACAGAGCCCCTGTTTTAGTTTCCTGAGTCACACAGCAAATTCCCATTGGCTATCTATTTTACATATGGTAATATGTTTCCACATTACTCTTTCCGTACATCTCACCCTCTCCTCCCCTCTCCCTATGTCCATAAGTATGAAAATAATTTTTTTAATTTAGAACTTTGAACGTTTTTATTCTTGAGACTATAGCATAACAAAAGTATTTTTTAATGTAAATTTCTAATTTTGATAGGTGCGCCATATTTTTCCCCTTAGGTTGCAGCATGCAGAGATACTGGATATGACTGGTTTGAGCAGCTTCTTCAAAATGTGAGTGTTTGTAGACTTCATGATTTGAAAGAAATTTTTCAGTTTTTTTTTGAGTGTTTACTTTGTGATAGGGAAAATTTATTTCAACGTATTAGGGTGAATGTTTTGTTTAATATCCCTATGTTAATCAGTTGTTCAGTTGCTTGCTACAAGTAAGTTTTCTGAATAACTAATATTAATATTCTCTCTTCTCATCCTTCTAGATAATTTTTTAATTCCTTTAATCTAGATGATAGACATGAGATCTATAAATAGGTATATAGATTGCATTAAATATATGTTTACATTATTTGATGTTTTAAAATATATAGAATATCCTATAGTAGTATAGGATTAAACCACAATTAGTGTTCTTTAAAAATTTTATACATGGAAATATTTAGCTGCTTATGAATTTTTTTATTTAAGGATTTTCAAATAGAAGTGCTCATTACCCAGCTTCAAAAGTTGTTAGCATTTTTCTAATATCCTATTTATCTCTTTCCCACCCCCATCTATTTTTTTTTAATTTAATTTTCTTTGGCTGTAACACTTTTAAAGAAAATCCCATATTTTTTATCATTTCACTCATAAAAGTACTTTAATATCTGTCTCTAACAGAGATGACTTTTTAGAAAAACCAGAGTATCTTTGTCATCTGTATCAAAATAACTATTAATAAAATTATTTCCTAACATGTAATAATTATTCAGTGTTCACATTTCCCTGATTGTCTCAAAAATGTGTTTTCATAGTTGACTTGCCATTGCTTTGGTTGACATGATTCTTAAGTCTTAGTCTATAAAAGTCAACTTTCACGGTTCCTTTTCTCATGCCGCTTACGTTTTCCTGTGGAGTGTCCCATATTCTAGATTTCATAGATCTCTTTCTGGTGTCATTTTAGTGTTCCTCTGTCCACCTTTTTTCTTCTGTAAACTCTTAAGTTAGATCTAGAGATTTACTGATATTGAAGTTCAGTTTTCAGAAAACAGACAAGAATACTTCACAAGTGATGCTAAATATTGTTGCCTCACATCGAAAGGCACGTAATGTTTGGTTGTCCCATTTTCAGTGATTTTGACTGTGTGCTTAATCTTTCATAAAGTCTTTCATGATAGGTTTCGAATGATCATTACCTAGGTTCATTATTTTCATTACAAATTGCAAAATGTTGATTTTTTTCAAATTATTTTATTTATCCCATATTAATTGGCAAGGATTCTTCTTTAAAGAGGAATTTTGTCCTGAAAATTTAGTTACTGTGAAATACAGTTTGTACCAGAAAGGCAGGGAAATTACTCTTATTTTTTTCCATTACTTACCAGTTTTCAGAATAATGAGTTTTCCCTTCAAGTCGATTTTGTACCTTTTTGGTGTAACCTCATTACGCTTTTGTAGCCTGATTACTTTCTGTCCCTTCAAGATTTCCCAGACTTGGCTTGTGCATTTTCTGTCCCAAATCTGTTCTCAGCCATTTTTTCCTAAGAGCCTCGATTGCCTTTTGTGGGAATAATCTGGGTGCTGTGGATATTCATTGCTAATGGGTTATCATAGCTTTGGACATTTTCAGAGGATAGAGCTAGAAATACATATATTTATTTAGAAAGAAAAAAATCAAGAATTAATATTTTTAATTCAAGTTTAAGACTGTGAGATTCTGCTCCTTTTATTTTATTATTTCTTTTAGGCTAAAAATCTTATTTCCAAAAATAGTTTCCCATTGCTGCTGCTGCTGCTAAGTTGCTTCAGTCGTGTCCAACTCTGTGTGACCTCATAGATGGCAGCCCACCAGGCTCCCCCATCCCTGGGATCCTCTAGGCAAGAATACTGGAGTGGGTTGCCATTTCCTTCTCCAATGCATGAAAGTAAAAACTGAAAGTGAAGTTGCTCAGTCGTGTCCGACTCCTAGCGACCCCATGGACTGCAGCCTACCAGGCCTCTCTGTCCATGGGATTTTCCAGGCAAGAGTACTGGAGTGGGTTGCCATTGCCTTCTCTGAATTTCCTATTAGCTTTGCCCTATTATATTAACATTAAGATTACTAGATACAGTTTAAGACTTTTTTTACATTTTTTTAATCTATAACTCACTAAACACATACCATTAAAAGTCTATCTTGAAATAGTTTTTTCTGTTTGATATGTCAACAATTTACTATCTGTTCTATTTGTTTACTTTTTAATTTTTAACAATACTTTTAGTTAAACTATATTTAGCAGTATTTTTAATAATCAACCAAATTATTTTATTGAAACATAATTTACATGCAGAAATGTTAACCAATTTTAAATGTGCAACTTGACTAATTTTAATAATTATTTACAATGAGCTAAAGAATATCACTCTTCAAAAGTTTTCTTGTGCCTCTTGGTAGTAGTTGATCTTCTCCCTCAACCCTGGGAAACCACTCATTCACTTTTTGTCACTATATAGTTGTCGCCTTTGTAGAATTTCATGTCCAGAGAATCATACAGCATGTAGTCTTTTGTGTTTGACTTCTAGCAGAATGTCGCTGGTATATTGTTTATTCCTTTTTATTGCTGAGTAGTAGCAATAGTATGGATGTATCATAATTTCTCTGTTAATTCACAAACTTATAGACTTACAAGTTGTTCCCAGTTCAGGCTGTTATGAATAATGCTACTTGTGTGCATGTTCTTGTGAGGTTGGGTGTTTTCATTTCTCTTGGGTAAATTCCCATGGTCATGTGAGTGAGAAACTGCCAGGCTGTTTTTCCAAAATGGCTGAACCATTTTGCATTTCCACCAGCAATGTTTCAGTTGATCCACATTCTCATCAATACTTGGTATTGTCGGTCTTTATAAGTTTAAGCCTTTGGTAATGTTTAGTAATATGTTACCTTTAAAAAAATTTTAAGATACCTTTTTTAAGCACCCTCATGGTTTTGCTTACGTTATCCACTCTGTAACATCTTAGACTCTCTTCATCAATCATCTTCCATTTTATAATTTTACATGATATATTTGATATCCTTTCCCCCATAAGTCAAATAATTAACTGTATTATAGAGCCTTATGACCATCTTAGTTATATTTATGTCAACCATTCCAAAGGGGACACAATAATTTCTAGAAAGCTCTACACCCATGTTTCATATTAGACTAGTATAGCTCTTAGAAATGTCGTTAGTAGTAGTAAAAAGAATCTGTGGTAATATTCCTATGTGTTATTGGCAGATTGGAAGTAGATAAGTGAACACTAGATTTATAACTTCTTGGCAGTAGTTTTATACTCTATGTCTTTACTCTCTAGTCCTTTTTTAAGCTCATTGCTCTTTCTATTCCTCTCTGTCTTTTGCTTTCCTGCTTTAGTTTCTGCCAACAATTTAATTTGCCAAAATGACATTGTGACTTTCTGGATATAGTCATTAAACTAGCAGAGTTTAGTTTTATGAAGTAAAAAACATTTTATTAAAATATTTGTATAAATACGTGATGGAAGTATAATCACCCTTAACGGTAATAACAACACTATAAATTTGAAGAAAAGCTTGAGGATACAAGCTGGAATTATTTTAAATTCTTGAATCAAAAATAATCAACATTCTTACTATTTCCACATGAACTCACGTATACACATTCCATTCTGTCCAATTTTAGATACGTCTCATTATTTTTATGTTGGATTGACTTCATATAGATAGTGATTCCCAATTTTTGGAAAGTGATAGCCTGGGGAAATTTTAAGTACTACATGAAATAACTTCATGTTTACATAGGCATCAAACTCTGCCATTGACTACCTAATGTTAGAATGTCACACACACACACACACACACATATATATTTATATATAAAAGTATACACACACACACACACATTTTTTTAATGTATGGAAACTCATGTCCCTTTTAACTTTTAATGAATTTGTGGTTTCTTTTGAATTTTTTCAGCAGTATGTGAAAAAGTTCAATTGTGAAAGTTCTTACTTTTTTTTTTTTTTTCTAGAAAGTGGTTCAGTCTGTGTAAATCACTATCATAGCCTATAGTGGGTACACAAAATTAATTTTGCAATGCCACTCATTTTCATTGCTTATGTTCTAAGACTACAGCCCCCCTCCCTTTTTTTTTAGTTTACAAGAAAATGCAGGCAGTGAAAAAACTTAAATAGCCTACATTTCATCTTTTCCTGGCCTTTGTAATCCAAAATAAGATCTGCCTCTTGAAGTTTACAATCAAATACTTTTATTGCCATCAATCAGTGAATGACTATATCAATATTCATATAATTTGATAGTGCTCCACATCATAGAAGCGCAGACTGCTAATACATACAACAATATAGACATTTATTAAAGCATTCTGCAGAATGAAGGAAGCCTTACACAGGAGAGTACATATTCTGATATTATTTATATGAAGTTTAAGGAGAGGCCAAACTAATCTGTATTGAAAAAATTCAGAAGAGTAATTTCAGGGGGCCAGGAATTTACTCAGAAAGGATATATATCAGTCATCTCTTCTAGAATATTATATTCTTCATAGAAACAGAACCAACTAAATACTGAAAAAGAGAGACAGAGAAATGATTTATTGTAAGAACTGTCTTGTGTGATTGTTGTTGTCATTTAGTCACTAAGTCAGTCCTGAGTCTTGTGCAACCATGGATTGTAGCCTGCCATCCCAGGCAAGAATACGGGAGTGGATTGCCATTTCTTTCCCAAGGAATCTTCCCAGTGCAGCGACTGAAGCCATGTCTCCTCCGTGCAGGCGAATTCTTTACTGCTGAGCCACTAGGGAAGCCCTTCATGTGACTATAGAGCCTCTTAAATCCCACAATCTGTCGGCAAACTGGAGACCCAGAAAAGCCCCGAGTGTGTAGTTTGTTCTGTGTCCTAAGGCTTGGACCACAGAAGCAGATAGTATAAATCCCAGTTCAAATGTGAAAGAAGACCAGTGTCCCAGCTCAGGTGATCAGAGAATGGTTGGATTCTTCCTTCCTCTACCTTGTGCTCTTTTCAGGCCCACCCACATTGGAGAGGCAATCTGCTCTGCTAAGTCCACCAGTTCAAGTGCCAATCTCATTTAGAATACCCTCACTCACCAACACATCCAGTAATAATGTTTAACCAGATAACTGGGCATCCTTTGGCCCAACCAAGTTAACGCTTAAAATTAATCATCACAGCTCTACCCTTTGTTAACTTGGCACTCATATATTGATACATCTCTTTATATCATACTGAATCTCCAAATAAAGACAGTAACAGTCATGATTCTATCTAACATGATACAGCTATCCTGCATACAACCAAAAATTCGCTAACCCCTTTCCCAGAAGAAGTCCTTGAGTAATGTTTACTCTTCTCCTTGACATCCCGTAATTTAATTACTACCATGTCAGTTTATAATAACATTTAAATACTTTGATATAAAATCAATATACTTTATGTTCTGTGATAAGGAAACAGGAGGTGGGAGGGAAGAAAGACATTTTCTCACTTTCCCTCCCTCAGTATCTCTCTTCCTGTCCCTCTCCCCAGCTTCCATACATATAACACACACACGTATTTATGACAAAATAAGCAGGACAAAGTCTTTGTATCTATAACTGATAATGTGGTCATAGCTGGTATTTATTACTAAGTGACGGCCCAAGGGATCTCTTGCATTCCAAACATGTACCTTCATTATGGAATATTACACTAGTTTCTTCTTGGTGCGTGCATGTTCAGTTGTTTCCAACTCTGTGACCTTTTGAACTTAACCCACCAGGCTCGTCTCTCCAGGAGATTCTCTAGCAAGAATATTGAAGTGGTTGCCATGCCCTTCTCTAGGGAATCTTCCCAACCCAGGGATCAAACCTGTGTCTCGTAGCTCTCTTGCATTGGCAGACAATTCTTTACCACCTGGAAAGCCTAGCTCCTTTCTTTACTTGTTGATTCAGCTGCATAAAGAGTGCATAGTAGTTGACTGACAGTTGTTCAGTTCAGTGGGATTCTTGTTATGTCTTCTGGTACAAAAATTCCTCTCTCTAGAACCTCTCTCTAGGCCAGCAAAGCATAAAGTCATTGGAATGGAAGCAGAAATTTTGCTAATCACTCATACAGCAAATTTGAGTGAGTAATGCCTTTCAAATTTCCACCTCTTGATTCCTGGACCATTAATCTTGGCTATAGACAAAACAGCACCATGTATTGGATGCTGATTCAGAGCATAGAAGCCTGCTGGAGAATCTTGCCTCAGCCACAGCAAGATATTGCCCCATATCTGATGCTATAACTGAGTTTGTAAAAGGCTGTATCCACCTTCTGTCAAGTCAGCTGTTTCAGAATGGTGGGAAACATGGAATATGAGCATGGGCTCACTGCTGTACTTCCTTTGCGCTGAAGTGCTTTTCTTAACCAAAGCAGTTTTGTGTAGAGTTACGGCAAGAGGAGAAGGGCATGACAGAGGATGAGATGGTTGGATGGCATCACTGACTCAGTGGACATGAGTTTGAGCAAAGTCAGGGAGCTAGTGATGGACAGAGAAGCCTAGAATGCTGCAGTTATGGAGTTGCAAAGAGTCAGACATGACTTAGAGCCTGAACAACAAATATTATGGCAGATAAAGTATCCTGTAAGTCCATAGGTGGTAGTTTTGGTAGAAGTATTGTATACAGAAAAGGCAAAAATATATCAAGAGTGCCTATTTCAATATGAACAAAAAGCTGCCCCTTCCATGATGGAGGCAGCCTAATTGTAATCAACCTTCCACCAGGTAGCTTGCTGGTAATCCCAGGGAGTTGTTCTATATCAGAAACTCAGTGTTGTTCTCTACTGCTGGCAGAGTGGACCATAGATGGTATGGCCTTGGTGAGTAGAAGTCCGTGTTGCTGAGCTTAAGCATGACCTCCATCTCTGCCACCACACACAGTTTGTTCATGAGCCCATTGGGTGAGGACAAGAGTGGCTGTGAAAAGAGGCTGTTACCTTTGGAGAAGGTATCTTCAGAGCAAGTCATCCTATCCACTTGATTTTTAAGAACCTTATCTGCTGAGGCCACCCTTTGGTGAACATTCATGTGGAATATAAATGTTTTACCATTCAGAGATGCCTCTTTTTGAGATTCTCTTGTCACCAACTTTGATCATTTGTCTTTCCAAGCAAAGTGAATGAGATGCACGTCTGAAGTTCTGCCCAATGGGGGAATTTTTCTTCACTTCTGTCCTTCAGGGATGTCCCAGAAAGGGGCTGTATTGCTGCAGCTGTCCACTTTGGGGTGATCCCTGCGTGTTGTGTAGACCCATCTGTAAACCAGGGATATTCCCTGTGGTCAACTGAGGCCAGAGGTGCAGGCTGAGAGAAGGCAGTGTAGTAGAATGAGAACCATAGGCATTTTAGCCACTTTTTCATGTAATTAACTTGTGCAGTTCAGCCTGCTCGGACCTAATCGTGTGTACACCGCTTCCCTTTGATGATAGAATGCTGCTTTGCACACCGAACTTTGTGGCTTGGTGAGACAGCCTCCTGGTTTATGATGGATAGCGCAGAATGCACGATGATTTTGGTGGCCCATGGGTAGGCATTCACTATCTACTAAAGCCAAGTAGTGTGCCAAGAGCTATTTCTCAAAAAGAGAGTGGTTATCCCAGAGGGTGGTAGGGCTTTGTTCCAAAATCCTGAGGACCTATACTGCAGTTCACTTAGAGAGGCTTGGCAGAGGCTCTATCAGCAGCCATATCTGCCACTGACACCTCAGTGCTGCTGGTCTGTGACATGAGTGGCAAAGCAGCTTGCACAGCAGCCTGGGCCTGCCTTTCCAGAGCTGCCTTCTGTCCTGTGCCCCATTCAGCACAGCAGCATCTCAGGTCACTCAGTAAATGGACCAGAATAATATACCCAAGTGAGGAATAAGCCTCCAAAATTCAGAAACTCACTAAGGCATTGAATTCTTTTTTGGTTATAGAAAGGACCAAATACAACATCTTATTCTTTACTTACAGTGGGCATCACACCATGTCCCACACCACTAAGCCCCCAGGAATTTCTTCAAAGTAGAAGACCTCCTAAATTTTTATTGGATATATTCCTCACCCTTTCACATGCACGTTCTACGAATAAGTCCAGTGTACTTGTTCCTTTTTGCTTTCTATGTGCAGTTGGCATAATGTCATCAATGTAATGGGCCAGTGTGATGTCATGTAAAAGTGAAAGATGATCAGCGTCATACAGACTAAATTATAATGTGAGACTGGGGAGTTAAGATACCCCTAAGACAGTGCAATACATTTCTGGCCTTGCCAGTTAAAAGCAAACTGCTTCTGGTGGGCCTTTAACAAGGATGAGGAAAAAAAGTATCTTACAGATCATTAGCTGTACACCAGGTTCCAGAGGATGTTAATTTGTTGAAGCACTGACATCTCATCTGGTACAGCAGCTGCAGTCGGAGTCCTGACCTGCTTATCCTAATAATTCAGGGTCTTTTCTAATGAGTCAGCTCTTTGCATCAGGTAGCCAAAGTGTTGGAGCTTCAGCATCAGTCCTTCCAATGATTTCTTTTAGGATTGACTGGCTTGATCTCCTTGCAGTCCAAGGGACTCTCAAGAGTCTTCTCTAACACCACGGTTCAAAAGCATCAATTCTTTGATGCCCAGCCTTCTTTATGGTCCAACTGTCACATACATACATGACTACTGGAAAAACCATAGCTTTGACTAGATGGAACTTTGTTGGCAAAGTAATGTCTCTGCCTTTTTTTCCCCCCTTTACTGTTACTTGCATTTATTTTTTGTGGCCTTTATTCCCAGGCCATAAGTTTTTGTTTCTTCACTTTCTTCTGGGATATCTTTTTCTTCTCTGCAACCTCCTCTTCTGGTTTAGGAACAATCTGTTCTTTCTCAGTAAGGATCATCTCAATGTGGCAAGGAGAGCTCATGTAGGGGTTAATCCAACTATGAGCTCTGTAAGTCCTGTGCCACATCTTGTGGGCTTTGTTCACCTGGATGTGCTCAATGACTGGAGATTCTACATCTAAGGCCCTTAAGTTCAGCATTTTTGAGCACGTGCCGTAAAAATTCAGCACCCTTTTTCGGCCACTGATCCTGCATCCAGCCCCACTGTTTGGCCTGTGCACACCTACCAACTCCACCATTGTAACAATGGAATGGCACACATTGCTTCTTTAAAGGGACATCCTTCAGATACTTGCAGGCTTTTCGGATATGCATACCCTTTATGGCCTGGGCAGTTTTCACGAATATTCTTTAAGTGAACATGAAGATTTGAACCTCTTGATTTGCATGATTTTGTGGGCTTTTCTGGGTCGAGTGAATAGTGCACCATTTTTAGAGGTCACCGCAGGCTGCTTATTGGAAAAGTGATGTCTCTGCTTTTTAATACGCTGTCAATGGCAACCCACTCCAGTACTCTTGCCTGGAAAATCCCATGGATGGAGGAGCCTGGTGGGCTGCAGAACATGGGGTCGCGAAGAGTTGGACATGACTGAGCGACTTCACTTTCACTTTTCACTTTCATGCATTGGAGAAGGAAATGGCAACCCACTCCAGTGTTCTTGCCTGGAGAATCCCAGGGATGGGGGAGCCTGGTGGGCTGCCATCTCTGGGGTCGCACAGAGTCGGACACGACTGAAGCAACTTAGAAGAAGCAGCAGCAGCAGCAGCTAGGGTTGTCATAGCTTTTCTTCCAAGGAGCAAGGGTCTTTTAATTTCATGGCTGCAGTCACCATAGGAAACCAAGAAAATAAAGTCTGTCACTGTTTCCTTTGTTTCCCTACTTATTCGCCATGAATTGATGGGATCAGATTCCATGATCTTAGTTTTTTGAGAGTTTTAAGCCAGCTTTTTCACTCTCCTCTTTCACATTCATCAAGAGACTCTAATTGCTTTTTGCTTTCTGCCATAAGGGTGGTATCATCTGCATATCTGAGGTTATTGATATTTCTCCCAGCAATCTTGATTCCAGCTTGTGCTTCATCCAGCCTGGCATTTCGAATGATGTACTCTGCATGTAAGTTAAATAAGCAGAGTGACAATATATAGCCTTGACGTACTACTCCTTTGCTAATTCGGAACCAATCCATTGTTCTATGTCCGGTTCTAACTGTTGCTCCTTGACCTGCATACACGTTTCTCAGGATGTATATAATCATGTACAAAATTTTGATAAAAATATGGATGGTTAAAGGCTATCGTGATGTGGTCTCAGATGCAAATGAAGAACATGCTATTGGACAACAGAGAACAGTCTGTCCTCATAATTCTGGCAAAGCACTTGGCTAAATTGTGTTCCTTTTCTAGTATTTGGTGAAGGGAAGACTTCAAGTGATGAAATTGGATGTTTAGCTGAGGAGATTGCTAACCAAGGGGTTGAAGGTGCAGCTTGATTTCTCGTGCCTGAGTTTACAGTCAAATAGTGTCTTTGTCTCCATCAACCAGTAAATGGCTAAAGAAAACCTGATGTATTTATACAGCTAATAGTACAGCATGTCAAAAGAACAAACTATTGATACTTAACAGCAACATAGGTAATAAAGCATTACACAAAGTGACAAGAGTCTTATACAGAACAGTATATGTTATGACTCTATTTACATGAAACTCTAGGAGAGGCTATACTAATCTATATGGAAAAAAATCAGAAGAGTGGTTGCAGGGAGCCATGGATCAAATGGAAAGGAACATGAGGGAATTTTCAAAGGTGATGGTAATAATCTATATCAGTGGTTTTTAAAGTTAACAAGATTATCTGTGACTTGTTAGAAGTAAAATTTTAAGACTTTTGTCCAGATTTAATTAATCAATAACTCTGAAGTTGGGGCCACCCATTCTATAGTTTGCTGCTGCTGCTAAGTTGCTTCAGTCATGTCCGACCCTGTGCGACTGCACAGATGGCAGCCTACCAGGCTCCCCTATCCCTGGGATTCTCTAGGCAAGAATACTGGAGTGGGTTGCTATTTCCTTCTCCAGTGCATGAAAGTGAAAAGTGAAAGTGAAGTTGCTCAGTCGTGTCCGACTCTTCGAGACCCCATGGACTGCAGCCTACCAGGCTCCTCCGTCCATGGGATTTTCCAGGCAAGAGTACTGGAGTGGGGTGCCATTGCCTTCTCCAGATTCTATAGTTTAGCAGTCTCCAGATGATTCTAATGTAAGTTAAAGATGGAGAAAGTTTGTCCTCTATCTTGTTAGAGTGTTTGAGTTATAAAGGGGAAGGTACTTAACAAAACTGGGCAACTGTAGATTTGTCCATATCATTTCATGTAAATTTTATCTCAAAAGGAAAAGATAGAGAGTATATTGATGTCTACAGCTTACTTACCCATCAAATAATTGGACAGAGATGTGTATATGTTTATACTGTGTATATTATATATGCATACATATATATGTACATCTGTGCATGAATATTGTGGGGCTGGTTTAACATCAGCACGTGTGTGTATGATTTAACATTAAACAAAAAATAAGTAATCATATCAGAGGATACAAAAGAAATTGTTGATAAAATTTAATACCCTTGAATGATAACATCTAGTAAACTAGAAATAAAATCTGACAGAATAAACTATAAAACCTAAAATAAAAATCATGAAAAATGGGAAGATGTTAAAAGAGATCTCATCAAAATCAAGAATAGAAAATATTTATCAAGCATGTCAAGGTGTTCTTAAACCATATATCGAAAAGTAAAGAGTTGAAAATAATCATCACTTCTGAGAATGCAGGAGCACTAATGTGTCTTAACAGGTACCGTGACTTATTAAAGATTGAGTAATTAAGATAGCTTGAACTTTTCAATAAATGGGACTGGAACAAGTGGCTACCTATAAGAGTTGTGTTTTTTTTCCTTTAATTCTTCAATTCAGTGAAGAGTCAGGCATGACTGAGCATGCACACACACACACACACACACAGATTAAAGGAAATCTTTAAACTTTTAGAAGACAGTATGTATGTGCATGCTAAGTCGCTTCAGTCGTGTCCAACTCTGCAACCCTTTGGACTGTAGCCTGCCAGGCTACTTTGTCCATGGGATTCTCCAGGCAAGAAGACTGGAGTAGGTTGCTATGCCCTCCACCAGGTTATCTTCCCTACTCAGGGATCGACCCACGTGTCTTGTGTCTCCTACACTGGCAGGCCGGTTCTAACTAGCACCACCTGGGAAGCCCCAGAAGACAGTATATGTATTAATATACTTTTGGCTTTTCTTAAGGAAGAATTTCTTGAGTCACAGAAAACCAATAACCTGAAAAGATTAATAAATTTCACTGCCTTAAAATGAAGGACATTTGCGAATCCACAAAAAACACAGTGGGACAGATATTTGATACATATATAACTGACAAAGGAGCATTGTTAGAAAATATAAAGAGCTCCTTTCCTACAAACCAATATAAGGCAAGAGTCTCAATAGGAAAACAGGAGAATGTAGTGAATGGTCATTTCATAAAAAAAGAAATGTGACTTAAGATATTCAGCCTCATTCATAATATGGGAAATGCAAATCAAGGCTATTTTTAAACTTAGCATTATTTCATAGAGTTGAACATTCATATTACCCATGACCCAGTAATTCCATGCCAAGGTACATACCCAAGAGAATCTTACATATGTGTACCAGGAGACAAATAAAAATACTCATTATGCCACTAAAGTTATAATTAACCTCTCTTCAGAAGAATGGATGAATGAATTGCAGTACAGATACAACGGCCTATTTTATAGTAGCAAAAATGAGTAAGGTAATGGTTTCATGCAGCAACCTGGATTACATTAGTGACATATTAAATGGAAAAGGCAAATCCCAGAAGAGTGCATCCAGCATGATACCTTTTAAGAAAGTTGAAAATCCAGCAAAACTAGAAACAGTATTTAACTTAGTTTTTTTTTTTTTAAGTGAAGAAATGGAGAAAGTTCTGATAAATGGTACTTTGAAAGTGAAACAGGAAGATGGGATAAAGGAAGGAGCACATTGGGAAATATAAGTTATTGGAGATACTCTTAAATTAGGTTCATAGTGCATCATTATATTTATAATCAAAGAAAAGGGCACATAACCAGTATTGGCAGTGTGTCATAACACAAAATTTATGATTAATACTTTTATGTGTACTTGATGTCTTGGAGAGCAAAAAGCAAAAACAAGGGTAAAGAGCCTGTTGTCTACCCCTTCCCCAGAAAGACCAAGGTAGCATATAATATTAATAGCTGCTTAAGGTTAAGTTACAAGGCAGGACATGGAGAACTTGCTGTTTAGAGCTGAAACTGGGTAAATTGAAGCTACCTTGATTTGATTTATTTCTTTAAATTGGAAGGAGTAGGGGAAATGTGTGTGATACGTTATTCTGATTGCTATCAGTTGTAGTCATCCACACATCTTGTAGTGAAAGTTTAAATCTTCTCTGTCCTATACAAGCCACGTGTGATTTTTCATTTTATTTGAATTTTTATTTATTTTCAATTCCTCAGTTATACTAGCTACGTTTCAAGTGTTTAGTAGCTGCATGTCGCTTGTGGCAGCAATATTGTACAGCACAGATATAAAACATACCCATCATTGCAGAAAGTTAAAATTGCACAGCGTTGGAACCCTTGACAGAAATTACACATTTTTAACTTTAATAACCCAAGCTATTAGCTAATAAAGAATTAGCTATTCTTTATTAAGAAAACAGATGTATCTTAGATGGCGTTATGATTGACCTCTAATTATGAAAGATTGTATTTATTTTACAGTTATAATTAGACTGATCTCTTTTCTCATATCATTATTTGTAGCACATCTCTATCATTGTATATTAATAAGTTGGTAAAAGATAACACAGGGAAGAAATCCAGCCTTGTGTTTTATAATTGCAGATTTTAAGGTGCAAGTCAGATGTAGTTACAGCTATTTTTAAAATGTCATTAACCCATAATAAACTTTTTTGAGAAATCAAAGAACTTGAAATGATGAGAGATGGAATTCTAATTCTTTAAAATCACTCAACTAGCATTGAGGGGTACTCTTAAGGGAAGGTCAGTGTTCTTATTTCTCTCATACTCTGCCTTAGGTTCTATACATAGCAATTTAAATAACTTCATGCTAAAATTGTTTGGAAATATCTTTAATTACTGGTTATATTTTAAAATATTTGTTACATATTTTTATTTATGAATTTGCATTTTCAGTATTACATTGTTAATAACCAATTGAAAATTTTATTACTTATGGACACATTTTGATGCATTTATATTATTATTGTCTAATGAATTATACTGGGATTTTTTTTTCATATATATACACTTATAGTTGTTGAAGTCTGAAGAGGATTCCTCATATAAACCTGTGAAGAAAGCTTGTACTCAACTTGTTGATAACCTAGTTGAGCACATTCTTAAATATGAGGAATCTCTAGCTGGTAAGACATTTTATATATTGGTCATTAAGTTGATTTTATAAGATATTTTAAAATACTTTGTGCACATTTCTTATTTTTGCCTCTCACTCTGCTTAGCCTAATAATTAACTACTTCATTTTTAAATGAACTCTTGTTTTTTATTGTGTTGAATCCCAGGTTATTGTTACATTATAGTTGACTGGTATTATTTACAGCAATGTAATAGAAGCATGGGACTCATCTCTTTCACATATCTTTCAATAGAACATAATTTTAGATGTCATAATGAGCAAGAATTAAAGTAAGTCCAGGGACAGATATATGTAGGTAAATGTGCTTATCCAAAAACTGTTCAGTATCTTTCAGATTATATAAAAATTTCTATCAAAATGAAGTTAATTATTATAAAAATGTTTTTAAAAGAGTTATAGTTCCTTCCTAATACCATTTATAATTATATAAAATGTGCTTAATCTTGACCTAGAAAGGTGTTAGTAATTTTTAAATTGACAAATTCCTTAAATATTTAATATTATATATTATCTATCACTCAGTCATAAAATTGAAGTTATTAATGAAAATATAAATGATTATAAAATTATAAAAGTCATAATTGTTATCTATTGCTTAAAAGCACACAAGACTAACATTACTTCCCATCCCCTAATATATATTAATCAGGAAAAATAGTCAGCCTCAGTCAGTTTTCAGAATTGGGGGCCATTTACCTCTTACAGAGGTACCATTTATGGTAAAAATTGTTGATAGTCTTTATATTTTAATGCAGTCTTTTTTTTTTTTTTTTCATTTTCTATGTTTACTTCTTTTTTTTTGTATCTCCTGTTCTGTTTCCCAATTTTTCCCTTTCCTAGATTTTAAAGGTGATACTGTTGTCACTTAATGTTAAAAAGTTGCTAACGTCCTCTAAAACTGCCCAAGAACTAAGACACATTGTATCTCCTAACTAGCAACACTCTCAAAGAACCAAGAAACATTGAATCTCCTTACTAGCTACACTTTTCTCTTCCCTAAACAGCATTTACTTGTCTTAATACAGCACTGGTCCACTTATGTATCACTCCTGTCTTCTGACATTTTAGCACAGTAGCATCTTTTTCCCCCAGTACCCTTAAACACAGTATCACCTCAGCTAAATTGTTTTTGTCCTCCTTTGCTAATTTCTTTCCCATTCTCATTTCCATGCATTTTAAGATACTAACCAACACCATGCTTATTCTCAGAATTCCATCTCTAAACTTCCCAACTTTCATTCTACTTTTTACTTCAGTTCTCTCCTTGATGTGAAACTTGCCTTCCATAGTGCAGCCTTTTTGCCCTTTATCCTTAATACATGTAATTTTATATAATATAGAAAGGCAAGAAGTCTAGTATCATAAGGAATGCTAATCTGTTGTATTGAGGCATGTACTGAATCTATTCAGAGGATAGTATTGAGTAATTTGAATAATATTCTGTATCATTTCCACTGCCTTGTTATATTTTAGTGTCTTATTTTCTGTTTGTTTTTCCAGACTCTGACAATAAAGGTGTGAATTCTGGAAGATTGGTAGCTTGCATAACCACTTTGTTCTTATTCAGCAAAATAAGACCCCAGCTCATGGTTAAACATGCCATGACTATGCAGCCATATCTTACCACTAAATGTAGTGTAAGTATAGAGCTGTCTGTTCTGTTTTTCTCTCTTATCTAAACCATGTAGTAATTATTTTACATTTAGAGTTCGCATTGTGTCATCCACCTTTTCACTGACAGACGACAGTCATTTTCACTGGAAGATCAACTGGGTTATGTACCCAAATATAGGTTCTAATATTTGTGGCAAGTTCTCTACAAGCATCATTTTTCTGATGTATTATAAATAAATTTTAGGTTTCATCTCTCTAAGCTCCTCAAGCTAAACCCTCAGTAATGCTTAATAAATGTAACTATTGTTACGACTTAAACAGTGAGTGAGCAAAGTTCTTGTCACTGAGAAATTTACTGTCGTTTGGATTCTAGTTTTGCTTTTCATTTGTTATTTTTGATGTATTTTATTTATATAATGTATTTATATATTGAATATGAAAAGTAAAGGATCATCAGAGATGTCAAGTTTTTAAGTTAATATTCTCCTAAAATCAAATGTGAAGATTAAATACTGCTTGAGTCAGATAATCTAGCAGTTTATATGACAGCGTGGTAAATTCAATGGCTTATTACAACAGTAAATTTTAAAATACTCTAAAAATCTGTGAATGTAATTAGTTTTTACTTCCTATGTTCTGAGGAGCTAATTTTAACTGTTTACTAAATTTGTTTTGCTGCTATGGTCAGTTTTTTTGGTGAGCTAAATTAAATTCTAGGTGAAAAACTTCAGGATGTCCTGAGGAATTTTAAAACCAGAGAAAAGTATCAGAAGATAAATACATTAAAAATAATATATAATACTTCTGAAACAACATTTTAGTCAACGTATATTTCTGTCTTTAGGGCTTGTGTTAGATCCAGATATAAACTGATTGATATGTAATCTGTGACTAATGATAATAGTTACTGAGCACAGTGCCAAACACTAAAACTTTTGCATGCAGCATCTCATTTACATTATGAAGTTAGTACTGTTGTTACCCTGGTTTTAAGGATAAGGAAACGAAAGCTTAGAGAATATAAATAATTTGCCTAGTGTCATAGCTAATGAGTCCCAAAGCTAGAATTCAATACCATGTCTGTTTACTTGTAGAATTTAAACAACAACTGAGCCTTGATTATCCTTGTTTCATTGGATATTTTTTAAAGCAAGATTACTTGAAAACATTTTGTAGATTTGATACACATACACACACTAATATAAAGTTTTATATAAATAAGGCTGTCTCATATATATGATAGGCACCTTTTAAAATGTTTTTTGGTTGTTTTTAATATCCTACCCTCGTTTCAGGATAAGCAGTCTGGAGTGTCCTTGCACATTTTATCCATGTTTCTGTAATTGCAGACACACATTATACAAATGGTTAACCATATTTTTTAAAAATCACGTCATGTTATATATGTATCTGTCAGGCATTTTTCCTAATCTCAAAACAACTGATATATATTCATCCTTTTGAATAGCTGTGTATTATTCATCTTATGGACATCTTATGATTTTTTTAACCATTTTTCCATCTAAGCGAGTATTTATTTTTTATTTACATTGTTTCCTGTTGATAGCCACTACAACCAATTCTTAATAATCATCCCTATTCATATACTTTTAAATATTCATGCTTCTTTTTCTTTGGCATAGTCTGAGGAATTGACTTCCCAGATTGAAGGAATGTTTTTGCAGTTTTGATTTTGTTTCTGAATAGCTCTTGTCAGCTTGCTGGTGGACATGTTTCATAGCCACTTTGGAAACCAGTGAATGATGCTCTGTGTCATTTTTGTACTCTTTGCCAGGCTAACAGATGTAAAAGAATGTGATGGTTTGTTGCTTCAGCTTCCCTTCCTTGATTTCCAAGAAGGTGTAGCATCTTTTTTATGGCATTAACCAGTTGAACTTGATTTTCTTTAACTTGACTGTTCTTATCTTTTGCTTATTTTACCTTTGAAATGTGGACCTTTTTTTTGAAAATTCTTTAAATGTTTGAGATACTGATCAATCTTATGTATATTCATTTCAGATATTGCATGTATTCTATAGCTCTTTTCCTTGATGATTTTCATCTTCATTTAAATTTTCTTTTAGATTTTAAGATACTTTATTTACTTGATTTTTCAAGTCAGTTAAAATTTTTACTGCATTTTTAAAGTAAGATTCTTTCAGTGATTTTCAAGTGAATTTTCTCTTGAGGAAAACTAATTTAGCCCTTCATGCACTTTAATCACCTCTTGCCTACAATTTTTAATCAGTTTTAAAACCTCTAAAATTTAAAAAGATTATAATGTTAACATTTTAAATTTTAAAGTAAAGGAGACTTATACCTAATTCTGGGATTCTGTGTTTTCCTGTATCATAAAAGGAGTTAACACAGCACTGTTGTTAGCACTCAACTTCAGCACTGTTGACACTCAGGACCTCGTTATTTTTGTTTTCAAGAGCTTTTCTGCATGTTATAGGACATTTGGCAATATCCTTGGCCTCTATCCACTGGATGCGAGTGGTACCCTCATGCCAATGTTATGACAACCAAAATTGTCTCCATATATTGCCAGATATCCATTAGGGGACAAAGTGAAAGTGAAAGTATCAGTTGCTCAGTTGTGTCCGACTCTGCAACCTCATGGACTATAACCTACCAGACTCCTCTGTCCATGGCATTCCTCAGGCAGGGATAATGGAGTGGGTTGCCATTTTCTCCAGGGGATCTTCCCAACCCAGGGATTAAACGTGGGTCTCCTGCATTGCAGGCAGATTGTTTACCATCTGAGCCACCAGGAAAGTCACCCTCATTTGAGAGTCACTGCACTGTTATTATCCAAGTTTGAAAACTATCTGTCTTAAAAATTGTACCAGTCTTTGATAAAATACTCTGTTAAATATTTAAACACCATTGTTCAGAACTGATTGAGAAAAACAGGAACTGTAGCATTATGACTAAGTGACTCAAAGATCACATGGTAAGTTAGTGACAGAGCTAGAATAGAATCCAGGTTCCTGTCACTATGCTCCTCTTCCCTTCATACTTTAAAAAAGCTCTTTCCTGATAATGCTGTTTTGGTTTTTTTTGGGGGGGGGGAAGCTATTATGTGTGTGTGTGTGTGTGTGTGTGTGTGTATACACACACACACACACACACATATATATATATAGTATACCTATAAAATAATACCAAAACCTCAAATACATAAAGCTGCATATAGTTTCTTTTCAGATTTTGATATTCATAAAGCTTTGATTTTATCCTTATAGACACAAAATGATTTTATGGTTATCTGCAATGTTGCAAAAATTCTAGAACTAGTTGTACCACTGATGGAACATCCAAGTGAAACTTTCCTTGCCACTATTGAAGAAGATCTAATGAAGCTTATCATCAAATATGGCATGACTGTAAGCATTCACTTTACCACCTCTGTGTTGATCAGTATACAATTCACAAATCATGTGTTTTTAAATCACTTAATCATGCTTTTACCTTTGTTTTTAACTTTTATCTAAACAATAACATTTTTTCTCTTTTAGGTAGTGCAACATTGTGTAAGCTGTCTTGGGGCTGTTGTAAATAAAGTGACACAAAATTTTAAATTTGTGTGGGCCTGTTTCAATAGATACTATGGTAAGTTCACTGCCTGGGCTTTAAAATTATCCTGCTAGATCCTGCAGTGTCCAGTTCCTTTTTAATGTATCTGATAAAAGAATATCAAGGGAATTATAAGAGGTGTGATTGTCCTCTATAGTCCATTCTCAGAAGCAATACTTCCTAGTATCTTTTATATTCCCTCAATAACTCAAAGTGATTACTTTAGAAATTTATCTTCTCTTAAGTGAATATTGGTAAGTTTTTTGCCTACTATGTCAAATAAAATTTAAATACCATTATTTTTTCTTAAATTAGTTCTTTTAGGCTCAGTTGGAATGCCCTCATATTTCTAGGCATGTTTAATACTTAGAAAAGTTTAACTTTAGTACATTTTAAATTGAATTTATATTTACTTAATTTTAATAAAATTAATTTTAGTTTATTAGCAGTAATTATTTGATCATAACAGTTCAAGAATGGAGGGTTTGTTACAAATAATATAAATAAATGTTACTTATTTTACTAGGTGCCATTTCAAAATTAAAAAGTCAACACCAAGAGGACCCAAATAACACTTCACTGCTAACAAACAAACCAGCACTTCTGAGATCCCTTTTCACTGTTGGGGCACTGTGTCGGCATTTTGATTTTGATCTGGAAGATTTTAAAGGCAACAGTAAGGTAAAGATCCTAGTATTATTTAGTATCCTGAAAAAATAGAACTATGTAACCTGTGCATTAAAAAGTGACTGTAGTGACCCAGGATGAGCAGCATTAGAGTAGTTTGGGTTTTGGTTTTGTTTTGTTTTATTTTTATTGTATTTTATTTTCTATTTTTTGGATATGCGGCATATGAAAGGGCTTTCCAGGTGACACTAGTGGTAAAGAACCTGCCTGCTAATGCAGGAGATGTAAGAGACACAGGATTGATCCCTGGGTCAGGAAGATCCCCTGGAAGAGGGCAGGGCAACCCACTCCAGTATTGCCTGGAGAATACTATGGACAGAGGAGCCTCGCAGGCTGCAGTCCATAGGGTCGCACAGTCGGACACCACCAAAGCAACTTAGCACGCACACTTGGAGTGTGGGATCTTAGTTCCCTAACCCAGGATTGAACCTGCACCCCCTGCATTGGAAGTGTGTAGTCTTAACCAATGACAGACCAGGGAAGTCCCTAGAGTTGTCTGGTTTAATTCTAAAACAGTGCTATTCAAAACGTGGTCTGTGAAGCCAATCTGTTAGTTACCATCCATAATAAATTAATGCAAGTTATATCGGCTTTGTATTTGTGGACACACTTTGTTGGCAGCACTTTTATTTTTTAACTGTCCCAATGAATGAGATTGTTCTAAAATTTATGGACTTATACATGTGTTGGTGATTTATTCTTTAGTAAAGTTTACATGCAGAAGTTTGCTTTTAGATATTTTTTCCCCTTCGTTGAAAACAGATCTAAGCTACTCTTCCTTATACACTTTAATGTGTTTTTCCCCCCTTAGGTTAACATAAAGGATAAAGTACTTGAACTATTGATGTATTTTACAAAGCATTCAGATGAAGAAGTGCAAACAAAAGCCATCATTGGTCTAGGTAAATTAAGTCTAGATTTCTTCCTAGTTCTTAGTTGCTTGAGAGGTTGAGGAGGTTTTAAAAATTTTGTAAGTCTAAAACGTTGATTTACTTGAGTATGTTTCTGTTTAAAGTAGGATCTGGTGTCTAGAATATACATCTGGGGGTTAAAACAACTGGGTTCCATTCTTGGCTCATCCAGTGACTTCCTGGGTGACTTTCAGCAAGTCATGTAACTTGTTTGTCAGTTTCCTCATAGTAAAATAATAGAGGTGACAATACTTTCTTCTACCCCTACTTTATAGGGTTCAAAGTACTTTAATAAAGAAAAGTGATATAGAAAAATTTGTACTGTTGTGTATTTTTTTAATTGTTATTTTCCTTTGCAAAGTTTTGTCAGCGTGTCTGCCTCTTCTAAAGTAAAAGCAGAGGGCAGTCTACACAGACTTGTCTTTATTAATATATAGAAAACACATGGTAACCACACAGGAACAGCTGGATGTATACTTTTTCTATATTATTTTTCCAAGAGCATTGATGTAATAAATATATGTGGTTAGGTCTTTGAGGTTTATCTGGAAAGATATTGGAATATGGGCGAAATTTGCGAAGGACAGCCTTAAAATCTTGATACCTAAATTGAATGCACTAAAAAAATTTAGAAGAGCACTCTCTTCATGTTTTTGTGCTGTTGTTTTTTTGTTGTTTGCTTGATTTGCTTTACTTTGTACAGATACATATAAAGTGTTCATTAAGGTTAATAACTTAGAATTTTTATTTAATAGCATTAATAAAGTTGATAATTTAGGTCTCAGTATCTTATTTCCTCTTCATCTCTTTCAGAAAATTGCATATAGCAAACAGTAAAAATTCATATGCCACTTACTAGGGAGTTGTATTGGTAGAGTATTACCTTTCAAGTCAAATGTGTACTTCAGTCTGGACATACATTCTATAAAATGGCAAAAACTAATAGTATTACATCTAATTCAGAGAACAAAGAGTGTAAATTTTAATTTGAAGCAGTACTATCCAGAAAATAGTGCCTTTAGACCAGTTAATAAAAGTTGCCTGAGCCATTGTTATCCTGTGTTACCTTGGGCTAGTTATCTGATCACTCTATGCTTTGAATTTAGTTTGTTATTTGGCATCCATAATATTTGCTCTCATCAAAGATCTTCGTTTCATCTCATAAATAAGCATTTTGTACAAATAAACATGGGCAATACTATTTTGGGTAATAAATATGGGTAATAATTTGTCATTATAGAATTCAGCATTGTGGCTTCATTATAACAACATATAGAAATAGATACAAGATTTTTAGCTTTATTTTAGAATTACTCCATTTCATCAGATGAATGTATTTTAGTAGCAACAAGGTTACTACCTTCCACTAGGGATCTAAAAATGCACACATTACCTCTTAAATCCTGAAAATATCCCATTGAGGTAGGTGGGTGGTAAATATTATTGTCCCCATTTTACAGATGGAGAATTGAGGCACAGAGAGATTATGTGACTCACCCAAGGTCACACTACAAGTCAGTGGTGGAGCCAGGAATAGAACCCAAGACTCCTGACTCCTAGTCCACTCCCTTAGCCACTAGGCCCTGCTCCCTCCTCAAGGTTTCCTCTTGTGTGAAATTCTCCTTTGAAATGCAATTTCTTGTTTTTAATTCATGGGGAAAGAAGTACCTGCTCTAATACTTCTCTAGGTAAGGCCACCAGCATATTCTTCCAATCATTTTAAGTTTTAATTTTTGAAATAAGAAACTCTTTATATACTTTGTCAACATTTTCAATAAATGTTATATGTAATTTTAATATGAATATATCAAGAGAATTTTTGTTTTTTTCATCTTCTTTAGGATTTGCCTTTATTCAGCACCCAAGTCTAATGTTTGAGCAAGAGGTGAAAAATCTATACAATAATATTTTATCTGATAAAAACTCCTCAGTAAATTTAAAAATACAAGTGTTAAAAAACCTCCAGACCTACCTACAAGAAGAAGATACACGTATGCAGCAGGCAGATAGAGACTGTAAGTGAAAATATATTTTCAAAGTTCACAGTGGGGCTGCAGTTAACATACTCTGACTCTTTTTTAATCCTGATACCTACTTCCCTATATTAGATAAAGGAGTTGAGTTAAAGAAGATACTTCATAAACTCCTTAAAGTAGTTTATAAATTGAATGTGCATGCAGACCTTCACATTTTGACAGAGGGAAAGGGATTATACTTTCTCATCATGTTCTCCAATGGGTCTCTAACAGACCTAAAAAAATTAAAAAATTAAGGACCAATAGGTCAGCTGTCACATTTTGTGCCTTTGATTGTGACTTAATTTAATTCTTGCCTAGAGAATCCCAGGGATAGGGGAGCCTGGTGGGCTGCCATCTATGGGGTCGCACAGGGTTGGACACCACTGAAGCGATTTAGCAGCAGCAGCAGTAAAGTTAATATACATGTTCTTAGTATGTTTACTTTTATAGGGAAGAAGGTTGCAAAACAAGAAGATTTGAAAGAAATGGGTGATGTTTCCTCAGGGATGAGTAGTTCCATCATGCAGCTTTACCTCAAACAGGTGCTTGAGGCGTTTTTTCACACCCAGTCAAGTGTACGCCACTTTGCCCTAAATGTCATTGCATTGACTCTAAACCAAGGTCTTATTCATCCAGTTCAGGTAAGTATGTTTTACAGCGATAGCACTTACGGAAAGAGCCAAGAATTTGTTGCCACTTGAAGACGTTGTGATTAGAAAATAAGTAGTTCTTTATTCCTCTTAGTTGTCAATTTCAGGGGGAGGGGGGGTGCGTCCAAAACTCTTAAGAATCCAAGTTTTAGTGCATCTGTTAGGTTGTTTTAAACTGCAAAGTACATATATATTCTCTATTTTACAAACTTTATATTTGCACAATATGTACTCAGTATTACTTCTTCTAAGTAGGGATAATAAATTTGATTTAATTCACGTTGACTCTTACCTCTAAAATCCAACAACAGCATGTAATAAAAATTGGAGTTAAGGGTATAATCTATCTTAACAGTGTGGATTTTAGTCCACAGAAAAGTCACCTATATAATCTGAACTCTGTTCCTTCATCTTTAATTGGAAGTAAGATCAAGCACCCAATACCTTAAAACATGGATTTGTAGACTAGATGATGTACTCAAGACATATTTGTACAAGGGATTGGCAGCTAATGCTTATGTAGTAGTATTCACCATCTGACACGTTCGTTCAGGAGAGTGCCATAGGCTGCAGAAGTGACTTTGTTAAATAACAACAGCCGGTACCCTTCAAGATTTTTATTTTGGCTGTTTCAGCTTTTAAAAAATATATTCTTGGTTATTATGCTGTGTTCTTCTCTGTGTCCTGAAACAAAACACACTAATGAATATGCAGTCTGTTCTTTGTGACTCAGGGCAGGATTGCTTAATAAAATGTACAGTACTCTGTTGATACTCTTGAATTTTTTAGATACTTAGGGCTCTTTGCTGATAGGCTTAATAGTCTTAGGTTTTGCTTTTATTGCATCTTTTTTTAAGCTTAAAAATTTTATATTTATCAAAAAATTGCAAGAGTGGTACATTAAGCCCTTTATACTCTTTACGTATATTTTGCTATTTTGCCACACTTGCTTTCTCTCTCCATACGTACACTAAATCATTTGATAATAAGTTTGAGATATTGTAATTCTTTACCTCTAAATACCTCAACATACATTTTTTAAAGAACAGAAACATTCTCTTATAAAACCATAGTGCAGTCATCAAATTTAGGAAATTTAACATTGATACAATAGTATGTAATGTATTTTCATATTTTACAAGTTAAGCTAATAATGTTTTCTGTGAGCCTCCCCTCCTACCTGCAATTCAGGGTTTGATTCTTGATGACCCATTCCATTCATTGCTATGTCTACTTTTTTTTAATTGTTTTTTATTTGTTTGTTGCTATTTTTCTGGCTTCCTCACCTCTAATTCAGAGTCATTTAACATAATAGTGGTCTTTCCTGACCTTTAGATGTATACAGTGAGTATGACTGTTACCAGATTACTAGCTATCCAGCTGTCAGACCATTGAAGCCATATCTAAAATCAGCATTGTAGGGGGGGAATTTATATTTTTCTGATGTTGAGTATGAAAGACAGATATTTTTCCCCCTTTATTATCTTTAAAAGAAAATTCAGTTAGGCCTAAAAAATTATTGGATTATTTGTAGTATATATCATAATCTTAAATGGATATTCTTAGTTTGGGAGCCCTTTAGTCTTTTTTTTTTTTTTTTTAATAAAAGAACTTTAAACTCACATTGAAATTGCTTGAAGTTCACCACATCACTTTTTTTTGTTGTTTGTTTTTGCTGATGCTCCAGTGCTTTTTTTTACTTTTAGCTAAATCTAAGGGAAGATTAATACATTTTAAAAGAACACTAAAATATAGCATTCATTTATAGGAAAGCCAATGAGCTAAATTCATATGTCCCAGATATATAGTAAGCTTTAATATAAGTCAAGATACATATAGAGCTTTTACTGCTATGATGTCTCATGAATTCTTTTATTTCCAGTGTGTACCGTATTTAATTGCTATGGGCACAGACCCAGAACCAGCTATGCGGAACAAGGCTGATCAGCAGCTTGTGGAAATTGACAAAAAATATGCTGGATTCATTCACGTATGTATTTTTAAATTGTGCAGCCTAAATTCAAATATTGTTCTTTGGTAAACCATTTCTTTGGCAAATGTCCTACCCAGATTCATATTTGAATAAAATATTTTGCTTACTAATTACTTCTAAACATGAATCTAAGTTTGTCCCCCAAGATGTTTACTCTTTTTAAAATTAACTCTTTAAGATTGAACTGGAAGTAACAGTATAGTATGCATGCTGGATGAAACCCAGGATCATGGGTTCTAGTAGCCTACTGTGTATCTTGGCAGTGATGGCTCCTCTGGGTCTCCACTTTTTTCTTCTATAAAAATGAGCAGATTACAATAGATGATCTCTAGTATTCCTTCCAAGGTCTCTACTTTTTTCTTCTATAGTAATGAACAGATTACAATAGATGAGCTCTAGTATTCCTTCCAGTGCTTGCATTCTATGATTTTTATTATTTTAAATAAAACCAAATTATAAAGTTTGCCTCTAACTATAATGCTCAAATTATATTTTTAATTTGGCTCTTTTAATTTCTGTGACAAAAATAAGGCTTTTACTAATTTCAGATGAAAGCGGTGGCTGGCATGAAGATGTCTTACCAGGTACAACAGGCAATCAACACATGCCTAAAAGATCCTGTAAGGGGTTTCAGGCAGGATGAGTCCTCCAGTGCTTTGTGTTCACACCTTTACTCCATGATCCGTGGAAACCGCCAGCACAGACGCGCCTTTCTGATTTCTTTACTCAACCTCTTTGATGACACAGCAGTAAGCATTAAAAACTTCTTATTTTAAGAAGATAAATGTTCTATAAATTTGAGGCAATATTTTAAAAAATATTATCATTTTAATAAATAATAGTGATTATCTTAAATGTGTTTATTTAGGTCTATGTTAACTACAAGGTATTGAAGAGGAAATTTTGCATGAAAATAAACTGAGGGATAAAGTATAATTGTGTCTCCATACTGAGTATGTTACAAACTTTATAGCAATTCCTTTAAGCATGCTTTCACGTAAACTATCTTACTAAACTATCACTTCTCAGGGTGGATGGATGGATGGTTAGATAGATAAAGTGAAAGTCCATTTGTTTATATCAGACTCGAATGTTTTAGAGTAAATGTCCTGGGTTTTAGGCTGCTGAGATCCCTGCTTGTTCAACCTGACCTTGTTTAATGAAAAGCCCACTTTTGTGTAATTACAATTTTGACCCTTTAGGAGCTATTGCACAGGTTGCATTGGCCAAGACTATAAGGCCGGAAAATAAAATATCCCATTCTTTAATCTTACCTCTGAATGTTTTCATTCATTTTACAACAGTATTCAGCATACACGTTATGGTAGCCATTGTGCTAGAAGATGAAGATGTGGTATCTTTCCACATAGAATTTTCTAGTTCTTGTGTAAAGCTTTAAAAATAAAAATATTTTTTTCATATTTTAATCACCTGACGACTTGACTTTGTTGCTGTTCTGATACCAGATTGTTTCAGTGAAGTAAAATTAAAATTATGTGTTAGTTGCTCAGTCGTGTCTGACTCTTTGCAACCCCATAGACTATAGCCCACGAGGCTTCTCTGTCCATGGAATTCTCCAGGCAAGAATACTGGAGTAGGTTGCCTTTCCCTTCTCCAGGGGATCTTCCCGACTCAGGGATCAAACCCTAGTCTCCTGCACTGCAGGCAAATTCTTTACCATCTGAGCTACCAGGGAAGCCCTAAAAATTACCAGAATTCAGATGCCTTATTAGACCTTTTCTTTTTAAATAGTACATGAAAATTTTGGTTATATTATCTAACAAATAAGTATAATAAACTTCTATTTTAGAAACACTTGGAATATAATTTAATCATCATCAGGGCTGTCATCAGTATTAAGCTTTCAATGTGTGTAAGAGGTTTAGATAGGGGTACATAATGATACGATAAGGCGCTCTTGTCATCATTGGATCTTGCTTCCTGTAAGATAGCGATTAAGATTAGCATAGTCTGAGTCCCAAATGGTTTGTATCTGTTTCACCCTAGTCTTTCTCTTGGGCTTCCCTGGTGGCTCAGAAAATAAAGTGTCTGTCTACAACACCGGAGACCTGGGTTCGATCCCTGGATTGGGAAGATCCCCTGGAGAAGAAAATGGCAATCCACTCCAGCCTTTCTCTTCTTCCTGAGCTTCATTCCTACGTGATTTCATTACTTGCTGTATGTCATTAGCTGGATGCTCTGTCACCCCAGCATGTAACCTGCTAAAATGGAAATCTAGTTTTCATAATATAGTGCTTTCTTCTGACTACCTCCAACAGAAGATATCAGAGGATGAACAAATAACTGAAGACGTAGGGGGATAAGATGGATCTACTGTTTAAGGCAGAGCAGGTGTAAAAACATAAATAAAGGTACAAAAATAAGAATAGGTGGGAAATAATGAATAGATTCATTATTTAACTAGACCAGCAAGGTCATAATGAGGCATGGTTTATGGAGAATCTTCCCTGATAGCTCAGCTGGTAAAGAATCCGCCTGCAATGCGGGAACCCTGTGTTCGATCCCTGGGTTGGGAAGATCCCCTGTAGGAGGGAAAGGCTACCTACTCCAGTATTCTGGCCTGGAGAATTCCATGGACTGTATATCTACGGGGTCGCAAAGAGTTGGACACAACTGAGCAACTTTCACTCACTCATAGATACTGTAAAACTATTGAAAGTTGTTAAATACAGTGATGAGGACATGAAACAACATTTTAGGAACAAATTTTTTAGCATTGTGTTCACACTGCAGGTAATAAGGGATTGAGTTGTTATGATGAGAGTTGGAAGGAAAAGAACGGATGGAAGGAAAGAAGAAACACTGAGGAAGGAATAAATTATATGAGACATTGTGAGAATAGTCAAAGGATAACTGGAATATTTTTGTCCTGTTGTTCAATCCCCTGGTCATGTCCACCTCTTTGCAGCCCCATGGACTGCAGATGCCAGGCCTCTCTGTCCCTCACCATTTCCCGAAGTTTGCCCAAGTCTATGTCCATTGCATCGGTGATGCCATGCAGCCATCTCATCCTTTGATGCCCTCTTCTCCTTCTGCCGTCAGTCTTTCCCAGCATCAGGGACTTTTCCAGTGAGTCAGCTGTTCACATCAGATGACCAAAATGCAGTTTCAGCATCAGTCCTCCCAATGAGTATTTAGGATTGATTTCCTTTAAGATTGACTGGGTTGATCTACTTGCAGTCCGAGGGACTCTCAGGACTCCTGAGCACACGAAAAACAGAATGTCGCTAAAAGCAGTTTGAAAAGGAGTTGGTTTGAGAAGGAAATAGAAGAGGAATAGTCAAAGAGCTAGGAAGAGAAAACTCAGGAAAAGGGCTTCAGGGAGGCGGGGTGGCTGTCTGTATTCTCCCACCTCTAACATGTACATACTAGTACATATTCAAAAATAAAAAATGGAGTGGGAGTTTCATGAATACTAACAGCAAGTCCATTCCATTTGTCCTTTGGGATTTTTGTTGTTTGCTACCACTGATATGGCGTTTTATGTTGTTTGGGCAGCAGGATAAGGGAGATGGTAGGAAGGTGTGTTTCGGGAGGGATTTTAGGGAAGCTTTTGGCCATGTTTCAGGCATTGCGGAATCTTAATTCCCCAAACAGGGATTAAAGCCCTGCCCCTTACAGTGGAAGCAGTGTCTTAACCACCAAACCACCTGGGAAGTACCAGGAAGTAGTGTTTTTAATTGCCTATTTTTTCTTTTCTTTTTTTTTTTAAGCTATAAATATTTTTAAAGGAATTTAAATATTAACATGTCTTTCTGTTTACATTCTGTATGATCATGAAGTTCTGAAAATGTCTGTTACTTCTTTTAAAAGCAAACAACTATTAGTAACCATAATTTGCCAGCATCAGAGTTTTTATGGTGTGAATCTTTGACAGTTCTGTCGGAATGACTCTGATATTTTAAATGATACACAGGAAACTGACAATTGTTTTAAGAGTACATGAACTTGGATTTTTTTAACCCATATGTTAGAACTATAATTATTACCTCTTACTTTTGAAGACAGAATAACTGTGTGTAACTGATCTCTCCATATGGGTTAAACTTTTAGAGGCACAATGATAAGTAATCATGAATTCATATGTGTACTTTGTGATATGATATGGATTTATCATAAAAATTCCATATACTCTATAAGAAAACTTCTGGGACCCTCACTTAGGTGCTCTGAAAAAACATGCACCTCTTCCCTTTTTAAGGTACCATGGTTTAAGTCATTAGGAAATCTCTTAAAATGGATTTAAGATTATTCTGTAAAATCCATTTCTCTTCTGCTTCCTCCTTCTTGTTCCTTCTTTCTCTCCCTGTCCCTTCCTCTCTGAAACATTAACTGAGGTGAAAGTACCCTGTAATATTTTTTCTAGAAAGGTTTTTATGATGGATTTCTGGATTATCTACTAAATGTGTACTTTTTTCTTTTTTCTTTTTTTTTTTTACAGAAAACAGAAGTGAATATGCTCTTGTATATAGCAGACAATCTAGCCTGTTTTCCATACCAGACACAGGAAGAGCCGTTGTTTATAATGCATCATATAGACATTACACTCTCTGTTTCCGGTAGTAACCTACTGCAGTCATTCAAGGAGGTAAGTTACACACATTGCTATTCTTAATGCATCTTTCAAAATGCAGGCACACTATTTTCACTGTTTTATTTCTCATTGTTCTTTTTATTGTTTTCACAGGTATATAAAATCTTTGTAAATAAACTTACTGAAATCTAAATAGTGCTTGAGTTGGAGAGAGGAAATGAGTTGCCATTTCATTTCCATTAAGAAAGTTCTTAACACCATTTCATTCCAGATCATTTAGGTGGAATTTATACATGCATTTATGTGCATGCACATGTGTGCACACACACACACACATACATGCATACATGGATTGTTCTGTTGATAAGCCATCCCATGTCTTTATTTCTCCCACTTTAAGCACTCCTTAAATATTCAGTGTCCATTCATATATTCATTTAAACCCCATTTAAAAAACACCTTGCTCTTTTATAAGTCTGAAAATACTGTAGCTAATAATAGTACACTTGAAGAGATACAGATATGAGTATAAATTGCTTACTTACAAGGAACATAAAAATTTATACTATTGATTTCCTTATCCCTGAACACCAGAATCATAATGGAGTTGGTATATTGTGTGCCCAAAATCTTTACTAAGTTTTCTGTTGTGAACTTTATATCTTTTCTTTTGTGGTTTTTAAAAAGAAAATATAGTTGGTTTAATTGTAAAAGCACCTGGTGTAGCCCTGGGAATACAGTAGGTGTACTCAGTAATTTACATTCTTTGTAAATTAGTTGGAATATTTTCATGTACTTGATGATACAAGTAAAAATTCTCATTTTATAGTATCGTTGTGCCCAAAACTCAGCGTGGTCAAACTCATAAATCAGGGAGATTATTTTAATGCCTAAGAGTTAGAATTACAGAGGTATCTGAACCCTTGCTACTTGAAGTGCAGACCAGAACCAGTAGCACCAGCCTCACCTGAGAGCTTGTTAGACGTGTAGAACTTTGGGTCCCACCCTACACCTGCTGACACAGTGTTTGCATTGTTAATAAAATGCCTAGGTGTTTAATATGCACGTTGAAGTTTAAGAGGTTAGTAATTTCCCAGGAACTTGATCTATCATGTTACCTTATTTTACTTCATTAACTGTTGTAAATATACTTGTTCATCTTTCTCCTGTTATATTTCTCAACAGCTGTATTTTGAATATTGCTTTGTAATCTGATCTTTTCCACCTCTGGAAACCAATTGGCTTTGTTTCTTTTAAAAAGCTAACAGTTTCATAAAGTACAAAGAAACAATTTTTTAAGGAAAACTGCATGTTTTCTTGCTGAAAAGTTATTAAATGGGAGAGTTTAAAAGAAGGTGGGGGAATTCAAGACCTATTATATTTTCCTCAGTTAAATTATAATTACCTCTTTTCCTCTATAATGGCTTCCCTATATACCAAATTGTTACTTCTATAATTTATCTTTCATTGCTATTGTATAAGAAAATTCTTTCCCCTGGGATGATATTCCAGAAGGGTTTAGGGGAGGGTTGCCCAGTAGTTGGAGGAGTGGATTTTATTTAGTCTTGGAGCATTATTTTCTCCCTAAGGGTTACATCCCCAGTTGTTTACAGAATGTCAGAGAGTTTTGATTTATGAAACATTAAATTGCGGATACTTTTGAAGCTGTTGAAGGGAACATATGTATAAGTTGTTGGTGGTGTTTTCATTTTATTATTTTTTAGACAGAATAATTTCCTCTTTTTTTTTCAGTCTATGGTAAAAGACAAAAGGAAAGAGAGAAAATCATCTCCTGGTAAGGAAAATGAGTCAAGCGAGAGTGAAGAAGAAGTCTCTAGGCCTCGAAAGTCACGGAAACGTGTGGATTCAGATTCAGATTCGGATTCAGAAGATGATATAAATTCGGTGATGAAATGTTTGCCAGAAAATTCAGCTCCTTTAATTGAGTTTGCAAATGTCTCCCAGGGTATTTTATTGCTTCTGATGTTAAAACAACATTTGAAGAATCTCTGTGGATTTTCTGATAGGTAAGATTATATAAGCAGTGAAAGAAAAACTTGCTGTCTTCAAATAACGAAGAATATGAAACTCAGTTTTGATTGCATGCTGAATATTAATCCTCCTCCTTTTTTATAAAAAGGAGTTTGTTCCTTTTACCTGCTATATAGTGTTTTTGTTGTATAATATACCATAATTTGTACATTCTGTTATTGAAGAGAGGAAAGCTATATTCTTCTAATTGGAGATAATGCATCATAAATTAAAAGACTTACTATGTTGGCTTCCCTAAAAAGATATTACAGATTTAGGCTAACCTTAAAAATAGATGCAAGGGACTTCCCAGGTGGTCCAATGGCTAAGACTCTGCATTCCCAATGCAGGAGGCCTGGGTTTGATCCTTTGTCAGCGAACTAGATCCCACATGCCACAACTAAGACCCACCACAGCAAAACAAATAAAATCAATAAAAGTAAATATTTTTAAAAAAAAAAAAAAAAAGATGGCAAATTCGTTTTTAAAGAGCTGTGAATGAAGAATAAATAGATGCAGACCAGCTAGGCTAAGTTCTAACAGGATCCAGTAGTCATTAATGTACACTATCAAGGTAAGAGATAGAAAAGTACTAATAACTTTGAATGTGCTATAATTTTATTCATCATCAATCACTACACTGCCTATACCCATGGAATTTTGGACATTTTTCACATTCATTGAAACTTTATGAAATTAAATGTTCATAGGGACAGATAATGAAACGAATAAAGTGGACCCAGGTAGGTCATGAGCAAAATGAAAAGAACACATTTGGGGCTCAGATAGTCACCAGCTTGTTGCCATGGGAGACTGGGAACAGTGTAGCCAAAGCCTCCATTTCTTTCAAGGGAAACTAGAAAATCCAGATTTTAATGAGAAATACCTTGCTGTTAAATGTTGGCAACTGTAGGACCTACTGTGTTATATTGCACTTCACAGGAACTACATTTTATACAAATTGAAGGTTTGTGGCTATCTTGCTTCATGCAAGTCTGTTGCCTCCATTTTTCCAACAGCATTTGTTCCCTTTGTGTCTCTCACATTGTGTAGTTATTCAACAATATTTAAATATTTTTCAGTTATTTTTATCATGGTCTTTGATCAGTCATCTTTGATGTTACCATTGCCAAAAGATTACAATTCACTGAAGACTCATGATACTTTTTAGCAATAAAGTATTTTTTAATTAAGATATGTACGTTTTTCAACATAATGCTGTTGTGCACTTTAAACAGACTACGGTATGTTGTAAATGTAACCTTTATATTCATTGGGAAACAAATTGATGTGGTTCATTTTATTGCAGTAATTGCTTTATTGCAATGGTCTGGAACCAAACCTGTAATGTCTCCGAGGTATGCCTGTAATTCAAAATAATTTAAAACCTTGTAAAATCTTGGGGCAGTGCTAAGGAGATGGAAAGATTTTGAAATAGAGTTGTTAATAATATGAGCAGGTTTGTAAACAATCATTCTGGCTGTGTAGAGAATGAAAAATCTTAGAAGAAGGTAAACCAGTTAGGTAGTACTGAGTAATTATATTAAAACTGTCCTACAGTTGCAATTATGATACTGAAAAACAGACATGAGAAACTACTTTCATTTAAAGGATGCCTCGATTCAAGACAAGTACTGAGGAAAACAAGAGAATAGTACTCTTTAATCTTTGATTTTGTGTTTCTACTTCCCTTTTAAAAATTATTGTGTATACAGTTTAGGTTAAAATCTGTATGACAGAAAGTTTAGTTATAAGTAAATAAAACTTAACTAGAATCCATTTAAATGTAAATGTCTGAAAAAAATTTTTACCTTAATGATTTTATTTTCCTGAAACAGTAAAATTCAGAAATATTCTCCATCTGAATCTGCAAAAGTGTATGATAAAGCGATAAACCGGAAAACAGGAGTTCATTTTCATCCCAAGCAAACACTGGACTTCCTGCGGAGTGATATGGCTAATTCCAAAATCACTGAAGATGTGAAGAGGAGTATAGTAAAACAGTACCTAGATGTGAGTAGTAAAACCAAAATATGTTTCATTTTGATAATGACTTTTTAAAATGTGAATACTTTTGAGAGGGCTGCCGTCTTCAGCCATTTCTGTTCCTCTTCCTTCTGGCAGCCAATATCACAGCTTGTTCATGTTTTCTCACAGAAGAAGCACAAGTATATACACACACACACACACATACACACACACACATGTATATATGTGTGTGTATATACCCATTTAACAAGTGTGTATGTGAGTGTATTAATTATGCTTTTAAAATGTCTTTAAGAATAGGCAAATGCAGGGAATTCCCGGGTGGTCCATTGGTTAGGACTCCACACCTTCACTGCTGAGGGCTCAGGGTTCAATCCTCGGTCAGGGAACTTAGATCCTGAAAGCCATGTGGAGCAACTGGGAAAAAAAAAATAATGGGGGCAGATTCAGAGAGACAGAAAATAGAAGCGAAGTTTACCAGGGCCAATGGGGAGGGAGGAATGGGGAATATTAAATGGGTACAGATTGAGTTTCTTTTGGGAATGATGTAAAAGCTTTAGAAATAATGGTAGTGATGGTTATGCAACATTTTGAATATACTTCATGTCAATGACTTAAGCACTTTAAAATAAAGTGGTAAATTTTCTGTTTTACCACAATAAAATTTTTTTAATGTTTTAAAAAATGTTTTTCAAGCTTGTCCTAAAAAGTAAAAATAAAGTCTTTAAATTTAATCTACTTAAAGCAGGTAGTTGAATATAACTAATCATGATTTTCTTGACTACAAATATAAGCTACACAATGATTTTCATATTATTCATAGACTGCAAACCCTATACTTTAAATTTAGCATTTATTTTAGTTCTTTAAAATTGTTTGACATGAGGAGAGCAGAAGGAGCAAAAAATGTTTAAATGTCTGTCAGTAATTAGTAATCACTGGCTGCTTGATAATTTGGATCAGGGTCAGTGACATCTTGCTTATAGGCGAAATCTGGTCAACTGCCTGTTGGTGTAAAATAAAGTGTTATTGAAACAGCTCTGCGCTTTTCACCAACATCAAACCACTGCCATGGAAAACATTTAGAAATTTGACAGTCTTTTTTGAAATGTTTATCTCAGATTTTAAGTTAATATCTAATTTTTGTAGTTCAAACTTCTCATGGAACATCTGGACCCTGATGAAGAGGAAGAAGAAGGGGAGGTGTCAGCCAGCACAAATGCTCGGAACAAAGCAATTACCTCGCTGCTTGGAGGAGGCAGCCCTAAAAATAATGCAGCAGCAGAGACAGAAGATGATGAAAGTGATGGGGAGGATAGAGGAGGAGGCACTTCAGGGGTGAGGCGGAGGAGGAGTCAACGTATTTCGCAGCGTATTACGTAAAATGATTTTTATGTGCTTATATATGTCAGTCTATTCAATGTACACCAAGTAATGTAATACTTATGAGAGAAAACATTTTGTAGATAGAAATTCTCTACTTACCCATTTATACATCTTTTTGTAGAAAGTTTAACATAAAAGACAATAAAAAAGAAAAAACAGAAATGAGATTTATCCAGCATAAAAGGTTATTAATTTTTCTTTGGATTGTATTAATGTGTGTTATCCTTTTTTATTGTTGCTAAATTTTATGTAGCTTTATGGTTCATATGTATATATAATTTTATATATCAATAAGAGTAAAGACACGGGTACAAATTAAGAGATACATGGTTTTACAAATATATGTTAACCCCTTGGCGCTGGCGGTCACGGTGCGTCTCATTGCCGGCAATGGAAGTGTGCTGGGAAATCCCAACTCCCGGCGTCAAGGGATTAAAAGCAATAAAAACAATAATTTCACTAAAATTATTTTGTGTAACACTTGGTCTTTTTTCCCCCCTCCCAATGTTTTAGTCATTGAGAAGGTCAAAACGAAATTCAGACTCTACGGAGTTGGCAGCACAGATGAATGAAAGTGTTGACGTCATGGATGTCATCGCTATTTGCTGTCCAAAGTACAAAGATCGACCACAAATTGCAAGAGTAGTACAGAAAACCAGCAATGGCTTCAGTGTTCAGTGGATGGCAGGCTCCTACAGTGGCTCCTGGACTGAGGCTAAGCGCCGTGATGGCCGCAAACTGGTGCCTTGGGTAGACACTATTAAAGAGTCAGACATTATTTACAAAAAAATTGCTCTAACGAGTGCTAATAAGCTGACTAATAAAGTTGTTCAGACTTTACGATCCCTGTATGCCGCCAAGGATGGAACTTCCAGCTAATGAATTTGTACATGCAGCCAAATTTACAGGAGTTTTTTTTAAAGGCAGAAAAACTTGAATATCAACATTCTGGCAAAAAAAAAAAAAAAAAATCAGTTTTATGAAGAGTAAGAATGGAACCTGGGATGCAGGAACAAAAGAAGGAAATGTTGGGCAAACATTTTTGTGGGAGCTCCCTTCGCTGTTGTGCAGCAGAAACAGATTCTCAGTTCATTTTTACTCCCACTGTATTATAGTTTAACAAAAATTGTTTATATCTTGGAAAAAAAAAAACTTTCTGTTTAAAAATAAACAAGTGAATGTTGGAAATTAGTCTGTTAATGTTCTTAATAAAGTGTTCTTGGAGTTTAACCTAGCAGCGGATGGCTTTCTTTAGCTTAGCCCAGTTTCCAGGGAAGCATTGTTTTTTCCAGGCTGTAAAATGGCAGAATCTCCTGGATATATAATTTATTCTGTTGGAAAAAAAAAAAAAAAAAGCATGCAGTATCTATGACCTATCTGCAGAAGGAGTTTTTGTAAATGTAGATTTTGATGTATTAGGTCACCCTGAAAACAATACAAGAAAAGGGATCCCCAGAGTACCTGGTGGAGCGAATACTGCAATAAATTTTTTTACTTCTCTTTGTTACTTGTCTGTTTCCATTTGAATTTCTTATTGTAAAGATCTGTTTAAATCCATTTATATTATTTTGCAGTCTTTTATGTAAAATTGATTATATCACTGGTTTTCAGGACAAAACATAAAATATTGTTTATACAGTTTGTATAGGCTGACTTCTGAATAATTGGTATCTATTATTTTCATTCCCATAAGAGGGTGTAAACAATTAACTCCAGGGTTTTATTGTATCCTACAATATTTAGTATTAACTATATATGATTTAGCACTGTGCCAAACACATTTTCAAGAGTACATTTTGATATAAAAAGAAACTATAGTTTGTTCCTTGTATGCTTCAATTTCTTTCTAGTGATGTCATGATGGTAATATTTATTTTTTAAACCTCGGGGGGAAAGTTACAGTCTTGGGGAAAGGTAACAATCATGCTATTTTGGGAAACTAGCATTTCTCTTAGTTACAATTATGCCATGTGTTATTTTCGAAATAGAATTGAGATGACTATAACACTTCATAATAACATTACATTTTTCACGAGTTATTTTTTAATGCTGAAAAAGGAGTAATTTTACTAGTTGAGATGTTTATTCATTTTCTATTCTAAGTGTTTTATACATCTTTGGGGAGCAGTTGTCATTTATTTGTTTGTTATTACAGATGGGGAGGTGGGTATTTAATTAGTTGATTTGCATAGTTGATGCTCAGAAATAGTAATGCCTAAAATTTACAGAGGATGAGGTCTGTTTGAGATTTAAATCTTTTTAAAAATATGTACTATTTTTTAAGTCAGCTTTTTAAAACTGACCTCTAGAATGTTAACTTTTATGAAATTGGCCAATAAATGAAGGTACTCAATTTGTGAGGAAGAGTGACATTGCCATAAAATAACCTTTTTGTGAACTCCTATTAAACCACTATGAAAATAACTTTACAGGATCTATTTCCTATGTGGAATTATTTCAGAACATTTTCTTGAAGGAAATGTTTTCTCATTCTTCTTTTTTCTTCCACTTAATTGCATGTTTCCTCTTCCTTTTTACTGTGAACTATGTGGGACAAAACTAGATTGGGTTTCCCCCCCTTTGGAGTTTTATCAGCAAAAGGTTAAGGTGACTTTTGAAAACAATAATGATATATCAGTAAGAGTAAAATACCAGTTAGGAAAATTTGATAGACTATAAAGTCCAGCCTCTAGATTTCTAAGACTGAAGCTGTGGATTTAAAAAGCCAGTTTTGAACGCTGATGTTTAATGATGTATGCTGTCTTTTAATTTCTTTAAACACTCTGGTAGTTAAACGTGTTATCCCCATTTTGTAGATAAGAAAAACTGAGGCGCAACAGGATTCAGTAATATCTGCTTTTAAGAGTTATAATAGGGATTTAAATTTAGCATTGGAGTAATTGCATCTCACTACTCTGTGCTGATTGTCCATCATCATTAAAGATGATCCTTTTTGAAAGTGAACCAGTTGTTAAACGATGCTTAGAGTATACATATACTTAGGAATCCTATTTACCCCAGTTAACCTCAATTGGTCATAGATGAATTGCTGTGTTTAGGAATTTTCCATATATTCTAAGCTTCAGTGTTTGAGCTATTAATTAAAGCAAATGTTGATGTAACTTGGGGCTTCCCAGGTGACTCAGTGGTAAAGAATCTGCCTGCCAATGCTGAAGATGTGTCAATTTATCAAACCTTCACTTTTTACATTAATATGAAACCTAGTATTTTCTTACTTAAGTTATCTACTAATATTCTGATAAAGAATGGGTATTTAAAAAACAAATTCATACCAAAGTACAGATACAGTAAACAGAATTTAGTAATCTCTAGTAGAAGAAATTCTGAACATTTAGGGGAAAGTAGTATATAGCTTATTCAGTTAATGTGTCAAGTATTTGAATTGTTAGCAGGTAACTGAAGCACACAGCAGTTTTTAACAACTGCAGTCCACTTCATGAAGACAGGTAAGTCAAGCTTTTTTGTCCAATGTTGATTTTATGACCAGGAAGCAAATTTATCCTGTGTTCATTTAGAAAGTGAACTTATCCAAGAAAGTATATGGTTCTCCCTCCCCACACACCATGTTTAGTTACATAATCATCTTCGTCACCATCTCAATGTCTAGGTGGTCTGCATCTTCAGAACTATTGATATCGACCAGAATAAGATTACTTGGGTAAATGTAAAATGCATCAGATTACCCATTTAAAATAATCTGGAACATTTGATAATAATTTTTGCTTTATGAAAGTTCTACTTATTTGAACCTTTCACTGTTTGCCTTGCTCATTTTAAAACTAAAGTTTAACTTACATAATTTTTCATCATAAGTATTAATTATACAAACAATGTGAAATTTTTTTTTAATGGCACTGCCCTGTTGGTCCCATTTGAGTATAAATTTGGTATGATAGAAAGGTCACTGCCCAAATTCCAGTTTGTATAGTTTGTTGACCAAGTGGTCATAAAATCCTCATGTTTTGCATTATAGCCAAGCAAAAACCACCACTCATCCTTCCTTCTTCAGACCAGTTGTGTACTGTTCCATTGCTCAGAGTGATGCTATATGCACACAATTTTATCATAACTTTTTAAAACTTCTAATTTTTGTTATAGAACCAGCATGTACTTACCACCCAGTTTCAGTCAGTTCTGAATTTCTGATCAATCTTGTTTGAGCTATACCTGTACACTCCTCTATCTCCTTTTTCTGAAACAAATCCCAGGCATCATGTTACTTCACCTCTAAAGATATCTTTAAATACTAAATAACTTCTTGACCTCAAATGTCTGGTAACTTTTCAGTTTGCTCAAAACATGTTTTGGGCTCAATGTTTCTTCATCTATCTTTTACTCTGCAGATTTTTTTATGATGAAACTTGTTTGTCCTTGGATACTTAAGAAAATAGTTAATTCTAAATAACAGTTATTTTCGCTTTTTAATCCTTTTGCTTACTAGAATTTATTGTAGGCTTGAGAGGCATTGTCTCTCACTCAGACTTGCGCCTGCATAACTAGAACAGAGGTACCACTACAGAGATAAGGAACAAGGAGAGAGGTCTGGTTTTCAGAAAGGTGGTGATAAACATCCTTTCCATTTTAGTTAGCAAATGCCAAGCAGGCAACTGGAGATGAAGACCTGAAGAGAGGAAACAAGTTTAAATAGATAACAGAGGATACTCTGGGATTATAGCTCCTCTGTTAGTCAGAAACTTTATACTAATTATTGCTTGAAATAAATGGATTCACAGGCTATGTTATCATGGTTCATTCGGTCAGTCATGTTTGACTGTGCAACCCCATGGACTGTAGCACACCAGGATTCCCTGTCTTTCACTATCTCCCAGAATTTGCTCAAACCCATGTCCATTGAGTCGATGATGCCACCTAACCATCTCATTGCTCTGTCGTCCCCTTCTGCCTTCAGTCTTTCCCAGGTCTTTTCCAATGAGTTAGGTCTTTCCCAATGAGTTAGCTCTTTGCATCAGGTGGCTAGAGTATTGGAGCTTCAGCATTCAGTCCTTCAAATGAATATTCAGAGTTGATTTCCTTTAGGATTGACTGGCTTTATCTCCCTGCTGTCCAAGGGACTCTCAAAGAGTCCTCTCCAGCACCACAGTTTGAAAGCATCGATTCTTCAGCACTCAGCCTTCTTTATATCCAACTCACACATCCGTACATGACCACTGGAAAAACCATAGCTTTGACTAGATGGACACTTGTCCACAAAAATGATATCTCTGCTTTTTAATATGCTGTCTAGGTTTATCGTAGCTTTTCTTTCAAGGAGCCGTGAATTGTGAAAGTTGCTCAGTTGTGTCCGACTCTGTGACCCCATGAACTATACAGTCTATGGAATTCTCTAGGCCAGAATTCTGGAGTCAAGTGTTTTAATTTTATGGCTGCAGTCACTGTCCTCAGTGATTTTGGAGCCCAAGAAAATAAAGTCTGTCACTATTTCCGTTTTCTCCCCATCTGTTGCCATGAAATGATGGGACTGGATGTCATGATCCTTGTTTTTTGAATGTTGAGTTCTAAGCCAGCCTTTTTACTACTCCTGCACCTTTGTCAAGAGGCTCTTTTAGTTCCTCTTTCTTTTTGGTGTTAGGATGATGCCATCTACATATCTGAAGTTATTTATATTTCTCCCAGCAACTGTGATTCCAGCTTGTGATTCTTCCAACCCGGCATTTTGCATGATGTACTCTACATGTAAGTTAAATAAGCAGAGTGACAATATACAGCCTTGACGTACTCCTTTCCCAACTTGGAACCAGTCTGCTCATGTCCGGTTCTAACTGTTGCTTCTTGACCTGCATAGAGGTTGGTAAGGTGGTCTGGTAGGTAAGGTGGTCTGGTATTCCCAGCTCTTGAAGAATTTTCCACAGTTTATTTTAATCTACACAGTTAAAGGCTTTAGCGTAGTCAATGAAGCAGAAGTAGGTGTCCTGGAATTCCCTTTTTCTGTGATCCAGTGGATGTTGCCCATTTGATCTCTGGTTCCTCTGCCTTTTCTAAATCTAGCTTGAACATCTGGAAGTTCTCAGTTCACGTTCTGTTGAAGCCTAGCTTGAAGGATTTTGAGCATTACCATGCTAGCTGTGAAATGGGTACAATTGTGTGGTAGTTTGAGCATTCTTTGGCATCGCCTTTCTTTGGGATTGGAATGAACACTGACCTTTAACAGTATCATCTTTTAGGATTTGAAATAGCTCAGCTGAAATTCTGTCACTTCCACTAGCTTTGCTTGTAGTGATGCTTCCTAAGGCCCACTTGACTTCCCATTCCAGGATGCCTGGCTCTAGGTGAGTGACATTGTTTGTTTTGTAAAAAAAAAAAGTATATTTTTACTATATAATTGAAAGACATTACAGTTTATGCTGAATGGAATTTTGTCTCTGTGTTTGTGACTTTTCAGTCATTATTTAATCCCAGTTATGCAGAACCTTAGAAATGAAGTTATTTTTGTGTTAATTTGTCAAATAGTTCTAAGGTCTTCATCTCTGACATTAGCCTTTTTCTGCTAGTATGTGTCAGTGTAAGCTTTGCTTGATCATAACTCACCTAGAATTATAATTTAGGCTTCTCATTAGATTTAGATTGTGGAACAAAGAAAAAAGAAATTATAGCCTCCATTTGCCGTAAAAGCTAAAATGAACAGTGAATCTGCACATTTCATAGTTTTAAAAATATTTATATACTTATACAATATGAAGGATCTGAGAAATCCCTTAAATGTTCTTAACTACTTTGTAATTCATAAACTTCTTTGAGAAGAACATGATGAAAACCATGAACTCTCTCCTTGGAAAACTGAACAAATTAGTATCCAAATTTGTGCATGCAATTTCTAAGGATTAATGCTCTGACTTGAAAATTCACAGATTATAAATTAGAAGATCTTTCTATTTCAAATTCTTCTTTTTAAGAAGGTGAAATTGAAACTCAAAAGAGGAGATGTGTTATCTATAAGCTACATACCTACTTAGAGCCAACCGTGAGCAACACTTGGGGCTCTTATTTCCTAGATCAGATAATGAGAAAGATTTCTTCTGTAAGGTCATTCTTCTGTCACCCAGTAAGATCTGAATGTAGGCTTCTTGATGACTTAATAACTTTGAGATGCCTACCATCCTGCTAGATAAATGGATATAGTAAGATGTGATATTTTCTGTGTTCTGTTTTTAATTATTTTTTGCATTACCTATTGTGATGCAGAAGACTAAAACTTGGATTGGTGAGAAGTCAGAAAACAGTCTGAAGCCATGTATGTTTGAAGTTTCGTAAATAAAATCACTTAGCTAGGTTATGTGGAAACCTAAAGTGTGAGCATCACAGGGTGTTGATAGTAAAATATCAAAAAATAAAGAGAGAGAAGTATACAATTTTGAGAATTTAAATGTGTAGGCAATGGAAGGACCTCAAGCTAGGGACTAATAAAAGCTCACTCTGGCGGCTATTAGAGGATAAATTTGAGGGTGTTAAGAAGAGGACATGCATGCAATATCCTCTCAGTGACGGTGAGAGCCTGAACTAGGACAATGATAGTAGTAGGGATAAAGAAGACTGGAGAATGCAGATGTATTCAGGAACAAAACCAGCAAAACTCAACAGTTGACTGATGAGGTAAAGACAGCCATCTGGAATAGCTATCAGGGTTTCTACTTTGGATGACTAGGTTGATTTTAAATATGTTGTGAGTGAGTGCCTATCAGATGTTCAGGTGATGTCCAGAGGTGGGAATATACACATATGTCCCCCACTTTCGGGGGACAGTTTGGGCAGGGGCTACGTTTGGGACTCATCAGCCATGTGAGTTACAGTAAGCAGTGCACAGCCAAAGAAGAACCTTAGAGACTGCCAACGTATAAGATGCAGCAAAAAAAAAAAAAAGTTGAAATGGAGACAGAAGAAATGACCAGAGGAATCTGGAAACAATCCAGAACTAGGGGATTAAGAGAGTTTCAGGAAGGTGGAGAGCAACACTTGAAATGCCACAGTAAAACAGACTGGAAAATGCTTGATCCCACCATTCAGGATGTAAATAGAAAGCTTTAGGGTGAGTTGATTCAGAGAGGATGAGAAGAAAGCCAGATTGCGGTTGAGTTGAAAAACAAACGAGAATGGGGAAGAGCAGCAGTTTGAGAGTTTGGAAGGGCTTAGAACAAATATCCTCAGGGTGGTAGTTTAGAAAGATCACTCACTGGCTACCACATGGAGGACTGTGAATGTGCCAAACTGCATTATTTTTTCTCCAGGATTGCTCAGCTGTACAGCGGAAGTGATTAATCAGTGAGCCAGGAGTGTGTTTGTTGGAGGTAGAGTCGAAGAGCTAGGTTGAGAGAAAATGGATCAAAGTTCAGAGGTCTCTATGACGCGGAGGAGCAGGTAAAATGAGGGTGGCAGAGTGAAAGTGATGAAGTCAAAGAGAGGATATAGAGCAGCTGGAAACCAGGCACAGAGTGTGAATATAGGAGTGAATGGGTCAAGTGAAGAGCAGCAGCTGGGTATTGGAGAGATGCAGGGATCACAGGCTACATTCTACATGCCTTTCCTGAACTTAAAACACTGGATTCTAACTTTCTTTCCTGTCATACTGTTTGTCTTAGAGATAACTTGGTATAACACTGGTTCATTAGTTTTTGCTAATTCAGTCATTTGACAAGCATTTGCTGAGTGCCCTACTGTGAGCAATCCACTGTACTGGACCCATTGGCAACAAGTTTGTGTTCTAGTGGGAGAAATAGGAAATGAACTGCAAAGCACATAATTGTACAGTCATTAAATTACAGTTGAAATGAGTGCTTAAAAGGAAAAATAACAGAAATTATGAGAGTATGTAGCACTGAAATAATCTGGAGGGCTGGGGGAGACCAGAAAGTCTTCCATCTCCAAGTGAAACTAATCCTTAGATAAAGCCTAATATGCAACTGGTATTACGGATACCAAATAATGTTGGTTGAACCGTTTATAAAAGAGAAATTTTTTTTTGTTTTCAGCAGTTCATTTCTTAGGGACATGATGGTTGAACTCTGAAGTCTGAGGAAAGGAAAAAAAAAAAAAAAAGATGAAGGGGATGCAAGAAGAATCCCAAATTTATTACAGAGCATATGCAAAGGGCCTGAAGAAAGCGTATTGCTTTCAAAAGCTTCGCAGTTCTTGTGAATGACAGAAAACATGAGAGTAGAATGACGATGATGATGAAATAAATGGGACAAATCGTCCCTTTGTAGACCATCTAAGGATGTCCTGTGAGCAAGGGGGAGCCATTAAGGTAGGTGGGAAGTGGAACAGGGATTAGCAATTGTGAAGTCAGACTTGCCTTTTCTAAAGAGCACTGACAATGATAAGAGGGGAGCCAAAATGCTCTGCAGAAGATGACAGCTCCAGCTGGGGTGGTGGTAATGGAAGGAGTTGTTCAGCCATTCAGTTGTATCCGACTTTTTTGTGACCTAGAGGTTCATCTTTCAGTGTCATATCCTTTTGCCTTTTCATACTGTTCATGGGGCTCTCAAGGTAAGAATGCTGAGGTGATTCGCCATTCCCTTTTCCAATAGTGGAAGGAGAGAACTGGCCTAATATATTTGAGAATTGATTAGGATGTTTAAATTAATCATATAGCTTTCAGTTCAGTTCAGGTCAGTCGCTCAGTCGTGTCCGACTCTGCGACCCCATGAATCGCAGCACACCAGGCCTCCCTGTCCATCACCAACTCCTGGAGTTCACCCAGACTCATGCCTGTCGAGTCAGTGATGCCATCCAGCCATCTCATCCTCTGTTGTCCCCTTCTCCTCCTGCCCCCAATCCCTCCCAGCATCATATAATAGCTTTGGTTGGCTAAAATAGTGGCGAGTGCTTTAAACTGTGATGGGAGAGAACAGGTGTGAATTTCCTTAGTAAGATTTAGTGAGTGAAGGCAGAGAACCACATAAAAGACAACGTGACTAACCCTGCTTCATCCGGGGGAAGCCCATGAGGGATTCGCGTGATCTGAAGTGTGGAAAGGAGCCAAAGAAGAGAGAATAGTCTTGCATCTCTGCTTGGCTTAAAACTGTCCACTGAATCTTTAAAATCAATTCTAAGATAAAAATGTTAATGAGGCAGGCTTTTAATATAATAAAGTTTCTATTATTTAGGGGTTTTTTTTCTGATTAAAGAAAGAATCCCTTGTTAATTCAGGCAACCACTCTGAATAGCTGAATGCGTATTTCTAAAGAATATACTATTGTAATTTATTAATTCATTCTCCTCCTTAGATATTATTATGATCTATTGACTTTTTATGATAAAGACTTGGCTCTCAGGCTTATTCCCTCTCCTCCCAATATGGATATCACTATATTTAATGAGCATTTCTATAATATAAAACTATATAAATATTATTCAATCAGAACTAATGTTTAGTTTACTATGAATGCATTTCCTTTATTTCCTTGTTTTCCCTTTAGTGAGGTTGCTTTGCTGTTTAACTTACATAATTTCCACATAGAATGGTCTTTCAGATCATTCCTTTGGGTCTTCTCCCTGCTGCTCCTCCCACATATCTCCATCAAGAAATGCCTTCCTGGAGCTATTCTTACCTTTGCACCTATCTGGACTGATTTTTCAGGACTGCTGCCAAAGTGTTCTACCTAGGGGTAGACTTTTCCTACCCCTGTTCTGGTTGGATCCAGGACCTGTACCTCAACTTTTCTCCTTTTTGCTTAAAAATGTTCAGTTTGCTTGAGTGCATCCTGCAGTAGTTTCCTGAGAACAGACACATAGGAAGAAAATTTTTGAATCATTGAATGTTTGAAAATATGTTTATTCTCACCTCATGGTTGATAACTGGGTCTAAAATTCTAAATTGAAATTTTTCCCTTTAAAAATACTTTCACCATAATCTAGCCTGTTGGTGTTAAGAGGGCTGCTACCATACTGATTTATTGTTCCTTTGTATATGATCTTTGCTTTCCCTTTCTAGAAACTTAGGATATTTTCTGTATTTCTCATATTGTAAAATTTCACTGTGGTGTTTCTTCAGTTCAGTTGTGATCCCATGAATTGCGGCACGCCAGGCCTCCCTGTCCATCACCAACTCCCGGAGTTCACTCAAACTCATAGAGTCAGTGATGCCATCGAGCCATCTCATCCTCTGTCGTCCCCTTTTCCTCCTGCCCCCAATCCCTCCCAGCATCAGAATCTTTTCCAATGAGTCAACTCTTTGCATGAGGTGGCCAAAGTACTGGAGTAAGTAAGTGATGTTTCTTAGTGGATCTCTAAAAATTCATTTTTCAGGATATGTTATAGACTTTTTGATCTGTGTTCTTATCTATGGAGAATTTTCTTTGGTAATTTCTTTCCCTTTAGTTTCCTTCTCTGTAATTTGTTAGATATTATTCTTCCTGGACTCATCTCCTCAGTTATGTTTTTTGCTCTTTTCTTGGATCTTTTGATGCTATATTTGAGAATTTTTCAACTTTATCTTTTAACTCTCCTATAAACTTCTTAATTTCAGCTATATTTTAACTTTCAAAGAGTTTCTTCTTGTTCTCTGGTTGCCTCTTTCATACAGTAACTTGTTCTTATTTTGTGAATGCAACATCTCATATCAATCTATCAGATTAAAAAGTAGACTTCTCAGTTGCCATTTGGTGCCCTGAGCTCAAGCCACAGCCAACGCATCCTATGTTCAGATTTAAGGAGGTTGAAAAATCACATTCCCTCACTCCTTGGAATTCTGATAAGAATTACAAACTGAAGTCAGACAGATAGAGATAAAATTAACAGCTTTATTGTCAGTAGAGCCAGGGTGGAGATACTGTAGCATGGACCCGCAATCACAATCAAGCTTGCTGCCATTTGCCCCAAATCTAGACATATATCCATCTGCTGGTGGAGTATTTTGCAAGGCAAATACAGAATCTACTTAGCTTCCTGCCTGAACGAGAAACCACTACCCTTCACACATCAAGAGTCAAGAGTAGGGACAAAGGGAATGAAGCCACACATATACTTGGTAAATCCATGTATATTCCTTTTTTAAATGGGAATCAATTGATGTTGAACTCCTGCCACTCACCAATTAGAAATATCAATCTGCTTTATTAACAGAAATAACCTCATGGGAATTCTCACAATAGGGATTCCTCTGTCATTGTCGGAGCCTTCCAATTAGTTGTAAAAACCATTTCTTCTTTGGTTAACAAACCAGATCTCTTTGTTATAGTGCTCATTTAATTTGGACTGTCCCTTTCATGAAGAGGGTTTCTTCCTGCATGTCAACTGATGCCTAACTGTCCCTTCAGGTTTAAAGCAGTAAACTAGAAAGTTTACTGGAGCTCTGAATGTATAGGTGGGTTTCATCTGATGGGCTCAAGTCTACAGCAGTGATTCGCAAACTTTTTCTGTAAAGATCAGTAAGTATTTTAGGCTTTGCAAGTCACACAGTCTACGTAGCAACGACGCACCTCTGCCTCTGCTGTGCAAAAGCAGCACAGATAACATGTAAATGGGTGGGCAGGTTGTCTTTAAGTAAAACTTTATTTAAAAGAACAGAAAGCAGACCAGATTTGCTGCTGTCTGCTCTAAGGTCATCAGATGGGAAGCTGGACTCTTGCCTGGGGCACAGATGCTGGGACTTCTATGCACAAGGGAAGGAGTTGCAACTGTTCTAATAAGACTTACACATGATTGTCTCACCACATCTCCCTCTTTGTACTTGTCAGCTCTGAATGTTAAGTACACTGTTTATCATTACCCTTTTCTGCACAAATTATATTATGGCTTCCTCCACCCTCTTAGACCTCCTGTGACTTCTCTCCTCCAGTAATATCTCCTGTCCAATTCTCTTAGCTTGTGTTGATTTATACATTTTCATATTCCTTTATTATCCTTTCATCTAGGTCTTAGAAGAAATAAAAATCATTTACCAAATGGTAAAATATTTTATTTACCATTTTAAAGTTAACTCTGAAGTTATTTTAATTACCTTGTTTTTATATTTCCTAGATTTGAATATAGTTTAAATAATTCTTTTCAAATTAGTATCATTGTTTTATAAAGTCCTATATAAAAACTTTCCCTTCAGCTAGGCAACTCCCCACAGAAGTTGGCCCTATGCCCCACATATATAGATTCACTCCCAACCTATACACCAACCTTACCTAACAAGGGTTCTTTTCTTCTCACGTTCCCCAGATGCAATCTTTACAAAAATGAAAGCATTAGTTTCTGTTAAGTTCTCCTTAATGACACAAAGTCACAGTCTAGATGCTGAACACACATGAAGGGTCAGGATATGAGCAATGCCTAAAGGAAAATGGAGTTCTGGAGGGCTACCAATGTGACTTCCACACCATTCCTATATCTCCTGTTTCTTCAGTAAGATCCAAGGATTGCTTTCTTATAGAGAAGCTAAACAAGACACAAATAATTACTTGAATTGTTGGGAAATGAAAAAAAGGTTAAGCTATAATGGCTTTTCATGAAGCCATCAAATATGTGAGCATATACTAGGGCTAGAAACAATAGGAGCTGAAGTAGGAAAGTAAGGCTGAAGTCAGTGATAGTTACCCAGGTCCATAATTTCTTGGCAGAAGTCTTGTGTTTGAGCTTCCCTTGTTTACAGATTGCAAACTCAGCCAGAATAAAGAATAGGACACTCAGATATGGCTTTGGTTTAGTGAAGCATGCTATTAAATGCTGTATATTTTCTAATAAAAATGTGAGCAAAATGATACTGTTTTGAGAAGTTAGGAATCCTTTTGATAACTGAGGTAACCCCAAGTATGGCAAGTGCTAAAATCTAGATGGGGAAACTTTCTTTTAACCTATGTTTGGAAGGTACACGTCTAGACCCTTCTTTGGAAGGATGTTTTCTGTGTGTCAGGCACATGAATTATACTGCAGTTTTCTCAAGACCGTAAGAACATTGAAGCTAGATGCTGGAGACTGCCTAGGGCCATCAGTCCTCTGCTGACATGGTCTACCTCCTTCAGTCCTCTTTCAGGTTTGCTGTATGGATGCAAAGTTCACCGAGACCAGAGAAGAGTTCCACTTCCAGCTATGACAGAGTAATTGAAACAGGACTAGCCTTGCTGCTTTAACCATAAAACTGGACAAAGTACATGTGAGGCAGCTAGTTTTAGACACTGGACAGCATGCAGCAAGAGACGGTGATCCCCGAGAGAAGAGAAGCTCGCAAGGTAAGTCTCACCAGTGCTTGGCTTGTTAAGTGTATCATCACGACTCCAGCATAACAAGTTATGTCCAAGGAGACCACAGGGGTCCTGCCAAGCTAACGAGACAGAGGTCGAAGTGTAGGATGGTAACCATTGACCAGACTCTGTAAGGCCTCCTGTGGGGGCTCCCTGTGTGTCCTTGGACAAGAGTTGAGCTGCTCATATCCAGTTCTGTGCAAGAGTACAAGGGGCTTTACCAGAAAGCTGTTACTATAATAAAAGTTGAGAGACAACAGTCTCTGGGGGATGTTGGAGGCCCAGCTCAGCTACGAAATGGAGAGATCTTGCTGACAGCCTACTGACATTCCAGGCATCCAGTTTATACAACAGGAAGGCCCATCTTAGAAGTAAAGACCTTTCCCTAGAATAACTGCTGCAAAAATACCCTTCAAAACTGACAGTGAAAGATCAGAGTTCAGTCAGTGAAACCTGAGAGAATGGCCAGAGGATCTTCACAGTAAGAAACGCTAATGACCTTGAGTCAGAAGAGAAATGCTACACATAAATATGGATCTGAGGGAAGAAATGGAAAAACACCGGAGGTAACACCCTCAACGGCCAACCGAATGTTTAAATCACAACAGGAGTGAACAGGTATAACACCAGGTTATCATGTAGTAGTGAGTGAAATGTCAATATTGACTCTGTGTAGTCTTAAAAGACCTTGATGCTGGGAAAGATTTAAGGCAGAAGGGGATGACAGAGAATCAGACGGAGGCTGCATCACCGACTCAAGGAACATGAGTTTGAGCAAGCTCTGAGAGATGAACAGGGAAGCCTGGTGTGCTGTAGTTCATAGGGCACAAAGAGTTGGACATGACCGAGTTACTGAACAGCAAAACTCTGGGGGGCTCAGCTCACACTGTTAGCTCTAAAGCAGCAGCAATCTTAAACTTTTTATTCTCCTTATACTCAAGATTATTGAGGAGCCCAAAGAGCTTTAATGTAGGTTTATCTGCCAATATTTATGTCAGAAATGAAAACTGAGAAAAATGTTTAAATTACAATGTCCCTCATTCAATGTTAACATGTGATGCATGGCAATATTTAAAAGTTTTACAAATATCTTCACTTCTGGCTTGACAGATGACTGCTGAATTCTCAAAGTAGCTTCTGCATTGACGTCTTTTTAGATGAAGTGTATGAAAAAAGTCTGGCCTCACACAAGTATGTAGTTGGAAAAGGAGGAATATTTAACATTCTTTTTCAGATAATATTCTTTGATGCGGCACTAAAAATGGACAAATATGTGAAGGTTTTTAGTTTTTTTCTCATAAAAAATGATTTCCAAGATTATGGTGCTGTTTCTGGTAGTTCTGGTGCAGCACCAGAACTACCCTTTGGGGCTCCTCTCTGCCCCATGGTTTCCACGAAGTTAACATGAGCCTTCCAGAGTCAAGAGTCACAGTCACTTTCTTCCCCACCCAAATCATCCATCTCCTTTTCTTCCTCCAAGTCTTTTTTAGCTGAGGACAGAGGACAGAAGATCTGGACGACATGAAACGTGTTTATTTAGAAGTTCAGAATTGGTGGAAGGTGGTTAATTCCTTTTTACTCCTAGGCCAAGCCCCTATACAATTTTAGGATATGTTTTAAATGGAGTTCATTATAGAGTGTCTCAGGTGAGACAGTGAACTTCACCTCAATGAAAGAATTTTTTTTTCTATCAGATTTACCCACATAAAGTTGTTCCTCAAAACTCAGGAGACAAAAGAAGATGCAAGATAGATTTTTATTGAAAGTAGCTTAAATATGATATAAGTTTGGCTTGAAAGGTACTGTTTATTTCATCATTTAAAAAATTATACCTAAAGATAATAAGTCAAATGCAAAAACATATCATATGACGACTATAGTTAACCCTTTTCCCTTGAAGGCAAAATAATTGAGAAATGTTTATTTTCCCTCTTAAAATGTCTAGTCCAAGTAATAAGGTGCTTACAGGTGGTAAATTCACATGGCTTCCTCCACTGCTTCTCTCCCTTAAACCCACAAAATCTTGCTGCACGTTATCGCTGAGCCACGGGCCTTCATGTGGAAGCAGAGTGACGTTCAGGGCTTACAGGTCCAGGGCCCAGTGGACAGAGAGGCTCTTGTCCTCCACGCCGGCCACCATGTCTTCCACAGCATCCCAGTCAAGCTTGCTGAGGATGCTGCCTGTGCTCTCAGATGAGCTCTCCATGCCACCTACCCCCAAGGGAGCCTCTGACTTTTCTTCAGTTGGTGAGGAGTCCTATCAAATTGAGAAAGACAGTAAATTGTGGTCCTGAGGAAGAAAAATAAATGGCACATGAGCTAAGTTTTCCAAAGACCTTAGAGCTGCTCATCCACCAAAGAGTGACGGAAATATGAAGGGAACCAGGGCTGTTGTCGCCCAGCACAGCTGGACTGGCGATGGGATGAATGAACATCACTTGACACGAGATGCTGGTACCAGGCCTGAAGGTAGACAGAACGGACTGTCACACCTATAGTACAATATTCCGTTCTTACATTTTTGTTGTGTTTTGTTTGGGTTGTGGTTTTTTTTTTGTTGTTGTTAAAAAGAAAATACGCAGTCAAGGAAAATTCAGAAAGACAAATGCTAGAGTCTTCAGCCCAAAGTGTAGATGCTTTGAATCACTACTTCAAACTGACCTAACAACCCTGAAGTAGGTCTACCTCCCACACACACACAAAAATAAGTAAATATGCAAAGAAAAAACCCTTAAGAATGCAAATAATCACTAGGCAAACTGAAACCTGGAATAACGCATACCTGTAGCAGGGAACTGTGACTCCCGTGGAGAATCGCATGGATGTCTGAAGGTACCAACCACGGGCTCACCACAGTCTCTTCTCTCTCATACTCTATACACACCTCCTTGGTTTGAGGAGCAAGCCCAGTGCTTCTGTGACTTTTTATACACTGCCGACAGGGAGCATTGGGGCCTTTCCAGGGAAAAGAACAAAGCATACTTTAGGACTGATTCATTGCTAAGTTTGCTCCTTATTGTGACTTTTACTGTCAAATCTAAGGCAGCCAATCTCATCTAATATTGGAATCACAAGGTCTGGTTGGCTTTAGGGTTCTAGGAATTCCTGTTCTGTTGGTTTGAGAGAAGGAAACTGAATTCTGGCCAACTCTTTAACTTTTTAGTTTACATTGGAGTATGGTTGATTAGGAAAGAAAAGTGAAATCGCTCAGTTGTATCCAACTCTTTGCCACCCCATGGAGTACCAGGCTCCTCTGTCCACGGGATTTGCCAGGCAAGAGTACTGGAATGGGTTGCCATTTCCTTCTCCAGGTTGATTAACAATATCTGATTAGCAATTAACAACGTCTGATTAACAATATTGTGTTAGTTTTCAGATGTATAGCAAAGTGATTTAGTTGTACATATACACGTATCTGCTCTTTTTCAAGTTCTTCTTTCATTTAGCTTAATAACATTGAGCAGAATTCCTTGTGCTATACAGTAGGACCTTGTTGGCTATCTATTTTAAACATATAGCAAGTGTGTACATGTCTATCCTAGACTCCAGATCTATTTCTTCCCACCATTTGCTCCTCTAGGGGACCATTAGTTCATACTCTAAGTCTACGAGTCTATTTTGTAAATAAGTTCATTTGTGTAATTTATTTTCGATTTCATATTTAAGTGCCATCATATGGTATTTGTCTCTCTCTCACATACTTTGCTCAGTATAATTTCGTCTGTCCATGTTGTTGCAAATGATGTTTCATTCTTTTTCATGGTAAGTAATATTTCATTGTATATATGTACCACATCTTCATTATCCTTCCTCTGTGATGTACATTTAGGTTGCTTCCATGTCCTGGCTATTGTAAACAGCACTGCAGTGAACACTGGGGTGAATGTATCCTTTTGAACAATGGTTTTCTCCAGATACATGTCCAGGAGGGCGATCACTCAATCATATGGTAGCTCTATTTTTAGATTTTTAAGGGACTTCCATACTGTTCTCCATAGTGGCTGTACTAATTTACACTCCAACCAACAGTGTAGAAGGATTCCCTTTCCCCCACAACCTCTCCCAGCATTTTTTAAAATTTTCTTTTTTTGTGTGTGTGGCACCATGCAGCATATGGGATCATAGTTCCCTAACCAGGTATCGAACCATTCCCCCTGCATTGAAAGTGGAGAGTTCCCACCACTGGACTACCAGGTAAGCCCAAGCATATTTTCATGTGTCTGCTGGCCATCTGTAAGTCTTCTCTGGAGAAATGTCTGTTTAGGTCTTCTGCCCATTTTTTGATTGCGTTATTTGAAATTGAGCTATGTGAACTGTTTGTATATTTGGAGATTAACTCCCTGTCGATCCTATTTTTTGCAGTATTTTCTCCTGTTCCATGGGTTGTCTTTTCATTTTCTTTATGGCTTCCTTTACTGTGTAAAAGCTTTTGAGTTTAACTAGGTCCCATTTGTTTAGTTCCATGACTCGAGGAAATGGATAGAAAACGATATTGCTGTGATCGCAAAAAGTGTTCTAAGTTTTCACCTAGGAGTCTTATAGTATCCGGTCTTAGGTCTTTAATCCATTTGCGTTTACTTTATGTATGGTGTTAAAGAATGTTCTAATTTCATTTTAATTTATCTAGCTTTCCAGTTTTCCCAGCACCATTTATTGAAGAGACTGTATTTTCTCCATTGTATAGTCTTGACTCCATTCTCACAGATTAACCAACAAGAGGAGCATAGCTTTGTCTCTGGACTGTCTATCCTGTTCCACTGATCTGTTTCTGTGCCAGTACCATACTGTTTTGATGACTGCAGTTTTGTAGCATAGTCTGAAATCAAGGAGCCTGATTCCTCCAGCTCTGCTTTTTCTTTCTCAGAATTATTTTGGCCATTCAGGGTTTTTTGTGTTTTGTGAGAAATACCATTGGTAATTTGATAGGGATTGCACTGAACCTTGGAGAAGGCAGTGGCAATCCACTCTAGTACTCTTGCCTAGAAAATCCCATGGACAGAGGAGCCTGGTAGGCTGCCAGTCCATGGGGTCGCGAAGAGTCAGACAGATGAGTTGGACATGATGATCGACTTCACTTTCACTTTTCACTTTCATGCACTGGAGAAGGAAATGGCAACCCACTCCAGTATTTTTGCCTGGAGAATTCCATGGATGGAGAAGCCTGGAAGGCTACAGTCCATAGGGTTGCAAAGAGTTGGACACAACTGAGCAACTAACACTGTCATGTTCCCACAATGCACACTTTTGGAAAGTGTTTATCATAAATGGAGTTGAATTTTATCAAAACCTTGTTCTACATGTAGTAAGATGATCATGTGGCTTTTATTCTTCAACTTGAGTATCACACTGATTTGCAGAGACTGGCTTAAGATGGTAGAGCAGAAGGACATGTGCTGATCATCCTCTGAGAGAGGACCAAAACCACAACTGTTGAACAACTATCTACCAGAGGACACCGGAACCCACCAAAAAAAGATACCCATATCCAAGGACAAAGGAGAAACTGCAACAAGATGCTAGGAGGGGAACAATCACAATGAAATCAAATCCCAAACCTGTGGGGTGGGCAACCCACACACACTGGATAACAATAATACTAAAGAAGTTCTCACACAGTTGTGAAGGTTCTAGNTTCCATGGATGGAGAAGCCTGGAAGGCTACAGTCCATAGGGTTGCAAAGAGTTGGACACAACTGAGCAACTAACACTGTCATGTTCCCACAATGCACACTTTTGGAAAGTGTTTATCATAAATGGAGTTGAATTTTATCAAAACCTTGTTCTACATGTAGTAAGATGATCATGTGGCTTTTATTCTTCAACTTGAGTATCACACTGATTTGCAGAGACTGGCTTAAGATGGTAGAGCAGAAGGACATGTGCTGATCATCCTCTGAGAGAGGACCAAAACCACAACTGTTGAACAACTATCTACCAGAGGACACCGGAACCCACCAAAAAAAGATACCCATATCCAAGGACAAAGGAGAAACTGCAACAAGATGCTAGGAGGGGAACAATCACAGTGAAATCAAATCCCAAACCTGTGGGGTGGGCAACCCACACACACTGGATAACAATAATACTAAAGAAGTTCTCACACAGTTGTGAAGGTTCTAGCCCCCACATCAGACTTCCCAGCTTAGGGATCTGGCAAAGGGATTGGGAATCTCCAGGGCATCTGAAGACCAGTGGGATTTGATTAAAGGACTCCCACAGGACTGTGGGAAACGGAGTCCACTCTCGAGGGCACAAACAAAAGCTTGTGCACACCAGGACCCTTTCATGGAAAGGAGCAGCGACCCCAAAGGAGACTGACAAACTTGGCTATGAGGGTTTGAGGGTCTCCATAGAGGCATGGGTCAGCAGTGGCCCACTATGGGGACCAGAGCATTGGCAGCAGCAGACCTGGGATATGTGTCTTGGCATAAGTCCTCTTGGAAGTCACCATCAGCCCTACCATAAAGCCAGAAGATCAAATTGATCAAATTGCCAACATCCAGTGGATCGTCAAAAAAGCAAGACAGTTCCAGAAAAACATCTATTTCTGCTTTACTGACTATGCCAAAGCCTTTGACTGTGNTGGAAAAGACTCTGATGCTGGGAGGGATTGGGGGCAGGAGGAGAAGGGGACGACAGAGGATGAGATGGCTGGATGGCATCACTGACTCGATGGGCGTGAGTCTGAGTGAACTCCTGGAGTTGGTGATGGACAGGGAGGCCTGGCGTGCTGCGATGCATGGGGTCGCAAACAGTCAGATACGACTGAGCGACTAAACTGAACTGAACGAAAATAAACAGAAACAGGATTATGTCCCAGATGAAGGAACAAGGTAAATCCCCAGAAAAACAACTAAATTAAGTGGAGCTAGGCAACCTTCCATAAAAAGAATGCAGAATAATGATAGAGAAGATAATCTAGGATCTTGGAAAAAGAATGGAGATGATGCAAGAAATGTTTACCAAAGACCTAGAAGAATGAACAGAAATGAACAGTGACGAACAGTATACGAGAAGGAATCAATAGCAGAGTAACTGAGGCAGATGAACAGGTAAGTGACGTGAAAGACATAAGGGTGGAAATCACTGCTGCGAAACAGAATATAGAAAATATAGAAAAAAGAATGAAAATGAATGAAGACAGCCCAAGAGACCTCTGGGACCACATTAAACACACTGATATTTGCATTAAATGGGTCCCAGAAGGAGAAGAGAGAAAGGACCTGAGAAAATATTTGAAGGGATAATAGCTGAAAACACCCCAAACATGAGAAAGGACATAATCAACCAAGTATAGGAGGCACAGAGTCCCAGGCAGGATAAACTTGAGGACGAACACACTGAGACACGCAGTAATCAAACTTGACAAAAATTAAAAACAAAGATAAAAATTTAAAAGCAAGAAGGGAAAAAATGACAACATACAATGGAAATTCCACAAGATTATCAGCTGATTTCTCAACAGAACCTCTACGAGGCAGAAGGGAATGGCATGATATATTTCAAGTGATGAAAAGGAAGAACTTTCATCCAAGAACATGCTACCTAGCAAGATTCTCGATCAGATTTGATGGGATAAATCAAAAGCTTTCCAGACAAGCAGAAGTTAAGAGAATTCAGCATCATTAAACCAATTTTACAACAAAGGCTAAAGGAACTTCTCTAGGTATGAAAAATCCCTGGATCCCTGGGATAAATCCCACTTAATCATGGTGTATGATCCTTTTAATGTATTGCTGGATTTGGTTTGCTAGTATTTTGTTGAGTATTTTTGCATCTATGTTCATTGGTGATACTGACCTGTCATTTTCTTTTTTTGTGTGCCATCTTTGTCTGGTTTTGGTATCAGAGTGATGGTGGCCTCACAGAATTAGTTTGGGAGTATTCCTTCCATGGCGATCTTTTGGAACAGTTTCAGAAGGACAGGTTGGTTAACTCTTCTCTAATTGTTTGATACAATTCACCTGTGAAGCCATCTGGTCCCGGACTTGAGTTTGTTGAAGTTTTAAAGTCAGTTTCAATGCAGTACTTGTGACTGAGTTGTTCCTGTTTTCTATTTCCTGATTTAGTCTTCAGAGGTTGTACCTTTCTAAGAATGTGTCTGTTTCTCCTAGGTTGTCCATTTTATTGTCATATGGTTGCTTGTAGTAGTCTCTTATGATCCTTTGTATTTCTGCGGTATCCATTGTAACTTCTTTTTCATTTCAAATTTTATTGATTTAAGCCCTCTCCCTTTTTTTCTTGATGAGTCTGGCTAAAAGTTTATCACTTTTATCTTTTCAAAGAACCAGCTTTGAGTTTCACTGATCTTTTTCAACTGTTTCATCTCTTTCATTAATTTCTGCCGTGATCTTTATGATTTCTTTCACTCTACTAACTTTGGATTTGGTTGTTCTTCTATCTGTAGCTGCTTTAGCTGTAAGGTTAGATTGCTATTTGAAGTTTTATTTCTTAGAACTGTGCCCATAGGTTTTGGATGACTGTGCTTTCATTGTCATTTTTCTATATTTTTTGGTTTCTTAAGTGATCCTTTGGTTGTTTAGTAGCATACTGTTTAGCTTCCACGTATTTGTGTTTTTTCCAGTTTTTTAACCTTGTAGTTGATTTCTAATCTCATAGTGTTGTGGTCAGAAAAGATGGTTGATATAATTTCAATTTCTTAGAGTTATGAAGGCTTGCTTTGTAGCCCAGCATGTGCTCAGTCCTGGAGAATATTCCATGTGCACTTGAGAATGTGTATGCTGCTGCTTTTGGGTGGGATGCTCTATAAACATTAGTTAAGTCCATCTGGTCTAATGTGTCCTTTAAGAACTGTGATTCTTTATTATAGATTTTCTGTCTGGATGATCTATCCACTGATGAAAGTGGGGTGTTAAAACCCCCCACATTATTGTGTTATTGTCAATTTCTCTTTCTACGGCTGTTAGTATTTGCCTTATTATATATTGAGGTGCTCCTATGTTGGGTGCATAAATTTGCAATTGTTGTATCTTATCTTGGATTATAAGGTAGTGTTCTTCTCTCTTGTAACATTCTTTAACGTCTATTTTGTCTGATATGAGTATTTCTACTCCACCTTTCTTTTGATTTCTATTTACAAGGAATATCTTTTTCCATCTCCTTACTGTCAGTCTATAGCTGTTCTTTCTGTTGTTCTAAGGGGATGTGGGGAGGCCACTTAACTTCTCTGCCTTAGTTTGCTCAGCTGTAAGATGGGGATAAGAGTTGCCCTATCAACCTGGCATTAACAACCTGAGAGTTAAAAGGAGGATGAATGTAAAACTACGTTTTAAATTGTGAAAAGTAACAGCAGTTGAGGGATGGGCTGGAGGAGATGTCAGGAACTGAGATAATGAGTTATATTTCTTTCTCTCTAGCTGATCGGAGGAGAGCTAATTCGGCCACACTTATGGGTCTATGTGCTCTATGGCTATGTGGTCACAGCCCCTTCCTGACTACTTGTGTTTATGTTGAGCAGTACGCTTATTAAGCCCATTACCACCATCCAGCCACATTCTTCATACTAAAATCTGTATTTGACATTTCTAAGAGTGATTTATGACTTAAAAATTTTTAGTATTAAGCCCCAGAACTTTCTATTCTTTATCCCATACCTTTTTGGATGATAACTGGAGATTGTACAACCTTTCTAACTGCCATTTTGGCTGCACCAGCTTTTCTCTATATGGTAAAAGTAGTAGTTTCTACAAAGACAGGAAAACCCCTTTAACTTTCCATAGGCATGTGTGATTTTTCAACTTTCAGGCCGTAAATTCACTGAGGACACAAATCTGACTAGTAGAGGCCCAGTGGCTCATCAGTATAAAGTCCACCTGCAATGCAGGAGACCTGGGTTCAATCCTGAGATAGGGAAGATCCCCTGGAGGAGAGCATGGCAACCCACTCCAGTATTCTTGCCTGAAAAAGCTCATGAGTCTCATGGATACAGGAGCCTGGCTGAAAAGAGCTGGACATGACTGAAGCAGCTGAGCACAGTAAAAGATGGCTGATTTGAACCAAGAAAGAAAACAAAAGTGTGGCTGAAGGAAGGGAAAGTCTACCGTGACGCTTGCTATCTCTATAGGACAACCACAGACCTTTCTCATCTGGCACATGTGCCTCAACATTTCTGGCAACTGGAAAATCCAGGCAATAAGCCTATTCCCAGTGGAATACCTAGGCAAAATGCCAAGAGAATGATCAGTTAAGGGTTCTTAAGTTCCAGGATTGGTAGCAACCACTTACTGTATATGTTATTGAAAATATTTTACTTATGATCCTCAACAACTCTATGAGGTAGATTTTTAAAAACATATCTGACGACACAAAGTAAGCAAGGGAGCCGGGCTATGAGCCTGGACAGTTTCAAAGGCTAGACCTATTATTTATGCCTATAATGCCTCTCAGATACTTATATAGTCTCTATATATTGTTTCTTATAGAATTAACCATAAAACAAGGGGAAAAAAGATGCTTACCTTTAACAGCTTGCACACAGGGCTGAATAAAATAGCCAAAAAAAACCCATATACTGCTTTATAAAAGACAGATAGCAACATATATAGTCAAACTCACAAGTATTTTTAGGAAAATTTCTTTTACAGAAGAACTTCAGGGAATTGTTAAATCGTGATGGATCCAAACTTCTCATCCGTACAATGACTAAACTTGCCCCAGTGGGGTCAAGTTAACTGTTTCACTGACTGGGTTTCTCCCATTGCCTCTGAATGCTGCCAGGGGAACGGCTGGTTCTGGGTGTGGCAGAGGCAGTCAGGAAGGTCATTGTGTCCACAGTCCCTCAAGCTGCCTCTACCACCTTCCCTTTAGAGATCTAGGGAAGCTAAGAGACAGGTCCTCGGATAACAGCTAGTCATATACTGTTCTATGATTACTGTGTAAGTACTATAATATCTGCCCATTAATATACTTGAACAATAATTAGCTTATAAATAGCTATTTTTAGGCAAAAAACTAGACAGCCTTTTCCCCCATTTATCTAATTATTCAAGTATGCTAAAGCTTTTGACTGTGTGGATCAGAGCAAACTATGGAAAATTCAAGAGATGGGAATACTAGACCACCTTACCTGCATCCTGAGAAACCTGTATGCAGGTCAAGAAGCAACAGTTAGAACTGGACATGGAACAATGGACTGGTTCAAAACTGGGAAAGGAATACATCAAGGCTGTATATTGTCACCCTGCTTATTTAATTTCTATGCAGAGTACATCATGCAAAATGCTGGGTTGGATGAAGCAGAAGCTGGAATCAAGATTGCCCGGAGAAGTATCAGTAACCTCAGATATGCAGATGATGCAAGACTGGTGGCAGAAAGGGAAAGAAACTAAAGAGCCTCTTGATGAGGGTAAAAGTGTAGAGTGAAAAAGTTGGCTTAGAACTCAATATTCAAAAAATGAAGACCATGGCATCCGGTCCCATCAGTTCATTGCGGATAGATGGATAAAAAGTGGAAATGGTGACAGATTTTATTTTCTTGGGCTCCCAAATCACTGCAGATGGTGACTGCAGTCGTGAAAATAAAAGTTGCTTGCTCCTTGTAAGGAAAACTATGACAAACCTAGAGAGCATATTAAAAAGCAAAGATATCACTTTGCTGATAAAGGTCCACAGAGTCAAAGCTATGGTTTTTCCAGTAATCATGTATGGATGTGAGAGATCACAAAGCAGACTGAGCGCCAAAGAACTGATGCTTTTGAACTGTGGTCCTGGAGAAGACTCTTGAGAGCTGGACAGCAAGGAGATCAAACTCGTCAATCCTAAAGAAAATCAACCTTGAATATTCATTGGCAAGACTGAGGTTAAAGCTCCAGTACTGTAGCTACCTGATCTGAGATGACTCACTGAAAACAGCCTGATGCTGGGAAAGACAGACGGCGGGAGAAGGGGGTGCCTGAGGATGAGGTGGTGGGATGACACCATCGACAACATGGACACGAGTTTGAGCGAGCTCCAGGAGCTAGCGAAGGACAGGGAAGCCTGGCGTGTTGCAGTCCGGGGGCTTGCAAAGAGTAGGACATGACTTAGCAACTGAATACCACCACCCCCCCAAGATGAAGAGAGTCTTGCTACCCTCAAAACATTTAGTCTAGATGGGACAAAACCAACTTTATACATAACTACAACATAAGACCCATTGCAGTAGTGCCCCACAAGGGGCAGAAACATTGGATTGAGGATTCAGAGAACAAATAAAAAAACTGATTTGTTACCAGTGCTACTGAGCTCAGTCGCTCAGTCATATCCAATTCTTTGTGACCACACAGACTACAGCCCACCAGGCTCTTCTGTCCATGGGATCATCCCAGCAAGAATACTGGAGTGGGTTGCCATTTTCTCCTTCAGGGGATCTTCCTGATCCAGGGATCAAACCCACATCTCCTGAGCTGGCAGGCAGATTCTTTCCCACTGAGCCACCTTTGGGAAGTCCCCATCAATGCTACTACTATTTGTCTCTATTATTCCCACCACTGTGCAAGTTAAGTATTAGCCAATTTAAAACTGAAAACATAGATGTTAAAATCACTCCACAGGTTAGCACAGCTAAATAACTGAAATTAGGGATGTCTTCCAAGACACTTGAAGGGTATCATTATGGTAATAAGGGGAAATTTCAGTGTTGGAATGGGAGCACACATGTTTTTGGAAAACAAGCCTGCAAGTGTCATGGGTTATCTGAATTTTATGGAGGAAGGAGGCTAAGGAAACCGATGGGGAAGACACCTTGCAGGCTCGGGAGAGGGTCTGGACCTATCTGCACAGGCTGGGGGTCACTGAGGACTTCTGCCTGCCTCGGCAGCAGGAACACCTCACCAAGCACAGCTCAGCAAGAGGAGGCAGGCAATGGGCCCAAAGGGGCCGAGGTCTCAGCCCAGTCAAGTGCAAGGTAACAGCACAAGCCTAACACTGGACAGGCCCAAGAAAAAAGATGTGTTCCTACATAATCCAAGACTTTTCCATACGACATTAAGAAACCATGATTCAAGTTTAAACTGCTCTCCAATTGTGGATTTAATTTTTGTAAATGTATAAGGTATAAATAAAAAAAGAGTTTTTAAAGGTTACTATTTTGAAATTCTAGTTTTAAAAAGGACAGTTTTCTTATTGAAATCTGTCAACCAAAATCAAGACGTGGCCCTGACTGAGTCTGAATACAGACTCTATTGCTTCCTAGATATCTGATCTTGGGGAGTTATTTCAACTTTCTCTGCCTTAGCTTTCTGATGCTTAAAATGGGAACATGGTACTACCTTTCTAACAGAGCTGTAATTCTAATAATTAAACAGAACCTGGCTCACTAGTTATTATTAACCCGGGTCTCACACCTTGCAGGCAGATGCTTTACGTCTGAGCCACCAGGGAAGCCCATTATACAGTCTTAGCTGTATATATTTATACTACATGTTAGCTATGATTATACATTTTTAAACAAATAAATATGTTTTACTTTAGTAACAAAAACCCAAATGTGGCAAAATTAATTAAAGGAAGGCTAGTCCTGGCCAGGACACTGGAGTGGGTATTCTTTCCCTTCTCCAGGGGATCTTATCAACCCAGGGATCGAACCCAGGTCTCTGCATTGCAGGCAGATTCTTTACCAGCTGAGCTACCAGGGAAGCCCATCAATAAATAAATAACAGATATTATATGTTCAAATATGGAAAAGAATATTCAAAAATGGTAAAAACCATATCGTTTCCATCTGAGCCTCTTCTATTCCTCCTCTGTGATATATCCATCCTGTAATCTATTAGAAGTTGATTGTAAAAATGCCTACATCTTTAACCAGACACATCAAAGAAACTGATTCCCAAATAAGTCATATCACACAGAATTAAAGGCCATTAGTTTATGAAGATTCCTAGGGTCTTCTCATTTCAAAGTAATAGAACAAAATTCCAGTACAGCTTAATCTTCAGCAATCTCTTGCATTCTGTTGAAATGAGAACTGCTTTTAACTGAGATTTAAAACTTTCACTAATGAAAACACAACTCTGGAACCAAGAAAGAATAGGTCCAAATTACACAAGATAAAAGAAAGCTCTCAATCTTACCATGTGGCCAAGGTGAGCCTTGAGATTGCCCCAAAGGTCTCCCCTTTTGGGCATAACTTGGTTTGGTGGACGTATGTCTGACTTTTCCAGGTCTGTATATTGGACAACTGTGACCATGTCGATTCTCTCTGAAGTAGAAATCACATAATTATAGGCTAGACTCTTCTATCAGTGATATATTTCAAAAATCCAAATTCCAGCTCAGATTAATACATTCATTTGACTGCGCTGATTCTGTACCTCAGTGGTCATTTAGTGTATAGTAATTTATACCTCCAAGTTTACTCATTTTTTCCCCAAAGAAATTGGTTTTTATTATCTCTCTAATCATTTCAAAAGTTGTATACATTTGCCAGTTATTTATGTATTAAATAGTGTGCATTATTCTAAGAAATATTCAAAGAGAATTTCTGCTATTTTGTTTACACCTCAAATCACACACAAGTAATATGATTACATCTAGGTTTGCGTTGGGTAGCATTTCCTCTAGGTTCCTAAGTTACGAGATCATGTTTACAAACCTAATCAGTTATCCTGTCAAAAGTGGTAATTTTTAACAACATTAAACTGCTAATTCATTTCCTCCTTTTGTGTTACTAACAAATTTTGTGTTTGTGTGCCGTATGAGAAACTTTACTCTTGGGTGCTTTTCTTTAGCATCCATGTTTAATTAATCCTTGCCTACTGAACTAATATCCAAACTGAGTGAGGGTCATTAATTTAAGAAACATGATAGTATCTACAACTGAATCAGCAATAACTCGGAGGGGACAGCAGAAGAAGCAGGAAGCTGATGAGGACCTTCGTTTTCCTACAAGAGTGGAACCAACTAGAGAAACAGGGAGAGCAGCTAGGAGGCAAATTACAGAAGGAACAGTCACAAAAACTACAGAAAGGAAGAACACAGGATTGAATGGATATAAAAATTGTATTAGGCATTCAGAAGTGCTTTGTTATGTCTTAATTAGATATTTAGTGCCATTTTTGTCCTTTTCCTTGGTGATTCTATAAACTAATGGAAACTCCTAATGATGATACTATTTCCCCCTTTACTTTATTACCATATTTCAGAGCAAACACACTGAACCTGAGTCACAACGGTGCTCCACACTTATCACGCCTGGCGTTATCTTGCCAAACGACACACCAAACCTCGTCTTACCCTTTTGGAGAAGGGGAGCGTTGCCTTCTGGGAATCTCAGCTTTCCTGGGTTTGTTAGGCAATGGTTTCTGAGCAGCTGCTGGAAGTTGTACTGATTCAGATAACAGTTCATTCATCAGAGTGTATGCTTGTGAGATTCGACGACTATAGTGGTCTGAGAGTAGCAATCTTTAAAATAAAAAATTAAATAACATTTAGTAAGAGAGTCCCTTTCACTTCATATTTCTAGAGGGAACACAGTGTTTGAAGACCACCTAGTACTGATTTTATTCAATGCAGTTCAATGCCAATTCAAATGTCAGATTTCTGAAAACCATTAGGAGGTATTATTAAAGGCACCTGTGGGGTACTTAAAAAATGCACACACGTATTTAGATTGGGAGAGGAGAGGGATTTCAGAAATAAGTTATAAAAATTGAATGGAATAAACAATATTTGAAAGCAAATTCCTAAAAAGGATAGTGGAGTCTAATTATTTTCCCTGCAGTTATCTCCCATACCTTTCCATTTATCAACAAAAAGGGACTGCTGTGAAAACTAGAATGCCTGAGGCATCATCTACGGTCTCAAGTGAGTGAGAGAGAATGATCAGGGTGTAACTACCAAACTCACCTGTCTTTTTCATGCTTCATCTTTTGTCTCAGCCTGATTTCCCTTGAAGTCATGTAAAACTGCACAAGAAATAACCAGTTAGTTCATTTCCATCCAGCTCAAATGATTAAACCATTACAATCCACAGAAAACATGAAAATTCCACTAATAAATTTTAATAGGAAGCTAAAATATAATTTTGCTATTTAGGAACAGTAGAAAACATTGTCATATTTGATGAAGCTTCCTACTCCAGCCCCAAACATGAAAATGTTAAAGCATCATGTAAATAAAATCCAATTTAATAAATAGAGTACAAAGTCTATTTTAGCAGCTAAATTCATGTACTTTCTCAAAAGGAGAGATCCTTATCAGCTGCAACTTAGAATGGAAAATAGGAACATTTAAGGATGGAGACACCTACATTTTGTACTGTCTTGTGATTAATCTCACCAAGAGCTTGGCTGATAAAAGCAGAAATGAGTGAGACATTCAAAACCATCATTTTAATGTTTTAAAATGTTTACCAGAAACCTACTACAGTAGGTTTACTGTGACTTGTAAACTCTTCAAAATGCATGTGACACAAGGTAAACTGGCCAATATCAGCTATAAATATGTCTTATTCCAAAATATTAAGAGTTACTGTTGAATTACTAACAAGGGTAAGTCCTTTCACAGGGTTGACTGTGTATAGAAAAATGTACACACAGAAGTGAATTCACTTTCTAAAGGTCCTATATAATAGTCAATAGTAAATGCAATGTTTTATTGATTTCTGAGAAAAATGTAAATTTTAAATTACATTAATCCCTCACTAGTTCCATATCTTTACTCAAATAGAAACTAAAAATTTACCTGCAATACTGAAGGAGATGTCACAAAGCGAAACAGTCCCAACACCCTCAGAGTTAATTTATCCTAAATTTGGATATAATTCTAACCATCTGGGGTATGTGTTTGGCTGATGGGAGGGTGATATGGGAACTCACCCTCCATGGCGTGGAAGAATACACACATACACACGCACTGTAAGATTCTGGTCTTCAAGTAGCTCTGAGGTCACTATCATGTCTCCAGAGCTATCAACAAAATGTCATCTAATGTCAGCATGCTCTCTCCAGACACAGGTAAATAAACAACATTAGGTAACAGTTCACCTACTTTTGCACATTTGGTGCTTAAATGTGACACTCTTTCTTGGAAGATTCACTTATTTTATAAAATGTGTTTCCCTAATGATGAAAAAAATGGAGTATTATATTCGTTTCAGACTACAAAGTAAAAGATACACCATAATCCAAATGTAATGTAAGTGTGACTTTCACAGTTATGTAATCATCAAAGTAATACTGCCTTACTGCATCTCCTGAAGAGAAACCCTTCTGAGCTAGCCATCGTTATGTCCACAGTCAGGACTCGGTAAACAAACGCTGACGGTTTAAAGGAAAGTGGAAACGCACACAGAAGTGCCACTGTTCTGGTGGCACGTGACTGGACTGTACTTTAAAAAGGTTTTTTCGTGGACAACTGACAGAGAGAACGTTGATTTTTAACATGCCTTTACTACATACATAGTCAAGCTGCTTGACTACAACTGACTTTCACTGAAAATTAAGGGAGTGACTTCAGTTGGTCGCCCAATCCCTTGATCTCTTCATTCAATGGTTAAAATGTTAGAGCCATAACTAGCCTCAGGGAGAAAAAATATTGAAGACAGTTGAATAAAACATGGTCTGTAGTCCCTTGCTACACTCTGTTAAGGTGATTTCTTAATTTTCCCTGACGTAAGTAAAATGCTGCCTTTCCTATCAAATAATAAATGATCCCACACTATGTTCATCCCGCTCTTGAATGCCTGCCAGGAAAAAGTCACACATACTCTGTGACAATCCCACTACCCTTGACACTGCAGACTCACTGGGCTACTCCTGGGGCGGAAAGGCTCGTGTTCTTGCCCTCTCTTCTCCGCCAGCTGATTCAAGTAGTCTGCCATTCTCTCTCTTCGTTTCCTTTTCATCCAGACTCGAATCTCTCTTCTCTCCTGCTCAGTTCTCTGTGGGCGTCTACCAGAGGGATGCTGAATCCTGAGAAATTAAACCAGCAGTGCGTCATTTGATTTTAAATTTGTTACAGAGACAATACATGCACCCCAGTGTTCACTGCAGCACTATTTACAGTTGCCAGGACACGGAAGCAACCTGAGTGTCCACTGACAGATGAGTGGACAAAGACGACGTGGGACATGCGTACAGTGGGATGCTACTCGGTCACAGAAGGAATCGAGTCAGTTGCAGGGACGTGAATGAATCCAGAGCCTTGTCATACAGAGTAAGTCAGAAAGAGAAACAAATTTTGTGTATTGATGAATATACGTGAAGTCTAGAAAAATGGTGCGGATGAACACATCTGCAGGTCAGGAACAGAGGTACAGATGTAGAGAACGGACCTGTGCACACAGTTGGGGAAGGAGAGGATGAGATGAACTGCGAAAGCAGCACTGACATACACACACAGCGTGAGTACGTTGGACGGCTGGTGGTAAACTGCTGTACAGCCCGGGGAGCTCAGCCCAGAGCCCTGGGATGGCCCACAGGGTGGAATTGGGGGCAGGGGTGGGGACAGGGGTGGGAGCGAGGCTCCAGAGAGGAGCATGCATACATATGGGCTTTCCTGGTGGCTCAGACAGTGAAGACTCTGCCTGCAATGCAGGAAACGTGGGCTCAGTCCCTGCATTGGGAAGATCCCCTGAAGGAGGGCATGGCATCCCACTCCAGCATGCTTTTGGGTTTTCCTGGCGGCTCAGATGCCTGCAATGTGGGAGACCTGGGTTCAATCTCTGGGTTGGGAAGATCCCCTGGAAAAGGGAATGGCTACCCACTCCAATCATATGCTTATGATGACTAGTCAATTTGCTCCAATCTGTCCCCTGAAATCCACTGACCACAATCCCAGGCCACCAAGAGCCTCTTCAGTCTTCTTCCTACTGGACTTCTCTATAGTATCTGGTGCAACTGGCTTCTTTCTGCTTTAAACTCTCTCTTACCTGGGTCTTTTTCTCACTCTCAAAACACAACACAGCCTCTTATACTGGGCATCTTTATTCTCTGCTCACCACCAATATGAATGTTTTGAAAGGTTCTGTTTTTGATTTCTTCATTGCTCTATTCCTGGACCATCTCAATCACTTCCAAAACTTATTACACATAGATGACTTCTAAACTGCAGCCCTCCTGGATCTGGCCTCAGGTTCCTGCCCAGGCTGTACTGCCCAGGGTCCAACCTGAGCTGATGAGGAGCATGGCAGGGATGCTGCAGCTGGCCCTGACCTATTAGAGACAGGACTCCTCTGAAGTTGACTCTGGCTTGATGTCTCACCACTGACCCAGCTGAGGCTTTCCCAGAACCACGCTGTACTCTGGACTTAACTGACTCAGCCTTCTCTCCTCCACAGGGAGAGGCCAGACTGGCACTGTGGTCTGATGCCTCACTTCTGATTTTCTTCTTCTCAGGCATTTGCTTGATACAGCTTTTGTACATCTTAATCCCATCCTGGCTTCTACACAGACAGTACTAACAGTGGCCCAAGAAAAAAGGTGGTATGAGACAGCAATTCGGGGCCAACTCGAAACACACAGCATGGGAAGAAGACACCATGCTAACATGAAGATGGGTTATGGATAGAGACAATGTGGCTTTATACTAGACACCTGCTTTCTTGCTGGAGTCTGGACTCTTGGGATGTGCCAGGCAGAGAGTACCCTATCCAACCAATCCCCAATGAATCAATAAGCCAAAAGGTGTATGTATCCCAAAGAGGCATCAGTAGAAGAAGCAGCCTTTATTCTATCAAAAACCAGTTCATGGCCCAGGAAAGGCAACAAGGAAAAACATTTTAACATAATGTTCCAAGAAAAGCTATTTAAAACGTATTCTAAAGGTTCATGTCTAGGGTAAAGTACTATGAACTAAAGTATTAATTACTTTAAGAAGAAACAGGATTATATTTATGTTGTACTCAGAGTGATGAGACCTTCAGAAAACTCAGGATACAGATATGCTGTATTAGTTACAGAAGCCAGTCTATGATTGTTGGAGGGAGGGGAGGAATGACACATAAACATCACAAAATCTATTAACAGAGGAAAAAACCTTTGTAAGCTTTGAGTCTGTTTCCCAAAAAGTCACCCAAAATGGTCATTTTAAAAAATACTCTTAAACTATAAACATTTTAAATAGGTTAAAAATGAATTAGTCAATGATTACCTGGAGATGCTCCTGGCCTGTTGCTCTGTTAGGCCGAGCTCTTCACTGGAAACTCCATCTTTTGTTATAAGGTCATTGATAATGTCTGCAATATCAGTCAGTTCACTCATCTGGAGTGGATCTACCGAAACACTTCATTCCCAAATGCAATATGAGAAATATAAATCAGTATCCACAACTTACTTACATTAAGCAAAAATGAGCGATTAAAACTACACCCTCCAAGAACATAAATGAACAAAAAAATGATAAGCATATAACTAACTTCATTCTATTCCTTTACTCTCATTAACGCTCAGTGGAAAAGCCTAATCATCAGTAATTGACAACTTCACACACACCTCAAAGGAGCCACCCTAAGGCCTAGAAGACACCTTCTCATCTGTCCTGCCCACTGCAATTCAACACCTATGTAGTAAAGAGAAGGCAGCACAGACTCCACCGACTCTAAAACAGTAAGAGAGAGACAGCATAACAATCATCAGTTTCTTAAAAGATCCCATTCCCGATGGGAATTACATTCCTTTAATCCACAAAAAATATATAGTGTAAAGCTGACCTACATATGAACAACAAAACTTCCAGAACATATGATTTGTACCTAACTGCAAGTAAAACTAGGAATTAAGATAGTTACCTTTCAAATAATTCATCACTGTTATTCACACCTTAAAAAAAAAGAAACATTTTTATCAATTAAAATTTCAGGTCAGTTATTTTTTTCTCTTTTAAATTATTAGCCTGACCTAGAAATTATATGTCCAGAAACTGAAATATTTTTAAACCTCCATTTGGTGGTGAATAGTGTGCACATTTTAAGATTACTTGTCTATCCAGAGCACTCTGAACAATACATGTTAGGAGGTATAATCTACTTTGCTTCATACACGGTTTAGAATTCGAGAGTGTGATTACTAAAAAGAAAAGACAACAAAAAAAAATTTTGATGACCTGAAAGAAATACTTTGTAGAAAACATCTAATTTAATCCCAAGAGCCTTTACATGGAAGAGCATGACTCAAAGGATAATTTTTAAACTTTGTCCAGTATCAATAACATGTCTTTAAAGCAAAACATAGCCTTTTCAGCTTTCTGTATTTAATCAAAGAGAACTGGGTTAACAGAGATAAACTGTCCTGACATCTTTTCTCAAAAACATTTCCTTAATATTTTCTTATACTAAGATAAATCCACCTTGCCTCTTTGACTGAGACATCCCCATGTTTTTAATATTAAATAATTTTGCTTTCTCAAGTACATTTTTTGTTTTTTAATCCCCACATCAAGAATTTCACATTATCTTTGGTCTCTGAGTCTGGTCATTTGTGAGTTCTTCAATAATGGTGTTAAGTATAGACTTGTTCATATAGTTGCTAAGTCATGTCTGACCCCAAGAACTGTAACCCACCCAGGCTCCTCTGTCCATGGGATTTCCCAGGCAAGAATACTGGAGTGGGTTGCCATTTCCTTCTCCTGGGAATCTTCCTGACCCAGGGATCAAACCTGCAGAGGCAGGCCGATTCTCTAGCACTGCAACACCCGGGAAGCCCTAACTATAGACTAATCAGATATAAAAGATCTAAGAAATGAATCATTTTGATAAAGTGATTCCTTTTATCAAAAGGCAGAAAAGACTTATAGTCAAATAACAACTTTTAAAGGTAGTTACGTAGGAAGATTCTATCCTTCATTTTCAAACCATCTCTGGATTTTTTTCTTTGGGATGGCCTTTATAATTTACTCACACACAACAGTTCAGCTTCATTCCTTGATAGTCACAGTTCCTTTTTGAAAAAATGCCAAACAGTGACACTCAGCCTGATCATCGACTTCACTTATTAGGAAGACCGATAGGTCTTAAAGTGCTCAAAAAACTCAGTCTTCTCTCTTGACTTTCTGGTGGCCTATGAAACTGTCAGTGATTCACTTTTTCTTGAAAGTCCCTTCACCAGAGGCTGCTCATCCACTTCCCTCACTGGGTGGGGTGGGCTCCTCCTGCTTTCTGATGGATGACATTTCTTAGGCTGATCCTGAGATTTCCCCATTTTCCATCAGAATTAAGCATATAATTAGGGAAAAGGCTCTTCTGTTTTTTAAGCTTAAACCTCTCAGCAAGCTCTACTTGCTTATCAAAAGCTAGGTCCTAAATATGATATGAATATCACCTGAAATGCTACATCTGGTTGAAGGTGCTCTAAGAGTTTGACATTAAGACCTGGTGATATCCTTGCTCTTAGTCTGACAGAGCTAACCATCCATTGGCATTCTCCTCCTCCTCCCATGCCATCCACTTAGTCAGTGAGTATCAGTTCAGTTCGGTAGTTCAGTCATTTCCGACTCTTTGCGATCCCATGAATCGCAGCATGCCAGGCTCCTAGTCCATCACCAACTCCCAGACTTTACCCAAACTCATGTCCATGGAGTCAGTGATGCCATCCAACCATCTCATCTTCTGTCATCCCCTTCTCCTCCTGCCCTCAATCTTTCCCAGCGTCAGGGTCTTTTTCAATGAGTCAGCTCTTCACATCAGGTGGCCAAAGTATTGAAGTTTCAGCTTCAACATCAGTCCTTCCAAGGAACACTCAGGACTGATCTCCTTTAGGATTGACTGGTTGGATTTCCTTGCAGTCCAAGGGACTCTCAAGAGTCTTCTCCAACACCACAGTTCAAAAGCATCAATTCTTTGGCGCTCAGCTTTCTTTATAGTCCAACGCTCACATCCACACATGACCACTGGAAAAACCATAACCTTGACTAGACAGACCTTTGTTGACAAAGCAATATCTCAGTAATATGCTGTCTAGGTTGGTCATAACTTTCCTTCCAAGGAGTAAGCGTCTTTTAATTTCATGGCTGTAATCACCATCTGCAGTGATTTTGGAGAAAATAAAGTATGCCACTGAATCCATTGTTTCCCTGTCTATTTGTCATGAAGTGATAGGACCGGATGCCATGATCTTAGTTTTCTGAACGTTGAGCTTTAAGCCATCAGCTGCCTATTCAGAATGTCTCATTTCTTCTCCTTTCCCACAACACTGCCCAGACCCCTCATCACTGCCCAGGTCACATTAATTTAAAAGTTCACTAACTGACCTAGACCTCCATCCTAGTCTTCTTCCAAACCCCTCCTGCTCAAAATCTGTCAGCGATTCCCAAGTACAAAATGTAGTTTAAACTTCTCAGATACAATCAGAATCCACTAAGGCCTCTAACTTCATTTCTCAATTCTCCCTTTCATAAGAAGAAAGAGGAAAGATACTGGTGACCAAGAACCTATAGGAATCAAACAGATTCTCAGCTAAATGCTTTATACACAGTAATTATTCTTCACAACAACTCAGTGAATAAAAATGATTATCTCCATATGATGATGACTGAAATACAAACAGAATCTAGAGTTTAGAGAACAAATACAAAGCTTAAAAACAGCTTAATAGTTTTTACTTAAATAACAGCAATGCCATTTAAAAACAGCATTTCTAACTGCTTATATAACTTTAAAATGGTAATAAAACATATTGCAAGCATTCAATAAAATCATCCTTATTGACCATAAGTATCTGAAGGCAAAAAAGGTATTTCAAGGCCACCATTAGAGTTCCAACTGTGATACGTAGTATGCCCTACTGCTACTATGACACAAAATATCACTTAGGACTAAGGAATAGCATGTTCAACTGTCAGCTCTAAAAGAAATAGAATGCACAATGGCCCTGAATTTCTCTAAGCCTCAAAATTCTCAACTATAAAATGGGAAAATAATGGTAGCTAGATCACAGGTCAGACTTACACCAGGGTCAACACACATAAAACAGTGATGTCTGGCATGTGGAAGAGGCCCAAAAATTCACAGTCATTATTTTGTTTCCAAATCAAAACTCTTAAAATTGACAGTTTTAATTTCTCAATTTTTATAAAAATCAAATCGTACAGTATTATAGTATAATATACCAGTGTACTACTATAATGTTTCAGTTGCTATCTATTTAACGGGGCTTCCCAGGTGGCACTCATGGTAAGAACCCGTCTGCCAATCCAGGAGATGTAAAAGAGTTGGGTTTGATCCCTGGGTCGGGAAGATCCCCTGCAGGAGGGCATGGCACGACTCTAGTATGCTTGCCTGGAGAATCCCATGGACAGAGGAGCCTGAATTACACAGAGATACAACACATCTTGTGGAGAAGGCAATGGCACCCCACTCCAGTACTCTTGCCTGGAAAACCCCATGGACGGAGGAGCCTGGTAGGCTGCAGTCCATGGGGTCGCTACTAGTCGGACAGGACTGAGCGACTTCACTTTCACTTTTTTCTTTCATGCATTGGAGAAGGAAATGGCAACCCACTCCAGTGTTCTTGCCTGGAGAATCCCAGGGATGGGGGAGCCTGGTGGGCTGCCGTCTATGGGGTCGCAGAGAGTCGGACATGACTGAAGCGACTTAGCAGTAGCAGCAGCAGGACATACTTTGTAGTATATCTTATGAAAGTGACATGATATGTAGTTCTTCATGTAAATGGCACAATTTTTAACTTTCTTTTCCCTGAAACTTATGAATATTGCAATGGCTTCACAAATCCTTCACAACTATATTCCCAGTAAAGTAAGTACTCTTAGTAACAGTATCTTGGAAAATAAGAGTAAAGGAAAAAAAAGTTAAGAACAATACCAAGAGAAGTCACATTCTGGTCACTGGAAAGGCTGGCGGCTGAATGAGCCAAAGGAACCACATAGGTTTTCTGGTTAGGGTAAGTTTCTGTTACTGAAATCGCTTCTTTGTCCCTCCGATCTTCTTTATTCATATAAGTCAGGAAGTGCATTAATCCAGAGTATATATTACAATAAAAAGAAAATAATATTAATGGGGAAAAAATCACATGGAAAATACATTATTCCGGTAACTTTCTTACTGCATAATAAAATAATTTAATACAGTATTTAAAGTTTAAACTGTCTCATAGTAAGAAAATTTATTATCTACTACTAAATTTATTATCAGCTTCAGAAAACACAACAGATGGAGCTTCAGTGAATAGGCCCATTACCTGTATAAAACACAGAAGAAGTGGTGAATTAAAAAAAAAGGCATACACAACCAATCAAACTTGTGAATAAAATAAGTCTCCTGGTGTCATAAAATAAAGAGGAATTCAAATCTGGGCACTAAACGGACAACGCTGCTGGTATNAGAACCCGTCTGCCAATCCAGGAGATGTAAAAGAGTTGGGTTTGATCCCTGGGTCGGGAAGATCCCCTGCAGGAGGGCATGGCACGACTCTAGTATGCTTGCCTGGAGAATCCCATGGACAGAGGAGCCTGAATTACACAGAGATACAACACATCTTGTGGAGAAGGCAATGGCACCCCACTCCAGTACTCTTGCCTGGAAAACCCCATGGACGGAGGAGCCTGGTAGGCTGCAGTCCATGGGGTCGCTACTAGTCGGACAGGACTGAGCGACTTCACTTTCACTTTTTTCTTTCATGCATTGGAGAAGGAAATGGCAACCCACTCCAGTGTTCTTGCCTGGAGAATCCCAGGGATGGGGGAGCCTGGTGGGCTGCCGTCTATGGGGTCGCAGAGAGTCGGACATGACTGAAGCGACTTAGCAGTAGCAGCAGCAGGACATACTTTGTAGTATATCTTATGAAAGTGACATGATATGTAGTTCTTCATGTAAATGGCACAATTTTTAACTTTCTTTTCCCTGAAACTTATGAATATTGCAATGGCTTCACAAATCCTTCACAACTATATTCCCAGTAAAGTAAGTACTCTTAGTAACAGTATCTTGGAAAATAAGAGTAAAGGAAAAAAAAGTTAAGAACAATACCAAGAGAAGTCACATTCTGGTCACTGGAAAGGCTGGCGGCTGAATGAGCCAAAGGAACCACATAGGTTTTCTGGTTAGGGTAAGTTTCTGTTACTGAAATCGCTTCTTTGTCCCTCCGATCTTCTTTATTCATATAAGTCAGGAAGTGCATTAATCCAGAGTATATATTACAATAAAAAGAAAATAATATTAATGGGGAAAAAATCACATGGAAAATACATTATTCCGGTAACTTTCTTACTGCATAATAAAATAATTTAATACAGTATTTAAAGTTTAAACTGTCTCATAGTAAGAAAATTTATTATCTACTACTAAATTTATTATCAGCTTCAGAAAACACAACAGATGGAGCTTCAGTGAATAGGCCCATTACCTGTATAAAACACAGAAGAAGTGGTGAATTAAAAAAAAAGGCATACACAACCAATCAAACTTGTGAATAAAATAAGTCTCCTGGTGTCATAAAATAAAGAGGAATTCAAATCTGGGCACTAAACGGACAACGCTGCTGGTATAGTCCAAGGAGGAACAGGAGACGTGGTTCCTGCAGACACAGTGAGAGGAATTGAGAACGCTGAAGGACAGTTCTGTCCATAAAGTGGGGATAAGAAAAATTCTGCCCGAGAGAAATAGCAAACTTTTTTATCTCCCTGGGTAGTGGATGCGAAAAAAATAAAAGTTAACTCTGAGAAAACAGACACCCACTCCTGTCTTGCTATACTACAGGCAGGTGTGGGATCTGAATTTATAATATCTATGTGGTACAGCAACTCCAAACCAAAAAAATGATTATAAAAACTTGTCCCCATTTTTTTCTACTTCAGTAACAGCAAGAAGAAAATAACAAAATCATGCCAAAGAAAAACATACACAACTTAGCAGAACTACCCTCCCTAAATAAGCTCAGTATAAAAAATTACAACTCACACCAAGGAATAAGCAGCCCAGAGAGTCAGTGTATACATCTGACAATTGAAAATACGCTCATGAAATAAAAATCTGGAAGGGCATAAAACATTACTAAAATGATTAAACTGGTAAAATAAGGAATAGAAACCACAGTAAAAGAAAAGGGCAGAGTACAGATGGATGTGAAAAAGAAAGAAATCTTCTGGACATTAAGAATGTAGTCACCAAAATTAAAATCCTACAGCAAAGAAGACACAGCAATAGAGAGAATGAGTAGACGAGCAGAAAGAGTTCTGAGGAAATATCCTGGAGCACATCACTGAGAGAGAAAAGGGAGAACCTGAGGGGTGGTTAAGAGGCAGGGGACAGACGGAGAAATTCCAGCATATCTCTAACAAGTGCTTCAGCAAAAGCACTACTCCAAAAGAAACCAGATAAAACCTCCAAGTGTTAAAACTGCAAGTTAACAAACCATTCCTATTCCTGATAGAATAAATAAAAAGAATTATACACCTAGACACACTGTTTCAAAATGCAAAATAAACAAAAAAAAAAAAGATGAAGGCTGTAAAAGTGATCAGAGATAAAAGAACAGCAATTAGACATCACGTGGGTATTATACACTCAGCAATTAGAAATGTCAATGGAAAATGGAATAATATCTTGAAAGACTGAGGGAAAATAAGCAGCAACCTAGAATTCTGATCTCGGCTATAAGCCATCACTCACAAATTGCAGGAAAATTACAACTATTTTCAAAGACTGGGAGAATCAGCTACTGACAGACTCTATTGGAAAGAGCTAATAAAGGAAGGAGAAGGAAACAGTCCTCAATGAAGTGGCTGCAAGGAGCAACTCTGGGCAATAACCGCACAAAAGAGAAAGTGCCAGACTGCTCCCTGGGGAATAACGACAAGTATTACTTGATGAAACTTGTGTTTCTGTCTAATATACTTATTTTTTACATATGTACATCATTCAGTTTACAATTTCTTTGAAAAGAAGAAGCAACTGAGGGGAAATAAAGTGGCAAACATGCTGATAAATTCAAATTGGAACAGACATATAAAAATAAGACAAAGGAGACTAAGTGGGCAGGTTAAAAACAAGGTACAGATCTAAACTATTAGGAACAGCATCAGAGAAGGTGTACAGAGGCACGTGGGTATGTGTGCAGGGGCACGTGCAAACCTTTGCAAACCCACGGACTGCAGCACGCCGGCTCCTCTGTCCAGGAAATTTTCCAGGGAGCAATACTAGACTGGGTTGGCATTTCCTCCTCCAGGGGATCTTCCTGACCAAGGATTGAACCTGCATCTCTAGTGTCCCCTGTATTAGCAGGCGGATTCTTTACCACTGAGCCCCTGGGAATACCAGTCCTAAAAGCTCTAACATAAGACCTTACGTTGCTTGTGAGGTAAATATATTCATCTCAACACTCAATTCTCAATGTTGAAAAATTTAAGAATATGCCCTAAGGGAATAAAAATAGAATGTATAATTTCTGAACAAATAGAGGGGGAAAGATTGGATACAGAAAACTCAGTCCAATAGAAGGAAAGAAAAAAGGACAAGAAGTAAACAAAAGATAGAGTAAATAGGAAGCACAAAATAAGATAATAGAAGCAAGCACAAATGTATCAATGATCACAGTAAATAGCTGCTTATACCTTGTGATTAAAACACAAACTACATCATTATTTTAAGAATGAAATCTAGAGATATTTGCTGAACACCTCTATAACAGTCACTCATCTTTAAAGTAAAGGGATGTCTAATGACAGGAAATAAAGGGAACAGAGGAACATGTAAATGACACCATAAAGATGCAATTAACAAAATGCAGACCCTGAAAAATACTTCAGGACAAACAACCAAGTTTCTTCAACAAATAAACTAGAAGGGGAAAAAGAGAGAAAAAAAGAGGAACCCAGATATTAAAGAATTATAAGCCATCAACCAAATGCCATGTATGGACCTTATCTGGACCAACTAGAAGAAATAAACTATTTTTTTAAAATGAGCCAACTGGCAATAGTTGAACACTTATTAGGTACATGACAATATCAAGACTTTTTTAAAAAAAGAGGTGACAATGTTATTATTTTTAAAATAGACCTTGTCTTTTAGAGAATGTTAAAATATTTATGGATAAAACTGTGTTGTCTGGAATTTGCTTTAAAATAATTCAGGAAACAGTAAAAAGAGTGGGTGGGATATATTAAACAGGATTGGCCATGAGCTGATACTTGTAAAAGGTGATTGTTGGGTACATGAAGGTTAATTATACTATTTTGTCTTGTACTGAAATATGCCTGAAACTTACCATTAAAATTTTTAATAAAAAATATCAAAAAAAAAAAAATACCAGGCAAAAGAAAACAGAAATGGACATGTTAAACAAAACTGACTATGAGTCTAACAACATTATTGGGAATAAAGACAGTCATTGCTTAATGACATTCCATTCAGTCGTGTCTGACTCTTAGCGACCTCATGGACTGCAGCATGCCAGGCTTCCATGTCCATCACCAACTCCTGGAACTTACTCAAACTCACGTCCATCAAGTTGGTGATGCCATCCAATCATCTCATCCTCTGTTGTCCCCTTCTCCTCCTGACCTCAGTCTTTCCCAACATCAGTTCGATTGTCGCTCAGTCGTGTCCGACTCTTTTGACCCCATGAATTGTAGCATGCCAGGTCTCCCTGTCCATCACCAACTCCTGGAACTTACTCAAACTCATGTCCATTGAGTCAGTGATGCCATCCGGCCATCTCATCCTTTGTTGTCCCCTTCTACTCCTGCCCCCAATCCTTCCCAGCATTAGGGTCTTTTCCAATGAGTCAACTCTTCGCATCAGGTGGCCAAAGTATTGGGAGTTTCAGCTTCAACATCAGTTCTTCCAATGAACACCCAGGACTGATTTCCTTTGGGAAGAACTGGCTGGATCTCCTTGCATTCCAAGGGACTCTCAAGAGTCTTTTCCAACACCACAGTTCAAAAGCATCAATTCNAGACAGCAAAAGAGACACAGATGCATGGAATGGACTTTTGGACTTTGGGGGGGGGGGAAGGTTTGGGAGAATGGCACTGAAACATGTGTGCTATCGTGTGGGAAATGAATCATCAGTCTATATTCAGTTTATTATTTTTATTTATTAAATTAAAAAAAATAAAATTAAAAAAACCTCAACATTCAGAAAACTAAGATCATGGCAACTGGTCCCATCAATTCATGGCAAATAGAGAAACACTGGAAACAGTGAGAGCCTTTATTTTGGGGGGCTCCAAAATTACTGCAGATGGTGACTGTAGCCATGAAATTCAAAGATGCTTGCTCCTTGGAAGAAAAGCTATGAGAAAGCTAGACCACATATTAAAAAGCAGAGACATCACTTTCCTGACAAAGTTCTGCATAGTCAAAGCAATCGCTTTTCCAGCAGTCATGTATGGATGTGAGAGTTGGACCATATAAGAAGGCTAAATGCCAAAGAATTGACTCTTTTGACCATGGTGCTAGAGAAGACTCTTTGGGAGTCCCTTGGAAAGCAAGGAGATCAAACCAGTCAATCCTAAATGAAATCAACCCTGAATATTCATTGAAAGGACTAATGCTGAAGGTGAAGCTCTGAGAGTTTGGCCACCTGCTGTGAACAGACGACTCATCAGAAAAGAACTTGATACTAGGAAAGATTGAGGGCAGGAGGAGAAGTGGGTAAAGATAAAGGATGAGATGGTTAGCATAATCAACTCAACAGACATGAGTCTGAGCTAACTCTGTGTGATAGAGGACAGGGATGCCTGGCATGCTGCAGTCCAAAGAGTTGGACATGACCTGGTGACTGAACAACAAAAAAACCAGTACATAAAGAAACATTTAACAGAATTACAAAGAGAAATAAACAATTTCAAATCATTGCAGGTAATTTTTAATGTGTCCTTCTCAACAGTATAATTTAGAAGTTTGACTATGATATATATGTGACTACACACACACATCTCCTACACAAACAGAAAATACTCACTCTTTTCAAATAAACAGAATATTTTCAAAAACTGACTATATATCCTAAGCCCCAAGGGAAATTTTAACAAATATCTAAGAGTGATATTCATTGGAAGGATTGATGCTGAAGCTTCAATATTTGGCCACCTGATGCAAAGAACTGTCTCACTGGAAAAGACCCTTACAGTGGAAAAGATTGAAGGCAGGAGGAGAAGGGGATGACACAGGATGAGATGGTTGGATGGCACCACTGACTCAATGGACATGTGTTTGAGCAAGCTCCGGGAGTTGGTGATGGACAGGGAAGCCTGGTGTGCTGCAGTCCATTGGGGTTGCAAAGAGTCGGACATGACTCAGCGACTAAGCTGAACTGAAGAATGATATTATCATACACTCATCTAATCACAATACAATGAAAATGGAAATAAATTACAAAAATATAACCCAAGCCCCATAATATTTGGAAGCAAAAAAGTCTTTTTACGAGCTGAAGAATAAATATTAATATAAATTGAATACCACCAAAAGACATAACAGCAGCACCCTTATCTGGGTCCTTGAAGAAACATGTTCAGCCTCAAATGCATTTATTAGAAAAAAACAAAGTATGAAGTTAGAAAAAATCCCACAAAGTAAGCCTCCAAGAGCAGAAGAAATAATAAAGCTAAGAGTAGAAATTTGTGAAAAAGAACATTAAGAAACAAGAGAGAATCAATAAACCAAACCTCGTTTTCTGGCAAAATGCATTAAACTGCTGACTAGACTAAAAGAAAGAATACAGATATTAACAATCATCGATATAGTAGACATTTTAAAAAATACCCAAATTCTCATTCTTAAAGTGAGAAATGCCAAAGCTTAATAGCTTCACCGTTGCCAGGCCACTGAACCTGAACTTTGGGCTCTGGCTCCGCGGATGACCGCAGACAGACCACCACCTCAGCACAGATCTGTGTGGCTCTCAGTGCTTACGCAGCCGGTGGTGTGGAGTCACAGAGCTGCGGTCCAGCCCTCACTGCCTCATTCCGGTGCAAAGGCTAGAGGAGGCCACAGCATCAGCTTCTCAGGAAATAAACTGGCCTGAGGTGGGGGCCAATTACGTTATCACAAAACTAATCTGCATCTAAAAATAAGGGGACCAATGGCTTCAGCTCATGTAAGAAGACTATTTCTGGCACACACACATCCTTCCCAAGAAAGGCTTCAGTCCCACCCCAGACCCCTTACAAACCTTCTTCAGAAATGCTAATGGTTTTTGAAATGAATGTTTTTTCAGATTCAGGGCCAGAAGACAGTTCAGTGGGAACCACAGGTTCAACCTATAGAAAAACATACACCACAAAATAACGGTTACAAATTTTATAGTTTGATTATTTCAAAATACCATAAATAATTTTACATAGGTTTTTCATATTTGCATTGAAAGAATGCAAATATGAAAGATGAAAGAAGAGGACTGAATCTAATATGAATTAAATGGTGAGGTTTTATAAAGAGGAGTAAATTTTTACTCGTCTTGTATCTTAACCAATTTAACCTTTTAAGAAGCTCAGGAGAACTGCATCACAAATTTTAGAATGGGGAGGAAGGTTAACTGCCATCAAGACAAAACTTTCCCTTTTATTTACACAGTTCACCTTTATTTTACTGATTTTTTAACTGAAGCATAATTGACTTACAATGTTATATTAGCTTCAGATGTATACTACAGTAATTCAATATTTTTATACACCATTCACCATATAAAGCCACATAACATTATTCATTATTCTCCCTGTGCTGTACATTATATCACTGACTTATTTTTATGGTTAGTAATTTGTACGTCTTAATCCCATTCACTTTTTTCACCCATCTCCCACCCACCTGTCTTCTGGCAACCACTGGTTTGCTCTCTGTGTCAATGAGCCTGTTTCTGTTTTGTGCTTCAGATAGTCTCTTCAGCAAAAAGTGCTGGGAAAACTAGACAGCGCCACTGAAAGAAGGAAACTAGACCATTTTCTTACACCATACACAAAATAAGCTCAAAACTGTCTGTCACTGTTCTCCAGTTACTAAGTTGTGTCCAACTCTTTGCGACCCCATAGATGGCAGCACACCAGGCTTCCCTGTTCTTCACTATCTCTCAGAATCTGCTCAAACTCATGTCCATTGAGTTGGTGACGCCATCCAACCATCTGATAAAGACTTAAATGTAAGACCGGAAACTGTAAAAGTCCTAGAAGAAAACTTAGGCAATAGGCTCTCTGACGTTGGTCTCAGCAATATATTTTTGGGTCTGTCTCCTCAGGCAAGTATAACAACAGCAAAAATAAACAGCGGCTGCAACGAACCAGAAAGTTTTTGCACAGTCAAGGAAACCAAAAACAAAACAAAAAGGCAGCCTATAGACTGGGAGAGAACATTTGCAACTACTCTCTCTGATGCGGGAGTAATATCTAAAATATTAACAGAACTCATACAGCTGCTGCTGCTGCTGCTGCTAAGTCACTTCAGTCATGTCCGACTTTGTGCGACCCCACAGACGGCAGCCCACCAGGCCCCCCCGTCCCTGGGATTCTCCAGGCAAGAACACTGGAGTGGGTTTGCCATTTCCTTCTCCAATGCATGAAAGTGAAAAGTGAAAGGGAAGTCGCTCAGTCATATCCGACTCTTAGTGACCCCATGGACTGCAGCCTACCAGGCTCCTCCATCCATGGGATTTTCCAGGCAAGAGTACTGGAGTGGGTTTGCCATTGCCTTCTCCACTCATATAGCTAAATATATATTAAAAAATTTTTTTAATTGGGCATAGGACATGAACAGACATTTTTCCCAGAGATAACATACAAATAGCCAATGGGCTTATGAAAAGATGGTCAACATCACAAATCATCTAGGAAATGCAAATCAAAACCACNTGCCATTGCCTTCTCCACTCATATAGCTAAATATATATTAAAAAATTTTTTTAATTGGGCATAGGACATGAACAGACATTTTTCCCAGAGATAACATACAAATAGCCAATGGGCTTATGAAAAGATGGTCAACATCACAAATCATCTAGGAAATGCAAATCAAAACCACAATGAGCTATCATATTCTAGACAGATTGGCTATTATCAAAAAGACAAACAAGTATGTGGAGAAAAGGGAATCCTCAAGCACCACGGGTGGGAAGCAAATTGGTGCAGCCACTATGGAAAACAGTATGGAAGTTCTTCAAAAAATAAAAACAGGTCTACCATACAATCCAAAAATTCCAATTTGGGGTATTAATCTGAAGAAATCAAAATCTTTCATTTTAGAGATGAGGAATGAGGACCAGAGAGATGCAGAGACTCTCAAATCCAGCACATGGACTTGAACCCATACTTTTAAGGCACCTGGTTGGGGTGTTCACAGTGCCCCTCAGCTTCTTCCAGGCCTACGGGCCATTCCTTAAAGTAAAATGAGCAAGTAAAAAAATCTCTGTATTTATGTGTGCATCGAATAGAATGAGAACATTTTAAACCAATATGCCAAACCTTTCTTTTAAATCAGTTCTAATTCCTTCAAAGCAGTCACCTCGGAAGACTATATGCTTATTGGGTTGATCAACCAATTTCAGAATTCTTTGTCTGAAATTTCCTCCCAAGCTTGGGTGACAATTATTAATAACTATTCCATTATTATTATATGAATGTGATTTTATGTTTGTATGAATCTAAAAATGAGAGCACAAAAACAGCCATCAACTAAACGTTTATCAGATGTCTGCCATGCACCAAGTAAAAGACAAATTCTTACCTTTCAATGTGGAAAGGCTGGGGCCAAGAGGGGACCAGTATCAGAATTTGGGGGAACCTTTAAAACACTCAAGAGTGTGACCTATGCCCTGCTCCTTGAGAAGCCACCTCCCCCTCCCATCTCTTTCCCCGCCCCACCCTGGTCAACAGGGCTGGAGTATTTATACAGTCACAAGAGGCCTTGTGTACCTGTGTGTCCTGACAGCACTCTGTTCACGTGTATTTTTGGTGCACACATCTTCTTTTATTAGATTCTAAGCTCCTTAAGAGTAGGGACTATGCCTTATTTCTTCTAGTCCCAGAACTTAGCACAGGGCCCAGCATGTGGTAAAAGCTTGATAAATGTTTGTTAAAGGAATGAATGACTCACCAGATCTAGTAAGTGTGAACAAGCCAGGATCAAGACTAGACTGAGGTGGAAGTACCATACCTGGCTTTACATAAACTAGAAGCTTAATAAACTAGAAGAGAAGGCAATTCTGAAAGTGATTCCTTGGAATATGGACTTCTAGGGACAATTTCAACACTCAACATTAATTTGGATGTAATAAATCTAAACCTGGATTAAAAACAAAAAGGAAAACCAACTAAACACCATAATGTCATTACTTAATAGTAATCCTGGAACTAATACAACATTGTAAATCAACTACACTCCAATAAAAATTTAAGAAACCGACTAAGCGCAGGCGGCTGCGGAGCCGGCTCACTTGAGCGCAGGTGGCTGCGGAGCCGGCTCACTAAGTGTGGCCGAAAGGAACCACCCCGCGTCCGAGGACAGGGGCGGCAGCCTGGAGGAGCCACCCCGCGTCCAAGAGACAGCAGCCGAGAGTCCCGGGCTGTGACGGGGCAGGAACAGCTGAGAGGAGCCACCCCACTTCCCACTCAGCGCGGAGAGGAGCTATCCCACATCGGAGGACATAGACAGCAGCTGAGAGTCCCAGGCTGTGGCGGCACAGGAACAGCTGAGAAGAACTACCCCACTTCCCAGGTCAGGGGCAGCGGCCGAGAGTATCAGGCTGCGGCGGCGCGGGAACAGCTGAGAGGAGCCACACCGTGTCCAAGGTCAGGGTCGGGGGCTGGGAAGAACCACCCCGTGTCCGAGGTCAGGGGCAGCGACCAAGAAGAGCCACCCCGCGTCCGAGGCCAGGGTCTGGGGCCGGGAGGGCCACCCTACGTCTGAGNCCCCCGACCTGCTGCCTCCCCCAACCTGCTGCCTCCCCCACACAGGAAACGGACACACTTCCTCCGAGGCAAGACAAAGCCAAATACTCCACACACTGAGTGAACTCTGGGAGGTGGAGGCGTCAAACTACCAACTGAACTTGACTTTTAGAGAGTTTGTAGGTTTTACAAGGCTGCTCCATCACAAAGGGTAATAGGAAGCCAGCTGTGTCTAAAGGTCTTTGCAAGTGACTGCAGAAAATTCCCAGAATCCTTAGCTTCTCATTCCTGTCTGGTTCCAAGGAAATGCTATTTCCAGCTGTTGGGTACCATTTTATTCTAAGACTTCAGCCTCCCAAAATGCTAGAAACCAAACATACACACACACACACACACAATCTTCTCAGTGAAGTAAAGATGTCCTGCAAGAAATCATTCCCCAAATGAATGATCTGGAAATCTCAGATTTCTCCTTCTCCCTCCAAAAATGTCTCTTTCAACTCATAACTCATTATCTTTCATGCTGTTCCATTCACAATAAGACGAGGATCTGTTAGTGTAATAGGCCAAATACTGCAATTTCCAAAGAAACTATAGCACAAAAGCGAAAAAATCCCCCAAGAGAGGTGCTCTAGATGAGCCACAGGTAAGCTCTCCCCTAGAACCCTTCCTGGAAAGAGAGTCCAGCTTATTTTAGCAGCTGATTCTAGAAAACATGTTTTACTTCCTTCAGTGGTCCTTGAAAAAATTTTGCTCTTCTTGGTCTGCCTGCTAACAGAAGGGCAGACACTGTACCCTGGCTCACATCATCATTATTGAAAAGCGGGGATCTCAGAGCTTATAATCTGGGAAAACACAACCAGCCTTTGAGGAAAGCAAGAAACTCTGAATAAGCCATCTAACATCTTGCCTCTCAAAATTGTGGTAGGATGGACGTCACCTGGGAGCTTGATGGAAATGCAGAGTCTGCATCAAAAGTGAGTGAGTCCTAAAGGTAACTTGTTATGGGACTTGCTTTCTCACCATGAACAACTAGAAATCTGGTCTCAAAAATATATGAAGTAGAATTTTTTTCAGATGTTGGACAAGAGACAGTGTGAGACTGTGATGACTGAAAAGGAAAACAAACAAACAAAAAAATGAAATGAGCCTTAATATCATTGCAGCTTTCTACCTAGAAGTAATTTCTAAACCAGAATGCAGGGAGGGAAATATAAACAGAATCTAGAGCTCTTCCACAGTGGAGTGATGGATGAAACAGATAGAAATGGTAGGACAAGGAACACAAAAGGAGGGAGACACAGAGAAAGAGGTCTAGAATCTACAGGGAGGTTCCCTTGAGTCTCTGGCTGAATTCCCATCTGAGCAAGAGCAGAGAGAAATTCCACCAAGTCGGGCAATGAATGACCACTGAACCATAAGCAAAATACTTCTCAGAGCTTTACATGTGTGTGAAACACTTAAGTTCCACCAGTCAGCATGCAGAGATCCTCACTGAATATGTAAGGCATTCAGTAGGGGCCAAAAAAACTTGTTAGTGACAAACCTAGATCATCTATTAAAAAGCAGAGACATCACGTTGCCAGCAAAGTCCATTTATTCAAAGCTATGGTTTTCCCAGCCGTCATATGTGGATGTGACAGTTGGACCATAAAGAAGGCGGAGCGCTGAAGAATTGATGCCTTTGAATTGTAGTGCTGGAGAAGACTCTTGAGGGTCCCTTGGACTTCAGGGAAACCAAACCAGTCAATCCTAAAAGAAATCAACCTGAATATGTATCAGAAAGATCGATGCTAAAGCTGAAGCTCCAATACTTCGGCCACCTGGTATGAACAGCTGACTCATTGGAAAAGACCCTGATGCTGGGAAAGACTGACGGCAGGAGAAGAAGAAGATGACAGAGGATGAAATGGTTGGATAGCATTACTGACTCAATGGACATGAGTTTTGAGCCAATTCCGGGAGACAGTGAAGGGTAGGGGAGCCTGGTGTGCTGTGGTCCATGGGTTTGCACAGAGCCGGATACAACTTAGCAAATGAGCAATAACAACAACAATAAATCAGGATACCACCCAATAATTTGAACAGGAACATTTAACATAAAGAATTGTGAACTGTAACAGGGGAGTAAGTATAAAAATTGAAAGAGAATACTTAAAAACAACTTAAAGCTGAGGGACAATATCCAAGAATGGACAACTATGGGAGGAGGGCTTCCTCCCTGTGGCTGGGGTCCAGACCTCATTGAAGACAGTATTTGCAAGTCACCGGGTGTAAAAAACTTTGCTAGATTGTGCAATCCAGAGTTGGTTCACAGCAACCATGGAAACAGGAAACACCCTGCAGGTGCAGATGGACCAAAGCTGGTGAGCCAGTGTGCAGAGAGAGATGGGACATTGGAAGTCCACTTGCCAACAGAGTAGCATGAAGCCTGGTGTCCATGTCTGAAAGGCCATATCCAGGTGGTGATCAGACTATGTTCAGCATTAAAAAAAAACAACAACATACCAGAACCAGAAATAGAACCTCTTCCCTCCTGAAATTTCCCTCCAGCACCCTCTGCTGACAAAACTTAATATTGTGCTTTCTGAAGAGGAAGAAGAGAAGTGTTAGTCACTCAGTCATGTCCTACTCTTTCCAACCCCATGACCTGAAGGCTGCCAGGCTCCTCTGTCCATGTAGTTTTCCAGGCAAGACTACTGGAGCAGGTAGCCAATCCCTTCTCCAAGGGATCTTCCCAACCCAGGGGTCAAACTCAGGTCTCTTGCATTGCAGGTGGATTCTTTACCATCTGAGTCACCTGCGAAGTCCCACTGAAGACGAGACAGGCTTAAAGCTTCATTACTGCAACACAGGAGAGCCACTGATGAAGCAGGCGCTGAGAGGTAAATAACTGATAAATGACATGAGTCACATCTTAGCAGTGGGACAGATACAGAGTAAAAGGACACTTTAGACCTGCTCCAAACAAATATAAAACAAACACATCAAGCCAGTCTTCAAATATCTTAGCTGTGAGACAGAAAAAAAACTCCAACAGTCTTCAATGAAGTACAATAAAACCCAGAGCTCAGTATCAAACTGACAATGTCAGACATATAATCGAAAATTACTAGACAGGAATTCAGCCTTTGGTCAAGATGGAATTAGAGGGATTGGCTTTCCTTCTTGCTAGAAATGGAAATATATATATAACATAATGGTTATTGAGCTCTTTTACACCAGGCAACAGGGGACAATGAACTCTGGGAGAGAGAAGCAAACAAGGTAGGCCATATAATTGCCTGTCTTACTGCCTGGAGACAGAGGGTCAGATAACAGTACAGACAGGGAGAGCCTAGGTGAGCCCAGCAGGCTGCCTGAGTAGATGAGATGGGCTGAGAGTTTGCAGTGACGAAGCAGCAGGAATTCACCAGTACCAGACAAGAAAGTTGCACAGAGAGAACTCCAGGGACGTGTGGATGGTAAACTGCGATTATTCAGCGGTACATTTATTTACTTCTTTGGCTGTTTCAAGTCTTAGTTGCAGCACACGGGCTCATTATTGCATCAGTATACCAAACTTCATTGTGGCACACAGTCTCAGGAGCTGTGGTGCACAGGCTGAGTTCCTCTGTAGCATGTGGGATCCCAGTACTCTGACCAAGGATAGAACCCATGTCCACTGCACTAGAAGGTAGACTCTTAACCACTGGACTACCAGAGAAGTCCCCAACACACTTAGTTAAATCAAGTATCTTGAGATGAAAACTACAATTTTAAAACTGAGGCTTAAACACACACTGGATAGAATTTATGGTCAATTAGACATTGCAGAAGAAAAGATTGGTAAATATGACCACATAACAATAAAAACCAACCAAATAAAAACAGAGAAAAATGACTGACTACAAAACAGAACACTGGTAAATTGGAAGAAAATCTTGAGCGGGCTAGGGCCTGAAGAACTGGAATTCTTGAAAGGGAAAGGGGAAAAAACATTTTTGAAAAGCAATGGCTGAAATGTTTCTAAGTCTGATGAAAGGTACAAACCCACAGCCAAGAATTTCAACAAACTCCAAGCACAAGAAATATAATGAAAATTACATGAGAAAAAATATAATCAAACTGTTCAGAACCAGGAATAAGTAGAAATCTTAAAAGTAGAAAGAGTAAAATTATACAAAACACACAGAGGCAGAAACTTAAGAATGACCACAGACTTTGTGTCCGAAATAATACAAGTAAGAGGAATGTGGACCAGCAGCTATAAGTACTGAAGGAAAACCTGTCAATATAAAGTCCCATACCAAGTGAAAACATGCATCCCAAAAAAAGTGAAATAAATGGAGTATTACTCAGCCATTAAAAAGAATACATTTGAATCAGTTCTAATGAGATGGATGAAACTGGAGCCAATTATACAGAGTGAAGTAAGCCAGAAAGAAAAGCACCAATACAGTATACTAACTCATATATATGGAATCTAGAAACATGGTGATGATAACCCTGTATGCGAGACAGCAAAAGAGACACAGATGCATGGAATGGACTTTTGGACTTTGAGGTGGGGGGAAGGTTTGGGAGAATGGCACTGAAACATGTGTGCTGTCGTGTGGGAAACGAATCGTTGGTCTATATTCAGTTCAGGATACAGGATGCTTGGGACTGGTGCACGGGGATGATCCAGAGAGTTGATGTGGAGTGGGAGGTGGGGGGGGTGGCGGTTCAAGACTGGGAACTCATGTACACTTGAGATGAAAAACATAATAATAAATTTAAAAAAATTTTTTTAAAAGTGAAATAAAAACTTTTTCAAATATAAAAAGCTGAAGAAATTTATCACCAGCAAAGCCACATAATAAAAAATATAAAGAATATCAGAAGGAAATGATGCCAGCTGGAAATCTGAATGTATACCCAAAAAATAAAGAATATCTACCATGGTAATTGGGTGGATACATACATCATATTTATTCTTATTGTTATTTTTGAGACCATGGGATAGAGAGACAAAAATAATAATGTAGGGTAGGATTTGTAATACCTGATGAATTAAAATACAGGGCAACAATAGACTGGAAATGAATGGAAGGATTATATTGTAGGATCCAGGAAGATCCCCTGGAGGAGGGCACAGCAACCCTCTCCAGTATTCTTGACTGGAGAATTACATGAAGAGAGGAGCCTCAAGGGCTACAGTCCATGGGATCGCAATGAGTTGGACACGATTGAAATGACTTAGCTTGCTTACACACACCAATTAAAAAGCAGAGATAAACAAATAAGATAAATAATCAAGACCTAACTATATGCTACATACGTGAAATATCTTTTGTATGTATTTTTTAACTTATTCTAAATAGAAGAATAGCAAAAGAAATACCATGCTTGCTCTAGTCAGAATAAAGCTGGAATGGCTATTTTAATATTAAACATTTCAGAACAGCAGAGTTATTAGCAGAACTCTAAGGTTCAATCCCTGGATTGGGAAGATCCGCTGGAGAAGGAAATGGTAACCCATTCCTGTATTCTTGGGTGGGAAATCCCATGGACACAGGAACCTGGCGGGCTACAGTCCCTGGGGTCACAAAGAGTCGGATACAACTTAGTGACTAAATAACAAGAGCAACAACCACTTGGCCACCACCCACCCCTTACTCCCCAGCCCCATTTGCACACACTTCCCTACAGTCTGCACTTTAGAGTTATTCAGACACGTGTACTCCTCACTGTGATGGGATACGGATGGGACACGAGCTACCCATCCTGTGCGTACTCCAAGCAATATTTTGATCACAGTCCATTCTGCAAATCGTGGTCATGGAAAAAGCAAATAAAAGAATCTTTTGAGTAAAGTGGCTTATAATTTTATTTCAGTAGTTGGTTTTTATTGTGGTAATAAACCTAAAATAGCCCTCTTACAATACATTTTATGACTTCAATATAGCTTGTGACTTTGTAATTTTGTGACACTTACAAAAAATATGTTTATATTAAACTTGCAAAAGGCAATACAATCCAGTAATTTAGTGTAAGTTGTTTCACATACTTTAAATAATCTAAATTCTAGAATATTGTTTTCAAATAAATTTATTTTATTCAGCAGATATGTTCTGGATCACTGGTGTATAAAAGGAATGTGAGTGGACTTAATCACACAGCTACAGTAATCACTGTTCATCATGGTACATAACCATATTACCTACATTTTCTCATTCAGTCTTCAAGGCAACTCTTTGAGATATACAGTGGGGGGAAAAAAAAAAAGTAACATGCAGCATTCATGTTGCCAGCTGGCTGTAAGACTGGTATCTGAATTCTGGTGCTTGGGACGCATCTGCCTTTGTCCTGACCACCGTGACTCTGAGCCATGTTATAAGTGCCCTAAGACAGTGGTTCTCAAAGTGTGGTCCCTGCGTTAGGAGAAGCACACTAACAGAAACTGCTCACCCTGCCCAGGCACCACAGTAACCATCTGCATGAGTCATTTTATGACAAGCAGTACTGGTAAGGAAGGTGAAATTAATAAACCACCACCAACCAGAAGAACTGGGGAAAGGTCAAAAGGAGACGCCTCATGTCCCATCACATTCCAGAATCCTCCTCGCTGGCATCCGTCTTGGCTGAGCAATGCAGGCACCACCAGGAGGTACCCTGGGTCACGATGATTGGCCAGAGACAACCGGAAACTAATCCCATCACCATAAAACCCGAGTGTAGGGAAAGAGCAAACTAGCCAAGATGGCATGGTCAGGCTCTCTCGTCCCGTGGCCTCTCATTCTTGCCCCCGTTTTGTAAATAATGATTATGTAACAGCAGAGATCCCTTATAGCCTTGGGAATGCGTGTCACAAGGTACCCGCTTGGTCACAGCTACCTTGTGCTGTATGCCTGTGTGAGCTCTACCTAGAAAGCAGGGGCAATTGCTCCTGCGTCATAGCCGTGTCTGCTGGATCAGCCAAGGGAGGAAAGAAGATAGCATACCTACTGCGATGACTGCTGCATCAGTCAAGAGAGAATAAATGTGTCTGCAGTTTCTATGGCTCCTTGAGTCTCCTTCCAGCCTCTTAGCTCACACCTTGCCTACCCTGGGTTCAGCAAACAGTGTGAACCCCAAGACACTCGGCACTGTGAACAGGACCAGCAATACACTGAGACTGGAAGCCACGTGGCAGAGCAGTCCTCCTGGGTTCCCTTACCCTACTGCTCTCCACCTGGGTGCCCCTTCCCAGCAAAGTCTCTGGCTTCATCAACATGTGTGTTTCTTCAGACAATTCATTTCTGAAGGTTAGACAAGAGCCCCCTTTCGGGCCCTGGCAGGGGTCCCCCTTCCTGCAACACCTGGAACAACAGCACCTGCATCCCCTGAGAATTTCTGACAAACACACTGGGGCCCACCGCAGACTCAGTGAATCAGAAACTCTGGGGTGGAGAAGAGTAATCTGTTTTCACAACCCTCCAGGAGATTCCAGTACACACTTAAGTTTGAAACCACTGCAGTGAGGGAACTTAGCTCTGTAAAAGAATCCCGTTGCAAGTCCATTAGGAAGGTTGGCCCTTTGAGGTTGGTGATCAGGTGTTTATGTTCCATCCTGCCCAGGACCCACCCACCACCTCTCACACCTCCAGCCCTAGAAGAGAACTGAGGCCAGCAGGTCAGATTTGNTGAAACCACTGCAGTGAGGGAACTTAGCTCTGTAAAAGAATCCCGTTGCAAGTCCATTAGGAAGGTTGGCCCTTTGAGGTTGGTGATCAGGTGTTTATGTTCCATCCTGCCCAGGACCCACCCACCACCTCTCACACCCCCAGCCCTAGAAGAGAACTGAGGCCAGCAGGTCAGATTTGCTCAAAGGCAAGACACTATATGACAAGAAAATGATCTCGTGACGTGACATATAAATGCATACATATACACATGCATTCATCATGTATGTCATGCGTTTATACATGTGCATATTTGTTCCTTCTTACAATTTTGATGAAGAAATAACAAGGTCTTCACTACAGGGAAATTCAAAAATGCACACACCAACCACCTTGCAGTCTAAGGCTCTGCACTGCAATGACCCTCTCCCCAGAGAAGCTCCTGGGACCCCATCCACCCTTCATGGGAGTTCCTGGGAGTTTGAGGATACTCCCAAGAGCTCGGTAAAGACTGACCAGTAAGTTCTTCCTGCCAAAATTCAGTTGTGGGAAAATAAATTACTGCCTAATTACCCGGATTATAATAATTGTAATCCAGGTAGTTACAATTACAATATTGCAATTGTAAAAGCAGTGTTTGATGAGCCTGCAGGAGGCCAGTTTTGTTTTCACAGGACCAGGATCAACACGTGGTCTTGGCGAGAGGCCTCCTGGGGACTGCCCCCAGGCCGAGGGGGAGGGTGCACAAATTTTTGCTCCCGGATGGGACTCCCAAGGACCCAAAGGAAAGTGGGGCTGCTTGGGTGAAGTCTTAAGCAAACCAGTTATTCCTTTTTTTCTTTAAGTCTCAGCAAAAGAAGACCCTGAATTTAGGGAAGCTAGAGACATAGACAGCATTTCAACTAATGGTCATTTTCTTATCTTCCTCTAGATGTCTGAAGAAGAAGACAGAAAGACAGACGACCAAGTGGAACGCAACCAGCAGCAAGGAGCCTGAAGAACGCATGCGCAACGCTGCTTTCGGGCCTGCCTGGGTAGGTGGGACGACGCCTGCGCGGTGGGGCTCCTAAAACAACTCTTGCCCAAACCTGCAAGGTTGATTGTTGCATGTCCACGTGGTGCCAGAGTCTGTGGTGACGGCTGGGTTCGCAGGTGCAGAGCTGGATGTCTTCTGACCTGTGTGGGCCCCGCTGGAAGGTCCACTCGTCTTCTCCTCCCCGCAAGCCTCGCTCCTCCTCTCCTGTCTCCTCCACTCCTTCGTGACCCTCCCTTAGGGAAGCCAACCTCTGTTCTTAAAGCCTTTCAACACTTGCTGGGGGCAGGTGGCTTTGCAATCTGATGCTTGTTCTGCCCAGGACCCACCCACCACCTCTCACGCCCCCCAGACCTAGAAGAGAGCTGAGGCCAGCAGAGCCCAGGGGATGAAGCACAGGACACCCCCACATACACACTGGAGCGGGGGCAGGAGATGGCACCCCCAGGGAGAGGATTACAGGTCCACCTGGTGCCACCAGCGGAGCCTGGGGGGCCACGTGAACGTGGAGTTAGACTACTGGACCAAGTGGACGGAAAAACATCTAGATTTGGCAGGAATGTTTACAGGTTCTCTCATTTGGGGTTTACATTTGGCTCAAGCCCTGAGAGGGTGTTTAATAATCTACCAGGTTGACTCACTGAAGCCTGAACATGGGTGGTTTAGAATTAATGAGGTAAAACTGCTTGAAATCCCTGGCCTGCTGTGCAGAACAGAGGCCAAAGGCTCAGGGAAATAGAACTGTGGAAATGGGTCTGCTGTTTGCAGCTGACTCAGCCAGCCCCTAATTGCAGCCCTCTCCCCAGAGTGAAGTGAAGTGAAGTCGCTCAGTTGTGTCCGACTCTTTGCGACCCCATGGACTGTAACCTATCAGGCTCCTCTGTCCATGGGATTTTCCAGGNCAGCTGACTCAGCCAGCCCCTAATTGCAGCCCTCTCCCCAGAGTGAAGTGAAGTGAAGTCGCTCAGTTGTGTCCGACTCTTTGCGACCCCATGGACTGTAACCTATCAGGCTCCTCTGTCCATGGGATTTTCCAGGCAAGAGTACTGGAGTGGATTGCCATTTCCTTCTCCAGCCTCTCCCTAGAGGCCAGATGGCAAAAAAAAAAAAAAAAAAAAACGCATCCTTAAGGAGCTGTGGGGGTCTGTCCTCTCCAAGCTGGAAGTGAAGTTGGGGCTGAATGCCCCATCTTGGTGGGAATAATGGGGCCCCCATGAAGAGAGCAGTGCCCAACCACCAGGGAGGAGGCCCAGGGACAGCAGGGCAACCATGTTGCTGGCTCCTTGCTCACAGGGTCCCTAGACAGGAAAGAGATGCCTGCCTGCTAAGTCCTGCTCAGCAGATGAAGGCTTGGAAATCCCAGGACTGCAGCCCAGTTCCTGGCCCTCAGTCAGTTCCCTGCACCCCTCAGGATGGTCCTTTGTTAGGTGTGCCCTCCAGTGATCCTGTTTTGAAAGAACCATCTGTTTCTTTCTGGGATCCTGATCTCAGAGGGCTGTGCACTCGTGGCCTTTCATCTCAGTGGGGCTGATGGTCATTCCACAAGCAAGTATTTAAAAATTCATCAGAAAGTTCTCCTGACCACAANTTTGTTAGGTGTGCCCTCCAGTGATCCTGTTTTGAAAGAACCATCTGTTTCTTTCTGGGATCCTGATCTCAGAGGGCTGTGCACTCGTGGCCTTTCATCTCAGTGGGGCTGATGGTCATTCCACAAGCAAGTATTTAAAAATTCATCAGAAAGTTCTCCTGACCACAAAGACAATCCAGCTGAAACGGAAACCAAAATTCAAGTAAGGAGTGAAAAAAGTGACTTTTGATTTAGACTCTGGCTTGATAAACTGAAAATTATGAACATGGGTTAGGTCTTACCTGGTTTTTACCTAAAGGTAAATTAGGCAAAATTGCATTTCTGCTCAAATTCTTGGAATAAAAAATAAGCCAAAGTGAGCGATGGCAGTGGAGCGCTCATAATGGTTCTGGCGAAGTTTTATGAGAGCATCATCACATCGTCACAGGTCCTGTGACTGACCAACAGAGTACGTGCACCAAGGCAATCCTTTTTGCAGAAATATTTGGCCTGTGATTTTTCCCAAGAGCTCTTCATTCTCCTTTGAATTAAGCTGCTGTGTTTTGAAGGCCTTAGTATGTCTCCTTTGTTGGTGGTCTCTCTTGCATGCTAAGTCGCTTCAATCATGTCTGACTCTTTGCAAACCCATGGACTGTGTGTGGCCTGCCAGGCTCCTCTGTCCATGGACTTCTCCAGGCAAGAATACTGGAGTGGGTTGCCATGCCCTTTTCCAAGTGGTCTTATACCCAATTGTAATTCAGTCTAACTTTGCCAGCACCTCTCCCAGTAGTTTTGTTTGTGATTTGAGCAGTCTTCCAACATTAATCAATTCCATGAAATCTTATGTCTTTTGCAAGACTGGAATTTTCACTTTGGCATCTGTTGGCAGTAGGCTTGTATTGTATTGTAGAAAATTTGACAGTCAGAAAAACTGAAAGGTGCCAGCACTGCCCAGGGCTCGGTTTTGAGTGAGGAAGCTTTCCTTCGGTGGCCAGTGCACTGGCTAACATGGTCAGGGAAGCCAGACTGCTCTTGCTTCACTGAGTAACAGGGGATCCTAGGAACAAGCGCCCCACTCCAAGCCCCACCTCCAGCACACTGCCTGGCAGGCAACTGGCTTTCAGGAAATGCTTGCTGGATGAATGAATTGAAAATTATGGGAAAGGCATAAAGAAAAACAAAAGAGGGCTAGGAGACAGGACATCAAGGAGGGGGCTAGAAGAAAGCAGGTCAAAGGAGGCCTTTGTGAAGAGGTGGAAGGTAAAGATGAAATAGTAGAAAACACATAAATTTGTCTCTGTTCCAGGCACAGGGTTCCTGAAACCCTAGTCATTTTCTAGGTGATAAGACAACTAGGAGCATCATTGTTCTAATGCTTGGTCCTTGACCCCAGTTCTTGACACAGAGCTCCTAAATCTCTTGGAATTTCCTGGGTGATGGGAGGGTCTTTTCTTCCAATGAAATGACTCTGGGTGGCTCCTGAATGGGAGCTGATCTTACCAGAAAGACCAGCCAGGATGAGAAGCTTGGAGTTTCCAGCCCCTGCTCCCCACAGTTCTCCAGATGGGATGGGGGCTGGAAATGGAGTTAATGATTGATGGTGTGTATGTGAGGAAGCCTCTATAAAATCCCAACAGGATGAGGTTTGAGGCCCTTCCAGTTGGCTCTTCTGGAGCGTGATGCACCTCAGTTCCATGGGTTCAGAAACTCCTGTGCTCAGGAGCCTCTGTACCTGTTCCTCTGGGCGTTTATCTGCTTCTCTTATCTCATCCTTTAATAAATTGGCAAATGTGCTTCCCTGAGTCCTGTGAGAGGTTCTTGAAAGTTATTGCATCCAGAAGGGAGGTGGGTCATGGAGACCTCTGATTTGTAGCAATGTCAGACAGATGTTGTGGGTCAGCTGGGGAACCACTCCTGGCCTTCGGCATCTGCTGGAGGACTGGGCAGTCTCATGGGACTGAATCCTTCCCCTGTGGGATCAGATGCTGTCTCTGGTGGGAGATGATGACTTTGGCCCAGGGCAGTGGTAGCCACGCAGAGTGGCTGGATGCCAAACAGCACTCCTCTGATCCAAAGGGCCAGAGGACCAAGTTAAGGGCCACCACAACTGCTGGAAGGTGAGCAGAGACTCCAGGAGCAGAAAAAGCCAGAAAGGAGGAGCCTCAAATTCTGTGGATACTGCTGCTACTGCTAAGTCACTTCAGTCGTGTCCGACTCTGAGTGACCCCATAGACAGCAGCCCACCAGGTTCCCCCATCCCATTCTGTGGATACATCTGCCCAAATTAGATCCATCAGAATTTCGAACTTCTCATCAAGGATGGTCAGGAAAACAAAGAAGCAAGCCACAGACTGAAAGAAAACATGTCTGATGGAGGGCTAAATTCAAAGAGATAAGAACTTTTAAAAGTAAAAAAAAAAAGAGAGAGACAAGCCAATTTTAAAAACTGGGAAAATATTGAACAAACATTTAACAAAGAGTAATATGTAAATATCCAATAAACCCATGAATAAATGGTCAGTATCTCAGATGGTAGCAGAGTTTTATTAAAGTGAGGAAGCTTCTGACATAGACACCAGAAGGGGGACGGAGAGTGCCCCCCTTGCTGCTAGTCTTAGCAAGGGAGCTGTATACATGTCAATTGCTTATTAACAATCAGTCAAAAGAATGTCGCAAGGTTGTAAAGATCTTCCCAGACCTATTCTCACAGCTTACGTTTTAAGATAAGGGGATAAGAACTAACAATAGAAAGATCTTCCCAGACCTGCTCCCACAATATACATTTTAAGATGACAAGATTATTCAGAAGGGTCTTAAGAAGGAAACACATGTCCTCAAGCAAGATACTATATTGACTAAAACAAAGCAACAGAGAAAAAAACCTTTGTCCTTTTCTCCTCCTTGAGAACTCCAGACCCCTGTCTTCTCCTCAAGAGCCCCAGACCCCTTTCTCCTCTCAAGGGCCCTGGAACTCTTCCTCCTTGAGGGCCCCAGACTCCTTATCAACCTACCTGAGAATTAGCTCTCTCATAACCTTCCAGGCGCCTCTGTCTATGGGATTCTCCAGGCAAGGATACTGGAGTGGGTTGCCATTTCCTCCTCCAGGGGATGGATCTTCCTGACCCAGGGATCGAACCCGAGTCTCTTTTATTTCCTGCATTGGCAGGTGGATTCTTTACCACTGNCAAGACTGGGAACTCATGTACACTTGAGATGAAAAAAATAATAATAAATAAAAAAAATTAAAAAAAAAAATTAAGAAACCAAAACAGCAATTCTGCTTCATATATTATTTTCACTGTAGTTTCACATATACTAAACCTTAACTTTTTAATAATTGCTAAACCTTTGGATTAAAGAAATGCCCTAATCCTAATAAATATATCTTTTAAAATATCAACATTCTAGTAACCTGGAATATTTGTTAGGTATGTCACTGATGGAATTCTTTTTCTGCAAATTTGCATTTTCTGCAATTTGCATTTCCCAATATAAGGCTTTAATACATTCAAAATATTTTTACTATTTGTTAATCTTTATTTTATATAAATTTTATTTCCTAAAAAAAGATAGGATATTTGTATAAAATAAGTAATAGAGACTTCTTTTCTATTTGTCTAACTACCATTATATACCATATACATAAACATTAATCTCTTTATGATGCATGCTTTTTAAAGATACAGAAAACTTCTAAGGACTACTAATCCCATTCTTTAAACTATTTGAAAGAAATTGAGAATTCAAAATGTCTGTAGAGTTATAAAAATCTTCCTGAAGAAAATGATACTCAATTGAGAGCAGGATTTATCTAAAACCACAATCTGGTTTTGTAATTCATGTATTTATTTTCCTGGTAGAAGTTGAGGGTTCAACTCTTAAAAGCTTAAGTGGTTCTCCACAGGGAGTGATTTTGCCCCTCAGAGGACATCTGTCAATGCCGGGAGACATTTTTGGTTATTAAGGCTAAAGGGAATGCTACTGACAGCTGAGGGTCAAGACTAGGGATGCTACTAAAATCCTACAATGCATGGGATAGATGTCCACAACAGAGAATTACCTGGCCCAAATGTCAACAATGCTGGAGGCTGAGAAACTTTAGCTTTTGAAACCCTGTCTCATTATTTTGAAAAATTAAGAGTCTAAAATTATATCACACTACAAATCTAGTAAGTAGGTTAACAAACAAATAAGCAAAGACAGCCTACCTTCATACAGTGTCGGTCTGGCACTGTGTGTCTGGGGTAATTGTGCTCTATGTTTTCAGCAAGGTTCTGTATTGCTAAGAGCTGTTCATCAATTTCCTGAAGCTTTGCCGTGAGATGCTCCAGCCGGTGAGCTGCAGGGCTTGGTGCAGGACGAGCGGTGGGGACTTCCTGTAGCACCTTCCACAGAAGATAGTCTTCTGTAGCATCTGACTTTGTGCTCGGTTCCTTGAAGCGAAAATCTGGCTTTGGAGTATCTAAATATTATTAAAGGTAATATCAGAACTGACTGCAATTAAGAAAGAAATTGTAATAGATGCCGACAATTNCGAGCGGTGGGGACTTCCTGTAGCACCTTCCACAGAAGATAGTCTTCTGTAGCATCTGACTTTGTGCTCGGTTCCTTGAAGCGAAAATCTGGCTTTGGAGTATCTAAATATTATTAAAGGTAATATCAGAACTGACTGCAATTAAGAAAGAAATTGTAATAGATGCCGACAATTTAATTTCTTGAAGACCTCACTTTAAGTCAACATAACATTCCCTTCTTCCAAATCAGTTTTAATTTAATATACTTAGAAATATCCTCAGCTTCTTGACTTCTCAGATTAGTCTTTGTTGTGACATAAGAATATATAACAGTGTTACATTTACCCCAAAGCACCATTACAATGAGATCTGAATGTTAATGTTACTTTTACCTTCTGCTACAAAAATACATTTCACCAAAAAGCAACCTTAAAGTCTTCATGATTCTTTAAAACTCTACCTGAAAACCAACAACATCACACAGTAAAAGCTAGGTCCAATGTAGGCCATTACTGCCTCTATGTCGGACCTCAGGCAAACATTAAGCCTCTCAAGACCAATATATATCAAAGTCAACGACTCTCTGTACTTTTGAACTCAGTTGATTCTTGTCCCTAATTTGAAACACTTCTTCTGGCCTCCTCCCTATCTCACTCTCCCTTCTTAGTCATCATCTTGGACTTTTTTTCCACAGCCCACACTCCTTTCACCCATCTGTATTTCCAGGGCACCAGTCTCAGATCATGGCTCTTCTCACTCTACCCACCCTCTCTGGGTGAGGTCTCAGGCGCACTGCTGACTCTCACGTCCAAACAACTCTGTGGGCTCCAGTTCTAAATCTATCTGTGTCCTGAACATCTTATTCTGCTCTTACTCTGTTTTTCAGTCACTAAGTCATGTCCGACTCTTTGCGAGCCCATGGACTGCAGCACACCAGGCTCCTCTGTTCTCCACTATATCCCAAAGTTTGCTCAAACTCATGTCCATTGAGTTAGTGATGCTATCTAATCACCTCATCCTGTCGTTCCCTTCTCCTCCTGCCTTCAGTCTTTCCCAGCATCAAGGTCTTTTCCAATGAATCGGCTCTTCGCATCAGGTGGTCAAAGTATTGAAGCTTCAGCATCAGTCCTTCCAATGAATATTCAGGCTTGATTTCCTTTAGAATTGACTGGTGTGATCTCCTTGCAGTCCAAGGGACTCTCGAGAGTCTTCTCCAACACCACAGTTCAAAAGCATCAATTCTTCAGCACTCAGCCTTCGTTACGGTCCAACTCTCACATTCATATACGACTACTGGAAAAACCATAGCTCTGACTAACTGGACCTTTGTTGGCAAAGTGAAGTCTCTTATTTGGCAAAGTGATGTCATCTTATTCAGGCTGTCTCAAAGGCAGATCAAACCAAACTCACAGCTTTTGCCCTTCTACCCTCTTTTCTCCTGATTCCCCAGCTCAGGGAACAGCACTATCATTCACCCAGTTTCCCAAGCCAGCTGCCTGAAATGCATTCAAGGTTCTTCTCCTTCCTTCAGTTCCAACGTGACACCAAATACTGATGATCCCCTCACCAATCATCTCCTCATCCCTACCACCACAGCTTAGCCAAAGCTTTCACAACCCAAGGACACCAAACAGTATGAAACAAAGTGAAAGTGAAGTCCCTAAATTGTGTCTGACTCTTTGCGACCCCATGGACTGTAGCCCACCAGGTTCCACCGTCCATGGGATTTTCCAGGCAAGAGTACTGGAGTGGGTTGCCATTTCCTTCTCCAGGATTGAAGCTGGGTCTCCCACATTGTAGGCAGACGCTTTACCGTCTGAGCCACCAGGGAAGTCCCAGTCTCTAAATACTTCACTCCTCTCTAACCCAAATTCTACAAAGGCCCCAGAGAGATCTTTTAAAATATAAATCTGACGTGGTTCCTTTTCCACCTGAAATCCTTCAGCATTTCTCTAATGCCTTCACCTTAAAAGTTCAAATGCCTTGGAATGAGAGACAATGGCATTGTCTTTACTAGGCCTTCCTATCCAGCTCTTCTCTTGCTATTTCTTTAAAACAGAAAAAGACCAAACACACTGAACTTTCATTTTCTCAGACTTAGCATCTTGAGTCATCATAGGATCTATTCGATCTGTGTGATCTACTCTATGCAGCTTTCTCTTGCTCAGTCCTACTGCTAAGATTCCATTTAGGTGTCTCTCCCCTACATAGCCTCAGTCCTTCTCAGAGATGGACTAGATGCTATATACCCCAACAATCTCTTCCTTATCACCATGATGGCACATACCACGCCGTCATGTACTACAGTCATCTCTTTACTTCTCCGCTTTCCTTTCCCCCATATGTGAGCCCACAGGCAGAGAGCCTGGCATTACTCTCTTCTTTGGTCCCTACATGTTGTCCCTAACTTGGTGCTCAGTGAATGAAGAGATGGTCAGATGAGGCTTATGATGCCTGTCCTACTTGACTCCATAGAGATTTTGTGAAGATCAAATGGTTCAACAAAAAACCCTAAAAGATGTGAATGACTGAACAAATGTAAGTAATGATTATACTTCAGTCCCAGGGTAGGAAATTCACCTGTGTCTTGCCGTATATCTGATGGTGGAGGTGAGAGGACACGAGGCTCCTTCACTTCTGTACTGCCTGCTCTCCAGCCGCTTCCACCCAGACAGGATGCAGACACTTTCGCAGGTTTAAAAAATAAATCCACCGCGGAACAGGCAGATTCTACCAGGAATATGAAAAGCATACAAAGACTGATTCCAAACTTATAAATAAAGTATTGAAAAGATTAACAGAACATTTCTAAATGTGAATATAAAGATCTAAAACTATAGTGGATTTGGAGGAGGAGAGCTAAGAGACAAGAGTAGGGATAACAATGCTATATTAAAGAAGTTTTCAAAAATGTTTTAAATTTATTTTAAAAGTAGGAAAAATTATTACCTTTACTCTTCAGATTGTCAAGAGTTGGGGGAATAGCATTAGTAACTGAAGCTGCCATGTAATGTAACTCTGCAGAAGATGGGACTTCTAGACAATCACTGTGTTGCTTGATATTATCTGAAGGCTCTTCCTTGACAGGTAATTCCTGTAGATCATCAGCTTCAATGTCAATCACATTTATGTAAGTGTGTCCAACCTGAGCCAAAACATATAAAATCAAAGAGGATTACATTCCTTTTATTTACATGGCCATTCCACCCTATCCTTACCCAAACAAGGTTTAATTCTCAAGGCTGTAAGAGCTTACATGAGCCTAACTTAGGGAAAACTGCAAGAATTATGTGTTACAATCTTAGTTTACAATATCTGGAGCCATAACATTTAAATATTAAACTAAATTTTGACCTTTCCAACAAATCTACATAGGTGAGACTTTTTGGCCTTATTTCATCTACACAACTGAATAATGTAGATGACTATGATAAATTTTAGCACAAAGGTATTATTAAAACTTTCAAATTTAGTACCGTATCAGATGGTGAAGGTGACAGAGGTTTCTCTGATATTTCAGTGGGAAGTCTGAGATTTAGACATATATCTGGAGCCAAAAGTTGAGGAACATTCAAAGTTTCATGTTCTAAAAATCAAGATAGTAAAAACAATTCCTGTAAATAGTTCTACATCACTAACTTTATAAGAGCAAGTTAGCAACAAACAACATTAAAAGTATTTGCTGGGGATTTCCCTGGTGGGTCAATCGTTAAGAATCTGCCTTGCAATGCAGAGGAAGCAGGTTTGATCCCTGGTCAGGGAACTAGGATCCCACATGCCACAGGGCAACTAGGCCCATGCTCCCACAACTAGAACCTGATTCACTCAAATAAATAAATATTTAAAAAAAAAAAAAAAGTATTTGCTGAAAATCTAAGAAGAAGTTTCTTTGTATAAATAAGAAAATTCTATTCTACTCTAATGGCAATATTGTATTTAATCTAGCATAATTCATAATTGAATGCAGACTGACTACAGTTTTTCTCATATGAATGATTCATAAGAATAAGGAAATATCTATGTCATACCAAGAAAATGCTATAATTTCCTTTTTCCATTTCAGATATGTTAAGTCATTTTTGTTTAACATTTCAATAAGACCAGATTTTAGGAAATTAATCATAGCAAATTTTTTTAGTTTTAACACTGCTTCTTGTTGTTTGTTTATTTGGTTAAACAGCTTTACTGAGACATAATTCAACTCCTTTAAAAATGTATAAGATATATATATGTATGAGTGTATATATACATATGTATATATAAAAATGTATAACTCAGTGGCTCTTAGTATATATAGAGACCGTAGCTAAATCATACCACTTAAAAAGTTTTATATCTTCATTTTATAGAAGTCATTAGCTTCTTATTCAAAACAATAAAGAAGCCTATTACAATAGGCCAGCAGCCTAACTGTGCTTTTTGTCCTATGACTCTAATCTTATTTCCTAGCGCCATATTTTTAATAGAACATTACTTTCAAATTTCACAAGCAAAATCTAACTCACTGCAGTACTGAGTACCGAAAACTTGGTGCCAAGGCTTGAATTTAAACCACATGACAAGCATAAAACTAGAAAAATGAAAAACCATTTTATCTCTATTAAATCAATTTTTGGTTTAACTGCTTTTTTATGAGGGGGTGGTAACTCCTGTTTTAGCCATCATACAGACATAACCTTTAATTAGTCATGCTGTTCTCAGAAAAAAAAAAAGAAAGAAATCACACCTGATACGGAAGAAATGACTTGTTGATTTTTATGACATTCAGAAACAACTTCTTGAGAAGCAGCTTCTTGATATCAATGATGAGATTTGTGACAAAAAGAGAAAACAGAAAAGGGACTTTACAACCACAGAAAAAATTAAATATACAAGCATAGATTTCTTTACATATTGTACATAAAAAGTGGTAGAAAATTAGACTGACAGCTTACGAATTTAATTTCTTAATTAATTTTAATTTTATTACTATTTATATTCTGGGCCTGATCACCTGGATGAATAGCAAACTTCCAGCAAATAGCTGCTGACTTTAGAAGACAACAGAGCAGCAAAGTGCTTCCAGGCTTTCTCAAAGATTCAGTCAAGAATGCTTCTCAAATGCACACTGAACATTTGTATTAAAAAACAATCTTATACACGCTCAACCTCATTCAGAAAGAAATAAAAACTAAACTAACAGATGCTTTTTATTTTAGTCAGCTGGATTGGTAAAGGGTAAAAGAGTTATTAGCTAAATCATAGTGATGACCAAAAGAGGGAAAAAAGGTTCTTTGCAAGAAGTTGCTCACAGGAGCACCATTTGTAGGAGAAAACCACTGGAGGCCACCTAATACATTCATTCATTACATTAATGAAGAAGCTTATCAGGCAAAATTCCAAACATGAGTTCCTCCAACATGTATTCCCTCTATTTCTGGTCACAGTTACATCTATTCTTCCCACACTAAACTCAGCCTAGTCCTCCTCTTCAAACTCAACTTCAGGCCTCTCAATCTTAGGCAAGAAATTCTAAAGTCAATTATGGCACAGAGAACCCAAACTAAAAATACTGTGTCTACTGATTTATGATTTAATCCATGGCATTTTTAAACAAGTATCTATTATATTTTAATACAGTTATCATAAATTCAGTTTAAAATCTGTAAAGTATATACCAGGGTTAGGAACAAGAACCTGCGATGAGAAACTAATATCACATAATTTTAAATTCCCCTTAAACTATTGTTTTGAAAAAAAAAAAAAAGTAGGCATATATTAAAGGATAATAATATATGAATTTTAAAAATTCAAGTAAAATAGCATTTTACCTGGGTCTGTATTTGTACTTGCATCCTGGCATTCTTTAGCTTTCTTTTTCACAGAGGCCATGAAATGCAATCCAGCGGAAGTACTGACGTCATCTTGGAGCTTTTCTTAAATGTAACAACGAAACATTGGATGCAAGCATTGAGAAGCCAATATATCACCAGGAGCCAAGAAACAGAGTACCTGCTTCAAGGGAGGTGAGGTATGCGGTGCCAAGATGTTATAAAAATGGACTTTCTGAGTGAAGTGGTATCTAAGTTGACCCTCACAGACAGTTCAACGGAATCAAAATTGTCGAAGACTCTGTATGCCCAGGCTAGAAACAAATTATTCTGGCTGAGGAAGATCCAGAAATGATATGGTGAGACGGCTGCTGCTGCTGCTGCTGCCACACTTCAGTTGTGTCTGTGTGACCCCGTAGACAGCAGCCCACTAGACGCCTCTGTCCCCGGGATTCTCCAGGCAAGAATACTGGAGTGGGCTGCCATTTCCTTCTCCATATGGTGAGACTAGTGTTGTAGAAAAACCACCCCAGCCAGTGTGTGAAAAATAAATTCAAGTGGAAAAAATTAAAGAAAGGCAATCAGATGGATGAGGCTGCTGCAGCAGTTCAAATACACACCCAATAATGGCGAGGAATAACAGGGAGAGGATAAATTTAAGAGTTATAAAGACAGTAAAAAAATAAGGAAAAAAGAAAGAAAGAAAGAACTGGCTACTGACTGGATGAGATGGGGAGGGGAAAGCAGAATTCAGAACAGCCTGTGTTTTGGGGTTTAGTTGGCAGTGACACAGATGGAGACACAGATCATAGGAGGACAAACCAGTTGGTGGGGGAGAGATAAACAAATTCAGACTTGAGGTAATTTCTACCCTGGAGGGAAAGATCAACAGGAAGTAGAATCAAAGTCCGAACACTATTATGGGAGTTTGGGTTTAGAGGTGGATTTTTCTGGGACATCACCCAGGGAGTCCAAGTAGAAAGAAAGAGTATCAATGATGGCACATGGCAGTATAATGAAAAAAATATGTATTTGGTCTTTGTCCTTGGTTCCAGGCACGGAATTCCTTAAGCCCTTGGAAGTTCCTGAGCGGTAGGAAGTTCCATGTTTTGATGAGCCCCTTTTGATCATATCTGCCTTTGGGCTAATGAGGTGACCCCTGCAGGCCCCTAGACAGTTTCAGGAAGGGTGCTGCTCACCAGAGAAACCAAGTATCAGCCCTGCCCCACACCCACCTCCAGCGAAGGGAGAGCAACTGGAGTCTGATCTTTCCATGTAGTGAGAGTTCAGGAAAAACCCTGAGACAAGGCTGAGGGGACTTCTAGATTGATGAGTAAGTGGATGTGTCCTGTAAGAAGGGTGATGTACCAGAAAAGGAGCGGACCTGTTTCCTCAAACCCCCACACCTTGCCCTAGGCATCTCTCCCATTTGGCTCTTCCCAAGTTGTAGCCTTCATAATGAAACTTGAAAAAAAAAAAAAAAAAAAAAGCAAAAGCGCTTTTCCAAGTTCTGGAGTTGTTCTAGAGAATTAGCAAACCTGTTGGCAGTGGGGGTGGGGGGTGGGGCGACCAGCCATGGGAATCCCTGAATTTACATTTGACCGGACAAAAACGCAGGTGTTGGAGGAACCTTGTTTGCAGCTGACGTCTAAAGAAAATAGGGAGTCTTTGGGGACTGATCCCTTGACCTGTGGGGGTCTATGCGAACTCTTGGTTATCAGCAGTCTCAGAATGGAATCGAATTATAGGACTTGCAGCTGCTGTCAGAGAATTCTTGCTGTGTGGCATAACACACTACATATTCACTGGAAGACTACAATAAAGTGAAAGCGAAAGCTGCTCAGTCTTTGCGACGCTATGGACTTAGTCCATAGAACTCTCCAGGCCAGAATACCGGAGTGGGTAGCCTTTCCCTTCTCCAGGGTATCTTCCCAACCCAGGTCTCCCACATTGCAGGCAGATTCTTTACCAGCTGAGCCACAGGGGAAGCCCAAGAATACGGAGTGGGTAGCCAGCCTATCCCTTCTCTAGCAGATCTTCCTGACAGGAATCAAACTGGAGTCTCCTGCATCGCAGGAGGATTCTTTACCAGCTGAGCTACGAGGGAAGCACTGCAAGGCCATTTTAAACGACGCTGTGGAAGAATATCTAGTGATATGGGAAGATATATACCTTAATGCTGCTTTTGCTTGGTCACTAAGTCATGTCTGATTCTTGTGACCCCATGTACTACAGCCCACCAGGCTCCTCTGTCCATAGGATTTCCCAGGCAAAAATACCGGAGTGGACTGCCATTCCCGTCTCCAGGGGATCTTCGCGACCCTGGGATCAAATCTGCGTCACCTGCATTGGCAGGCGTATTCTTTACCACTGAGCCACCAGGGACACTCAAATACCTTAATACTAGTATGTAAAAACAATTAAGTTATAAACAACCAGAGGAGGTATTATTTATATATAGATATAAAGATAGATAAGGCTTCCCTGGTGGCTCAGTGATAAAGAACTTGTCTGCAACACAGGAAACCTGGATTCGATCCCTGGATCAGGAAGATCCCCTTGAGGAGAAAATGGCAATCCACTCCAGTATTCTTGCTTGGGAAATCCCTTGGACAGGGGAGCCTGGTGGGCTAGCTCCATGGAGTCGCAAAACAGTCAGACGTGACTTAAGAGACTAACACTGTTTTTCATATGGATAGATATAGATATATATTTATAGATACATGTGAGTACAGATATTTTGAAAATAAACCCCAAAGAATACTATTTGCATTTTCCAAATTTTCTCCAGTTAATATATAGCATTACCTTTGTAAAGAAAAAGAATGTTATTAAGAATGAAAGAGAACAGGGTTTTAAGACAAGAGAATTGGGAGCAAGAACACCACACGGATTGGGAAGCTGAGAGATGCAAGCCATGTGGGTAAGGAGATGACAGCTCAGCACACAGAGGCCTGTTGCTGGGCCAAGGCACCGAGGAATGGAGGGAGCACCAGGTCAAGGGTCAAGTGAAGGGATAGGGTAACAGACGCGAGGTGACTTCCAAGGTAAAAATCTTGACCAATCAAATGAATGGTCATATCATGAACAGGAAAATGCCAGTTTAAAATCTGACTTTTTTGATTTTTGCGTGGCTTGCAGGATCTCAGGTCCCGATCAGGGACTGAACTTAGAAGTTTGGAATCCTAACCACGAGGTCACCAGGTAATTCTTGCGGACATGCTGAATTGAAGGAGAAAGTAGCAAAGAAAGATGACACAGGGTAGGTGTGTGTCTGAGTGTCACCAAAATAATTTAAAGGCTGAAGTTGTGACAGTGAATGAGGCTGAAGCGGCACAAGAGCATTTGTGTGCACGTGTGAAAAACACTGGGGAGAAAGCCTTGGGGGGACACACACATTCAAAGGCAAGAAATGAATCGATCAGTTCAAGAAGGAAAAGAATTTACAATGTATGAACAAGTCCTCTTCTCTGAACTAGTTCCTTTAATGTATATGTATTTTCTATGATTAATTTGACTTCAGGCATTTCCTCCCATAGTTTCCTTTTGGGCCTCATATATCAATATCTTATTTGAGATTCTAACTAACTGCATTGCTCTACTGTAGGGGCTGATAAAACTCTTTCTGGAAAGGGCCAGACAATAAATCTTTAGGCTTTGTGAACCATATGGTCCCTTTTGCAACACATGAACCCTGCTGCAATGTGAAAGCTGTCATAGACAATATGTAAATAATGGGCATCAATTAAACTTGATTTACAAAAACAAGTATGAGCAACCCACAGTATTTTTGCCTAGAGAATTCCATGGACAGAGGAGCCTGGCGAGCTACAGTTCACGGGGTCTCAAAGAGTTGGACACGATTGAGTGACTAACACACACACACACACACACACACAACTGAAACTAACACAACATTGTAAATCAACTGTAGTCCAATATAAAATAAAAGTTAAAAACAAAACAAGACAGGCGCGGTCCAGGTCTGGCCTTTGGGTCACAGTCTGTCAACCACTGTGCTAATGGATAACACAGCAAAACACACACACACGGACAGACATAGACACCATACTGTCAAAGACAACATGAAAATTACTTGGTCTCATAAACACATTTTTAGAAAGCTGATTTTAACTCTGAATGGAGACATGACATTAATCATGTATATACATACCAAAAGGAATGTCAAAGTCTTCCAAAGGCTGGGAACCATGATGTTCTTGTTGCTCCTAAATGAATCCCAGACAGTCAATTTATGACTAACTCAAAGACATATATTATTTTGAAAAAAATATTCAATAGCTATGAGGAATGTTGACTGGGGGGGGGGTTTAGTTTCAAATCTTATAACTCTAGAAATATTTATTTATTCTATCAAATTATTTATTCTATCAAAGTAATTCCACAGGTGTCCATGAAATTCACAGATTGAGCAACAAAAGAGAGCATTACCAATTTAATGCAGTTACTAAATTACAATACGCAATTTTCTCCTGAAGACTAGCTTTAACTCTCAAATAGTATCAAAACTATTCAAGGACTTGACACTTTAGTAAGTGCCGCCAGACACCTTCTTGAGGACTTACTGAAACAGAGTACTAAGGTTCAAGTAAACAAAACGATTTCTGTTTTATTTAATCTCCTGTTGCATATATAGGTAAATAGTCACCAAATTTTGAAGGAATGTTTGCAAAGATCTGACATAAAATAGAGGCTATATAAAAAACCTATGTTGGGGAAACTCTAGAGGCATCTAAAAGAGACGGGTGAAGCTATCACAGGATAAACCCACAATATGCATTAAGCTGTCACAGAAAAAAATCAAAGTGATTTAAAATACAAAGTCACATAAGCAGATGATCTAAACTACAGTTCTTGATTTATCAACAAGTTGCTTTTCATATTCATAACTTTATGCCTATTCCGTATGGAGGGATGCACTCAGGACTTTTGTACTTAATGATGTTCACACATTATTGACCAGGGGATTCTTGCATAAACTAATGCCTGTGGCCAGCGATTTGTTATGTAAGTAAATGTTCAAATGTCTCTGGTCAATAATGTTTGGGTAACATAAAACTGTTAATACGCCTCTGGTCAATATGTTGTTAAGATCCTCCTAGTCACAATCAGAAGCTTCCAGCAATCAGATGACTAAATAAACCACAGACATTCTGAACTCTGTGTACATGCAGACCAGGGAAGAATGCATTGTAGTTTCTGTACCTTGGGTTTCACAACTACTTCTGAATCATTATCATTAATGATAATATCCTCCGGTTGGAAAGTCACACTTGGTTTTCTCCTTAGTTTCTCTGATCTTTCTTCTTGCAGTTCTTTTTCAGCTCGTCGTCTTTGTCTGTTAAAAATCACAGTGTAAAGCATATTTTTACTATTTTAGGAACATCAGTTTTTCATCTGTATCATGTTATATAGGAAGACAGTTATGAAAATTATGTCAATAGATTATTTTCAGTGGCATTTCATTAAATTAACAAGATATTCTGCTAGAATAAATACAAGTAAAAGTCAGGGACACAAGAAAGTTACTTCTAGTTCCTCTACTACTGAACTGACTTTTCTGTTAGTCATGGGAAACTCAGGTTAGAGTTACACATTTTGGGTAATTTTCAAATTCTCTTTTCTGCAGATTTGAAGCTGGCTCTGGAAACCCTATTAGATACCACCATTTGACCTATTTAAAGAAGTCAGGCAAACTCAGGCTCCAAGGAGGGAACCCCAGGGAGGAGGAAGGAAGGCCCAAAAACCTACAGGGAAAACTTACTTTGAAGAGGGTTTACTTAGAAAATATGGAAGGAAAGAACCATTTCTGGAAAGAGAGCCCTGGTAGTAGATTTTAGGGCCTGATAAACATGAAATTTTAAAAAATATTTTCTAGACTAAGTAAAAATCCACCATGAATACACGTCTCGAGCATCCATTATTAATTAAACACTATATATGCTCTTAATGAAAAGTCATGGCCTTGCTTTTCACATGCACATATCTTAGTGCCCTGAAACAACTCACACCACTGTGCTCTGTATGAGTCTGGACAATATGGTAAGATGAATAACAATAAACGTTATGTCAGTGAATTGAACAGTATACAGAATATTTCATGTACCAAATATTTGCTGCAAAAGATGACTGCTCATCCTGTTAAAGAAAAAGGTAAAAGAAACCTTCAGCCTACTGAATGCCAGGAAAGAACTCCTTAATAGCATGTGAAAAATACTAGCATTTGTCTCTCACAGTACAGGAATTTTTCTCACCACAAGATGTACTCAAACGCATGATACTTGACAAGGAAACTGAATATGCAATTATGTATAGGCTGAGAGGTTGAACCAGATAATTTCCATCTATTTAACTGTTATTATTGTCACTAACAATAAGCTTGTCGGTATGTTTGCAGGTATATGCTCAAATAAAATTTCACTTAAAACTTGCCTTTTTTTACTGTCCTTCCCTTGTCTCAATTCAGATGATTCTATTTTGACCCGTAGAAGCTGGAGATGTCCAGGATCACCTTGTTCAAAGAAATTATCTGTCAAGTTCTGTTGCCTTTGTTTAAATGCAATGAGGTTTTCAAGTGGAATAAGCTGTGGTTTTTGGTACTATAGAAAAGAAACAAAAGGTCGGTAATTTAAAATTACAAACATGTCAACTAGACAACATGTTAATAAAAACTGAGAGAAATGTTTGTTTAAACTAAGATATGCAAGTGACAGAACATGTCAAAGTTAACAAGTATAATGAGTATCCAGATCTTAAAGTACAAATGATTTTAGAAATCATTTCTGAAACTTTCTACTGAGCATTTCAGAAATTTTTCTAGAAGTCCTCATTTTCTTAATTTCTTCTTCATATTAAGAATCTTACTTCTTACAATTACAAATTAAGTTAAATAATGCCTAGCTTGGATTTAAAATTCTTTTGAACTGGGAGTATGCACAGAGGTGGAGATTATGGATGGAATAAATAAGCGATACGTTGCTAATGACTGTTGCTGGGTGATGGTACAACTTGGGGATTTATTACACTATTCGAATTTTTTAAAAAGTCGTTAAAACCTTCCAAAAACATATACTTCTTTACTCCTTCAATTCTTTCCTTTTGTTCACAATATGTTCAGAAGAAAAGGAGGCAAGATTAAGTATTTTTTCTACGGAATGACCACTTCTTTTCCCAGTATCATTTTAGAAACTTAGAAGGGTACCAGAGAATGAATTACTCAACTTTACTGACTTAACAGAAGTAGAACCCAAACAGTCTGAATCTCATTAATCAAAGGTTACAACTTTAAACAGGACTTGGTGGGTTTATAAAGATTTAATCTTTGTGTTTTAAGTATTTAAAAAAAGAAACATTTTTTTAATAAGTAAAACTACTTACAGATCTGAGTCTATTTAACAATTTTAACTTGTAATAGATTTGAAGGAAATCATATTACAATTGCTAGGAACCTCAAACAATGCTCTCTCACTGTAGACAGAAACACACACATACAAACACTCCCCTACATGTATAAATAAAAATACTGGTCATATTATTTTACTTATTTCTTCTCTGAGCAGGATCTCAGACATACCTATGAAAGAGTCTAGAGAACGCTGGTACTGATGTACAAGAAAGACCTAGAACCTCTGTGCGTGCTTAGTCGCTTCAGTCGTGTCCAACTCTGCAATCTCGTGGACTGTAGCCCACCAGGCTCCTCTGTCCATGAGATTCTCTGTGCAAGAATACTGGAGTGGGTTGCCATTTCCTTCTCCAGAGGATCTTCCCCACCCAGGGATCGAACCCATGAGTCTTATGTCTCCTGCATTGGCAGGCAGGTTCTTTACCACTAGTGCTTCCTGGGAAGCCCTAAAACCTTTAAGATACCCAATTATTAGTTTAAATCAAATCTGTATATTATTTCCAATAACAGAAGCATTATTTTTTGAAAAATAAATGTGTTAAAGCTTTTCATTGAGTATACATTTATGCTATGAAAAATGCAGGAATGTGTTTTTGCAACACTCTGCAAAATCATTACCATATTTTCTGGGCCTAGACATGAATGAAGTAGTGATAATCTTGGGCATTTTCTTTCTTCTGCCATGGTTCTAATAGGTATTGATGGAACTGTAATGGATGCTCTTGAGGTAGAAGAAAACATGTAAGGAGGTTTAAGTTGCAGGTACAATAAAGGAAGTCCAGAGGATTTCTGAGAAGATATCTCAAAATGTCCTGGTCTAACGTCAAAAATTTTTTCTGGTTTCATAAATGTTTTAGAGTCCTGTTGAGGTGTTAAGCTGTCCTGTCCAACACACTGATCCAAGTTCACATGCTTTGGGATTTCTTTAATTATTGTTTCTGCCCATTTTTTCGGCTCAGCTGCTTTTTTTATGGCTTCAGTATTATACTGGCTCAGATTCAAATGGGACACTGAAGTAGTGGCCGTTGCTGTCTTTGGCAAAGGAGGCTGTGAGAAATCAGATAATCCCCAAGCCTCTCTAGGCTGTGGCAGAGGACTGAAGGGAGGTTGAGGAACTCTTTCTGTCTGGAAGGAAATGGGCTTAAATTCAGGCTTGGGCTGAAATTGAAGCAAAGGGAAACCATCACTAGGTCTGGAAGGATTTCCAGTGGGGATAAGCCTAGGTGTCTTTGGAATGGCAGAAGATCCGGACAAAAGGTGGAGGTGACTGTTTCCAGCAGGGACTGCAGACAAAGAAGCGGTTGGTAAGATGTGAGATGCTGGGGTTAGTCCTCTGTTCTGGGGCTGACCTTCTGATTGACAAAAAGGAGCACTCCCATGTGGAACATTCTGGAAGAGAAAGGAAAAACTATGAAGTAATTTTAAAATATATTACAAACTCCTTATTTGTAAATACTGTTCAATATGTTTTAGAGTGGGTAGAATATAACAACTACTAAATAACTCATTCACTCAAATAACCAACCATTTAACTATGAGGAAAACTTCAGCGGTATTTTAAAATGCATTACCTCTAAGTTTCCATTACTATTTTCATTGGATTGCACAATTTCTTTATGGCAGTGTGGGCTGTTCTTGCCAGGCTCTCTGGCATACTCTCCCATGGGTTGTGGTTTAATGAAAAATCTCTCCTTCAGATTTCTACTGGTGTCTCCAACATCATTACTCCCTCTCGTGGGGTTTGATCCTTGGCTTCCCACCAAATGCACAGACTGGGACTGTTGCAGAAGTTGATGAATATCTGGGAGGTTAGCAAAGGATGATCCTACTATTTGCATTAGGCTCATGAAGTTGATCTGTTGCAGCTAGAATAAAATAAAAAGTACAGAAACATCTTAAAATCTAATGAAAAGACAATTATCTGAGTATTCCAAAATAGTCATACTTCCATCTTAGTATCTGTCACAACCATAAGTGCTGAGTATGAAGCATAGCTGGGAGTGATCTAAAAAAAAAAAGGAAAAGAATAGCTTCCTGTCTTCAAGGAGGAGTCAGCTAGGACTATGAACTCATAATGCGACTTGAGACCATCTGTGAAGCAGTGTACACAAATATCCCAGGGATCAGAAAGGAGTGAGCTGATGGAGCAGGTGAGGATAACTAGATTGCTGAAATTTTTAAAATTTTATTTATTTTGTGGGTAAGGATAATTAAAGAAGAATTCCTAAATGGGTGTGTGAACAGGTTTTCACCAAAGAAAAAAGTAGAGATCAGGAAACAGGTGAAGAGTGAGGAATTCCTGTCAAAGGGCTATTTGAGTGAAAGGCAAAGGTATGCACAATGGTTGACAAAGCTCACACAACAGAATCACTTGAGGAGCAGTTAAAAAATCTCCATGCCCAGGTCATACCCCATGCCAAGAAAATCAGAGCATCTGGGGGATCTGAGCCAGGATGAGTAGTTTTTAGGACGACGCGGTGACTTCAACGTGCAGAAAAGCTTCCGGATCACTAGTACACACACTGGCTTGGATGGAGCAGGAACTTTACAGCTAATGAGAAGAGAGACTAGCATAGTGGCTTTCCAGCTGCAGCATGCGTCAGCATCACCTGAGGACTTGCACTCTTGGATAAGCAACATCCCCAGAGTTTGATTCCAATCAGTCTGGGATGGGGGCCTGACAACCTGTGTGTCAAATATCTCAGTGATGCTGATGCTAAGAGTTCAGAGCCCACTCTCTGAGGACCACTAGACTTGGGAGAGTATGGTGGGAAAAGAGGGAAGAAGAGAAAAGCTGTACTTTATAAAATAAGCCAAGAAGGAAACCCTGCAGGCCTTTTTTTTTTTTTTTTTTTTTAATTTAGGTTCCCCAGACTTATAGACCGGAGAAGGCAATGGCACCCCACTCTAGTACTCTTGCCTGGAAAATCCCATGGACAGAGGAGCCTGGTAGGCTGCAGTCCACGGGGTCGCTACTAGTCGGACAGGACTGAGTGACTTCACTTTCACTTTTCTCTTTCATATATTGGAGAAGGAAATGGCAACCCACTCCAGTGTTCTTGCCTGGAGAATTCCAGGGACACGGGAGCCTGGTGGGCTGCTGTCTATGGGGTCGCACAGAGTCGGACACGACTGAAGCGACTGAGCAGCAGCAGTAGCAGCAGACTTATAGACATGGGGCAGTTGGGGGAGGAAAGAGAGGGTGGGACGAATGGAGAGAGTAACACGGAAATATATACATTACCATAAGTAAACTAGATAGCCAATGGGAATTTGCTGTATGACTAGGAACTCAAACCCAGGCTCTGTAACAACCTAGAGGGGTGGGATGGGGTGAGAGGTTCAAGAGGGAGGAGACATAGGTACATCCATGGCTGATTCGTGTTGATGTATGACAGAAACCAATACAGTATTGTAAAGCAATTACCTTTCAATTAAAAACAAATTTAATAAAGAATGGAGGTTCCCTTCAATTATAAAAGAAATACATGCTTATTAAATATAAAAAAGCATTAAAAAGAAAATAAAAAATGATACATAATCCTATTCCCAAAGATAACTAGTATTAACATTTTTGGCATGTCTCCTTTTACTCTTTGTATTTTAACACAATTGATATCATAGAGTATATAAATTTGTACCTGAAATTCATTGAAGATTTTTAGAACAGAAAAGTAACAGTCTTAGAACAATATCTGGAGAAGAAGATCTCAGAAATGCATATTTAAGACAAGAGAAGTGTGAAGTTCTAAGAATCTAAGGTTGGTAACAGTTACAGAAATAGCAAATATGGAGAAGGAAATGGCAATCCACTCCAGTGTTCTTCCCTGGAAAAATGCACGGACAGAGAAGCCTGGGGGGCTGCAGTCCATGGGGTTACATGACTGAGCACTCTCACATGAACAGGATGGAGGGAGGCGGGTTGGTAGCAGTAAACTGGTAAATCCAAAAAAAAAAGAGACATATAATGTCGGCAAGAGAATCAAGAAGACATTGAACATGCCCAGTGAAAGGGGAAAGATGACTCTCTAAGACAGTAACTAATCTTTTGTGTGTATCAGAATTATCTTGAGAACTTGTTAAATATTCAGGGCAGTGACCAGCAAAGATCCTAGGTAATCCAGAAAACAAGCTTGACAAATGCCTCTAAAACTTTAAGCAAGACCTCCTGGCAGTCCAGTGGCTGGGGCTCTGTGCTTCCAGTGCAGGGGGCATGGCTTCAAGCTCTGGTCAGGGGTTAAGATTCCACATGCAGTTTGGCCAGTAAATAAAAAGTAAGCAATATGTGAAAATTATAAACAAAAAATTAAATTTTAACCTGCTAAAATAGGTGAGGCTACTAAAGAGAAAAGGGAAATAAGAGACTCAGAAGAATAAGAATAAAATCAGTTTCAAGAAGTTCCATGGGATGGTGGAGCATGCTGAAAAAGTCTTTGTTATCAGGGCCCAGAAATTCTAAGAGAAAAGTAGTGCCCTGAATTGCCGGTATAGAAATGGTCCACTGCATCACATAAAAAGGTATGAAACTGAATGAGGAATACATGAGAACAGAACAGATGTGAGGGGAATCAATGCATAAGCAACACAACAGAGGAGGGAAAGGGAAACAATCTTAAACTGTAGGCAGAGAGAGAAAAGGATACCCGGTGAGAAAAAGAGGATGGAAGGCAAAGTGAACAACACTTTAAATGCAGGTGACAATTTCAAGCCAAATATGACGTGACAGGCTGCGTCAGAAAATAAACTGATTCAGATACCTTTGAGCAGGGGTGGGCTGGTCTGCTCGGCCACCTCATTTTCGTCAGCAGCTCTGGATTCCCAAGAGCTCAGAAACAAGAAGTCATCAGGAGAAGCAGGGAACACAGTTGAGACTCTAGGCCCTAGAGTTAGGACTTCTGAATAACAAAGGAAAAGCGCCCAAGGCAGGGAAACCCTGCGATTTAACTTTAACTCGTCAGACTCTGGAATTTTGTTCGTAGTTTAAAACCTGACGTAAATACCATGTGTAGACTTACTGGGTTAAACGGAGATGTGCTTACCTGAACTAATTTAAACATTTCATCTTGGAGCATTTGCCTAACAGAATCGGAAGACTGCGATAACTGAGCCCTGGGTTCATTTCTCTGGGTTGGCTGAGCTGTTGGTCCAGGTGTTTGTGAAGCCACCGTGACTCCATTCAATGCCAAAGGTGGAGCTGAGGAAGATTTATCTTTCCATGCAGAGACTGGAGTACTGTATGGAAGCATATAAATAAAAAGCACACATTAATCAAGAGAAGAAAACCACATGAGGTGTTTATGAGCTGAGTATTTTGATCCTTCTTTTTTATTCTATTTTAAAAGCTTTCTGGAAGTTTTCAGGAAATTTAAACCCTAAAGCCTATCTCATTGTATCCCTCAGCCCCCAGACACAGTTGTCATTAGCAGAGCTGTTCATCCAAATACTATAACCAAGGGACGTGTGATGTCTAGCCAGCCATGGCCCCCGCCCTGGTGTTACAATGCCCAGGTCAACTCACACATTTATTTTACTTGCCTAGTCCCTGTAGGCATCTGAGTTTGAGACCTATGCAATCATTCTGATTAGCTGGACAGACGATGTAATTTGGCTTAGGAATATATTTCTTGGATTAAATTTAAAGATCCAGAGGGGATTTAAGAAAACTGGAAAGTATGGGTTAAGAAATATGTTTAATTCTGGGCTTCCCTGGTGTCTCAGTGGTAAAGAATCCACTTGCCACGGAGCAACTATGCCTGTGTGCCACATCCACTGAGCCTGTGCTCGAGAGCCTGGGAACCACAACTTCCAAGCGCACGTGCCCTAGAGCCTGTGAATTCAGTGCAATGAGAAGCCCGAGAGTCACAGCTAAAGACTAGTCCCCACTTGAGCATCTAGAGAAAAGTTCGCACAGCAACAAAGAACCAGCACAGCCAAAAATAAATAAATGTATTTTAAAAAATATGTTCAATTCTAACATGGGTAGAGCAAACTCCTGCTGTTCTTCGATGTGAAACAATAGTATTGTGAATATTTCATTTCCAAACAAATCAGAGAGTTTACATCAATAACTAAATCCTAACAAAAAATGCTTATTTAGAAATAAAAATGAAAAGTCAAAGTAAGTTTTTGTTTTAAATAAAATGATTGTTTGAGGATGATTTCTTAAAACACAAGAGGTATTCAATGTTTTATAAGTAAATCAATATAGGGAGCAGGTAATATCACGTCCAAATGAATTGATCACTATCTCTAAAAAGAAAATAACACATTAAACTGTGTTCAGATTTATTTGGATTTACACTCATTCCGTTTCAGCAATAATATGAGCCTTTTTATTAAGTATGTGCTCGATAACAGAATTCTATTTGGGAGATCCATGAAGAACAGACATTACAACTTACTTGCCTGTTTTAACACAACTTTATTGGCCTTTGCTTTTTAATAAGTAGCAAGGAGATAAATGTTAATTATGGAGAATTTTTCTAAAGCAAATTTATGCTGTATCAGTCTCTGATTTCAATACCATTTATATACCATTGGAACCATTGGAAAAGAAATTCAAAAGATAGAACTGGATGACTATTCTATGAGAGAATTAAAGGCATTTGATATTTCATGAGAAATCTGCTAAAGGCTGAACATAAGCAAGAACTACCTCTTTCAATAACATACCCATGACTTCTCTTTTTTGGAAGAGACTTGTTCTAAAATAGTTCCTGCATGTCTTTAAAACACAACTGTTACAGGAAAATCGTTCAACGAGAAACGTAAAGTTGTCAGAAATGTGTACCTATTTTGATCTTTCAATACGTAATGTTGATTTCATTTTACTCCCTTAGTTTTGGTCAAGATGTTTAGTAATTGTTTCAAAATGGTACAGCAGGCATTACTTTTTTCTCTTTTCTATTTGTAATTATATCAGAAAGGTATAGTAGGCAAAAATGCTTACCTAGAAGCTTCTGAATTTGTATCTACACAAAATGAAAGAGGAATGATGTGTTCAAGATCTGTAGAGGCTTCGATCATACTATAATTAAAGATTAAAAATCAATTAGGAAGATACTCTTTACATTATCTAAGATACAGGTGATCTAAGGCTCAGCCATCTAAGAGTCTAAATAAACATCCTCTAATCTTCTGTAATGCTTAGCTCATAATTACAATCTATTTACATTTGTCTCCATAGCAACAGTAAGAGATTCAAATAAAAGCAAAGAATTTGTCTGGATGGCTTTAATATATGACTTGAACATTATTAAATGTTTGGCAACAGAAATAATATAATCTAAAATGAGTGGAAATGAAGTTAGCTGGGACCTCAAACTTCACCTGGGAAGAAGCAGAAACTTTGCTCAGAACACTACAGAGCCCATTATCACATCTGAAACTGCAATGACTAGTTTTTTATTAATAGAAATATTTATATTACTTTTAAAGACACAGGACATTAAATATATTCTTTTATTAATTATTCACAGAAGGCCTGATCAAAATTTGTACATAAGAGAAAGAGAATTTAACTGAGTTGCCTTCCTTAGTCAAAGTAATTCTAAAAATTCAAAACTTCAAAAATCCTAACAAGAAATCATGCCCAAATTGCAACATATAGAAACAGTCTCCAGCTACCCTTGAAGCAGTAATAAGCTTGCAAGCAGAGTATGTGTCCACTGAAGCCCCACGGCCAGTGTGCAATGATCACACCACAACAGTGAAAGATCATACACATATGTTATGACTAATATGATTCTTTACTTTTACCCAGTAAGGATGAAACTAGTAGGGAAAGGGAGAGCCTTAATTAGCAGGTGAATAAACTCTGCATATTTGTAGCTATATTTTAGGACTGATAGTGATAGGAGAACAAAAGGTATTTTAGACGTCTTTACCTCACTCTATCAAAATTTAGAAGTATAACATTTGCTAAAAATCATCATTACCATTGCTATTAAACTGAAGTTACCATTTCACTAGGAACACAGTATCACTTTAAAACATATACTGCCAATTATGAGGAAAAAGAATCCTCTTCATCACGTGAATCCCAGGTGAACCCTGAAAGCTCCCCAAGACTTTTCCCCCTTACCCTTTCTGTCCAGTTGATTTTTCCTCCATACATGTCTCCAATGGTTCTTCCCTTGGACACTGAGCCTCTCCTGTGGAATGCTGCTAAAATTAATAGTACCCAAAAAAGAAAAGAGGTGAAACAGGTATTGTTGTCTTTGTATCTTGGGTTTCACATTAGCCACTAGCCTGAACAAAAACAGCCTGAAAGCAAGTGAGAAACCAAACACTGAAGTGTCCTCCTGGTCCTGCTCTGACTAGATCTTCATCCTCTGATGCCGCAAGCCCATCACCTTAAGCCACCGAGCATATTAAACTGCAGAGGCAAATGGTGCCACTAGAAATCATTTACAATGTATTTATGATGTCTGTAAATTACACACGCATTACTACCTAAGCACAACAGAACTTTGAACAACCTGGGTTTGCACTGAGCAGGTACACGGATATGCAGATTTGTTTTTCCCAATAAATACATTACTACACAATCTGGGGGTTGGCTGAATCCACACCAGGCCCAGGAACCAATCCTCTGTGAACACTAAGGGACGACCGGACGTGCATCTTGACTGCATGGGGGAGGTCGAAGCCCCTAAATGCCATGTTGTTTAAGGGCCAACTGTACACTGTGAAAACAACTAGAAAATGAGAAAAAATAAAAACCTAATCCCTCTTAAAGGAACTGTTTCAATAATTAGAAATGTCTGTGTCTTATCTGGAAATCTGGTGTATAGTGTTTTGAGAAAACAAATAATACATAAAAGTGCATGTATGTGCAAAAACTGCACACTACTGACAAACTTACACATTTTGAATAAGGAATACTGCAGCACTCTTGGCTAAATTAATTTACTACAGCAATTTATAAAATTAACACTTCATTGCCTGAAAGTATTAGCTCTCAGTAGTAGCAGAATTTCTGAGAAAGAAAAATGCTGCATGGCTATACTTTACAATTCACAGTATACTTTTAAGAGACAATAGCCTTGGTTGGATATACTGAATAAAAACACTATGGTGTTACCATAGCATGATTTAAGTAACTTTATATTTACGAACACTTCCCAGTGACTCAATGGTAAAGAATCTGTCTGCCAACAAAGGAGACCCGGGTTCAATCCCAGGGTTGGGAAGATCCCCGGGAGAAGGGGATGGCAACCCACTCCAGCATTCTTGCCTGGGAAATCCCATGGACGGTTGAGCCTGGTGGGCTGCGGTCCATAGGGTAACAAAAGAGTCAGACACGACTGAGCAGCTAAAAAACAACGACAACTATCCGTATTTACACACTTACCTTTTCTAAATGCTGTGGTAACGTCTGCATCTGCGTGTAAATGGCAATACTGGGACTTTCAACAGGTTCTTTGGCAAACTCTTCGGCATCCTCTATGGGGAAACAAGAGGGAAGAAAACACAGACCTTTTGAAAGTTTATCAATTTACTTTCCAGAAGGTTCAGGAATATTACAGGAAACGTGACAGCAGAAACATTTCCTATCCTCCTTACAAAAATATTTTTTAACACCTAGAAACAACTCCTCTTCACCAAATGAGTCCAGATACACCTTGAAAGGGCTTATATCAGTGTGTTAATTCCATATAAAGCTCTGAGAGTTGCTGTTTTAAAGAAGCCTGCCAAGGAAAGGTTCACAGAATTGGTTCACAGAAATGAAGAGACTCAAAATAATTAACACAGCAAGGCAAAAAACTCCAAACTCAAGTTATGAGTTAATATGCTTAACATTTCAAAAATATTAAATTCTCTTTAAACAATTGGATTTAGGCTATTTTATAAACATGCCAATTTAGATATAAGACTAAGTTATCTCATAATCATTCACCCTATCAAATCAGTAAGGTCAAACAAATAGATTAGCTAAATAAACTGACCTTCATGGTCTGTTGGGTATATATCCATTTCCTCCTGTGTAAATGCTTCTACTTCTAAAAGATCTTCATCGATATTTACAAATTCTTTTCCAGTATCATCAGTGACAGAAATAATCTCATCTTTGGTTCCTTTTATTTCAGGATTTTTTACCTCTGTTGGTATTCTATTGACAAAAATGAAGCAGCTAAAATCGTAACTCACACTTGGGAACAAAGAGTTTGCTTTCAACGGATTCAGTTAATTGAAAAAGAACAAACTAAGTTTTCATACTTATGAGGCCTTTGTTTTAACTACATATGGCACATAGCAGAATATCAACAAAAGGTTAAAATGAAGAATAAAAAATGAATTTAAAAAGGTTCAATGAATAAGTGAATATCCCATTTTTATTTACTCAGAATAATTTCACCTTATCTAAATTTCCCATTCCCATAAAGGACTCTTCTTGCTATCAAGCCTTCAGCTTTAGTATTCAAGGATATATTCCTCATAGTACTACATATTAAGTAAAAATGGATGAGACGGTTAGTTCAACTTTGACACAGGAAGTCAATGAACATGATAAAGCGATTTCTTGGGATGAATTCGTTCCTGTCTCAGAAGATATATGCTAGACTAACATGGAAAGAAACAAAATTTGTAATGTATTATTAAAATATTTCAGAAAGCACTCCTTGCTGCTTCTCTAGTTCAAACAAATGCTCGTTTCTGTAACTCTGCCTCAAGACCAAACATCATCAAACAAGGTATCTATAATCAGTGACTTACTTCAAGATACTTTGACAGGATCCATTGTGATCATTTATTTCCTCAGTCCCACCTTGAGTGGATACTGAAACAGAACAGCCAGCATCTGTTCTATAATCACTCTCTATACTGGGTCCATTCTGAGGCCCAGGGGAATTATTCTCTAGCACCTAAAACAAACCATTTATAGTACTTAATATTCATTACTGAATCTGTTGCTTTTCATTATATTTTTAGATTATTAATACTTTCTACAGAACTTCTAAGTCTCTTATTCATTTATCAAGTATTCATTGCATTTCTCATACTCAGTCTCTGATGCTAAAGCAATGGCTAACTCATTATTCCACCTAGAAAAAACAAGCTTGACTACCTTGAGTATTCAAAAGAAATCAGCCTTACAAACTTGAAAGATAAATCACCAATGTTTCCAGGCCATAGGACAAGAGAAATAAAACTGTAAAGTTGCTTTCATTTCACTTTCTTTACTATGATAAAGATATTTAGCAATAATATAAATGTAACAACCACTTGTAATATCACTTAAAATTATCTCTTTTTTTATTTTGGCCATGCCATACAGCTTGCAGAATCTCAGTTCCCTGAACAGGGACTGAAGTGGGGCCATGACATGGACAGTGCCAAATTCTAACCACTAGCCTACCACGAAACCTCCTTTTCTTCTTTTTTATAAACACACATGGAACCTCAAAATCTCACAGCCTCTCTGAAAGTACTTTAACCCTAATAGATCACTTGTAAGAATTAAAGGAACTACTTTAAAAAACAAGGTGATACAGATTATAATTAGCATTGTCATCAATTCTGTTACTTATTGATTCTTTATTAGGTGGGAAGTACAAATACCAGTTTTAATCTAAAATAAGAATTCTAATTTGTATCTAATCATAAGCAATTCAAGCATTTACCTTAACGATGGCATTTTTTGCCTTATATGCAGCAAAATAGGGTTGTTCCAAAAGCCACAATGATGTAAGAATGGTGGCTGTCGAGGTCTTTACACGAATGACAGGACTGTACTCACAGGATGGCTCAGTGAGTCCAGAATCACAGAGCAGTCTTTTATCAGACCATCTTATCATCCATTCCAATAGCCTTCTTGTATTGCCACACATGTTATTTAGTGCTACAGGAAGATCTTCTTGAGGGTTAATATCATTGCATTGAATTGCTTTGAAAATACATCTTCTAGTTTCAGTGGATTTGGGAATGCAAACACTATGGTTTGACAATCTCTGTATTAAAGTTTTCTCTGCATTGTCATCTTGTATTCTATAAACTGACTTCTGTTTTAAACCAAACAACCCACTCTTCCCTTCATTTTTACTGACTTCACTCAAAGGGTTCTTGGAAAAACGCCTGATCCCTTGATTAGCTAGTACGGAAGCTGAAAGTGTCTGGTTTTCTGATTTTTCACACTCATATGACTCAGAAGCAACAACAAAGCAGGAGCCGGCTCTGAACACATTCTGGCTTCTGGTTTTGCTGTGACGTCGTTTTAATGTTGTATGTACATCAAAAAGTAAAGAATTAAGTTCATGTTCTCTAAGATGTCCAGAAAAACTAGTTAGAAATGGAATGCCAGCATCCTTGGAACCAAGTAGGTCTCTTTCAAGAACATAACTCAAGAAGAGTTCAAGGAATTTAATATATTCGTCATCGTCACGTTCAAATTCCCAAACACCTATTACAGGAAGTGCATTTTGTAATAACTTTTCACAATCTTCTTTTCTTTTAGGGTTTTCCTTTTGATTATACATTTTCTTTTTACCTTTGGGCTTACCAGTCAATGTTAATTCCATGTGATTTGGGGCACTTCTGTAGCAAAATTAAGTTCGAAAAGACAAATTAAAGATCATTTAATCACTAAAACTGATTGACAGTAAAGACTCTCTCCACTGTTTAAGTCATACCTATCATTTCTTAATGCCTTGATTACCTGTCTTGCAAATGAGGGAGCTGGACTAAATGATCTCTAAACACTTGTTAGAACTGAACTTTCAGAGTCCAAAAAATATAACAATAATATCAAAAGAGAAATCTGATATTAAAAAAGAAATCTGATATTAAAAAAGACTAAAATGTGTTCAAAGAAATTTCACTATTTAAAAAAGGCTTTTTCTGGGCAAAAACAAATGGTCCTTTAACAGGTCAGAATTTAGGAATACAAAATCAATAAAAATCACAAGCCACCAATACACATCTTAGTTTATGGTTTCCAGTTTCTCTCTTGCATCTGTCCCTTTCAGCTTCCCTGTGTGATGAGCAAGGAGCAGGACTGCCCTCAGGATTCTTCAGCACACAAAAGCCAGGTATTTTTTCCGAACACTTTCTGCTGCTATGAAACCTGTTGGGCAGGCACCTAACCATAATTACTTTTAAATCTGTTTCTTTTCAACATGGTTCGCAGGGGAGAACACAGATCCCTAGTTCCCTCAATAAAAGAAATAAAGGCTCCAGTTAGGCACCTGGGCTGAAGCCACCGTACCTCTTCCTGTTTAAGACTGCATAGCAAGCAGCCTCTGAGGTGCTCCTGTGCTAACACTGCAGCTGTCTGGGGAGTAAGCACACCATTCATGATACTGCTAGCTACGGTCTCAGCAGATGTCTGAAGCAGACACCGTTTCACCTAAACAAGATACGACTGACTCTATGTTCTTCAGTCATGAGAAGGCTAAATTGCATTGTAGATACTGGAATTATAAAGGAAAAAAATCTGTATAAATCAAAGTAAAAGAGGTTAAAATGATAAGCAAGAATTTCTCGACAATTTATAGACAAGCTTCCAAGATGAATGTGTAAAAAAATAAAATCGATGTTCAAATTCATGAAAACCCTAAGAACAATGGAGTGGGTTGCCATTTCCTTCTCCAGGGGATCTTCCCAACCCAGGAATTGAACCCAGGTCTCCTGCATTACAGACATCCGCCTTTACTGATTGAGCCACCAGGGAAGGCCCTAAAAACAATATAGCTAACCAAATAATCCTTAACTATTTAGGTCTAAGATTACTAAAAGAACTAAAAGTCCTCCAGTAAATTCTAGAATTTCATCTACTCATTTTATTTTATACCTTCAGATGGCAAAATTATTTAGTATCTCAGTAATACTTTAAGTGGATTTTCAAATGTAAGGTCTCATTTTACGCTTCTGACATTCCTGTGAGAATGGCACTTATCATTCATTATTAATGATGCAGTCAGGGGTTGCTGGGAGTAGAAGTCAGGTCAGCGTTGCATGAAACTACTTTTTTTCCCAAAGGAAGTGAATGCTTTCTACTTAAAGAGATCTCAGTTGTACCTTTGACGGAAATGTGTCCTGCTTTTTTCTTCAGCTGACAAAGCTTCTGAGAGGGTATCAGCCATATCTGCATCACTGTGAGCCAGAGAATTGCCCAGTTCTGTGAGTGTGCTCCTGCTCAGACTAGTTCCCAAGGAAAACCTGTCAAAGACTGCAACCTCGGCTGGCTTTTCTTCTTCAATTGGCTCCCATATATTCATTTCGAAAGAACCTATATTTCTCTGCACACGCTTTAGGGCTTTCACCCTCACTTTATGGATAGAATGCATGATAACAGACATCATCTCCTCTGTTTGGGGACCTAGAAAGAAAAGAACAAAAGGCCTTAAAGTTCATTAAAATATTTCAACTCAAGACATAAGGGGATCCAACTCTGTCCCCTGCTGGGAACATGAAATCTAACTGAGGGCTTAGTTTCACAGTCTTATAGATCATGTCTTCTTTAATATTTGTTAAAAGTTATCATCCATAATTTTAAGGTAGAACTTCAGAAGCTAGAAGAAGTCCATTAAAGAAGATTAAGTGGGACTCCATAAAAATGTATGCACTGGAAAATGAAAATGTTAGAAGTAATTTATTTCAAAAATCAGATACTTATAAAAAGAATCAGTAACATTTTTCTCATTCCCACACAGTAGCAAACAAGAGAAAGTAAGTACATTTTTATCCAAAGAACAAAAACACCTATTTGACTTCAGGTAACAAGAAACTGTTACCAGTAACAAGAAACAGTCTATGGGATCGCAAAAGTCAGATGCGACTTAGTCTTAGCGACTAAATTACAAACCATACAACAAAAAACCATAGGAAGGGGAGTTTTTCAAGACTGCCTACAGAAAACTTTTAAAGATCATTAATACATAAACAGAACATTTTAGAGATTTCAAAAATGTCCTAAAAATATAAACTACAAAATAGAGCATAATTATACTAATGCAATGTCCAAGCATAGGACTAGACTTAAGTGACTATAGTTCTACAGAGAGCAATTTGAATTCTTTAAAAATGTCCACAACATTACGAATTTACAGAAATAGCTCATTTATTGTACTTCACAGATATGGCAATTTGTAAAAAATTGTAGGTAAAGGTTTGGGGTGATCCTTCATCAGGCAAGTCTATTGGCACCATTTTTCCAACAGAATTTACTCACTTCACGTCTCTGTGTCACATTTTGCTAGTTCTCACAGTATTTCAAACTTTTTCGTTATTATGATATTTGTTATGGTGATGTATGATCAGTGATCTTTATTACTATTGCAAAAAGATTATGATTCACAATTATGACTCAGATAATGGTTAGCATGTTTAGTAATAAAGTACTTTTTAATTAAAGTTTTATATTAATATAGTCTCTTTTCAATTATACTATTGACTATAATGTACTGTCAACATAACTTTTATACACACTAGGACCAAAAATATGAATGTGACTCTCTTTACTGCAATATTCACTTTATTAAGGTGGTCTGGAATCAAAGGTATATCATCTCCAAGGAACACCTGTGCTTAATGCCATTGAACTGCACATTTAAAAACATTAAATTTGATATTATTTATATTTTTCTACAATAAACATTTTTCCAAAGGTCATCTTGAATGCAAATAACTGTAAATTAGAAGCATAAATAACCATTAAAAGGAAAAAACTAGTTTTCAATCAAGTATATGCATTATATATATATATATATATATATATATACACAAAGCATTATATATTCATTTATATATTTTATCTTGCTTAATCCTCTTTCAATATACATTGATAACACAGGTATTAATATACTCATTTTACAAATAAGGAAAAGAGGCTCAGAGATGCTGAGTAACTTGCCTATGGTCACATAGCTACTAACTGACAGGCATGACATGAGGTCAGTTTTGTATGATTCCAAAACAACAGAATTGACGATCGTATAACGAGGAAGTACTTCTGCCTTCTCATACTCTTCATCTCGAAAGAGAAACGCATAAAAACATAAGCATGAAAAAATAAATGCTTTCAAAACAAAATGAAAATCTTCAGCAATTTATCAGATGCCTAAGAAATGACAGAAATTACCTTTCACAACAGAGTGTCTGAGTCTCTGCTGAAGAGAGTGATATTTTTCTCTTAAAGAAACTCTTATGTCCTCAGGATTGGGAAATGCCTTCACAAAAATTTCTGCTACCTTCAGAAAAATTTTAAAATGAGTCTTATAAGCAACATCATTCTTAACTAAAACAAAATTAAAATTCTTTAAAGTCTCTGATTCTGATTTATTTTCACCTACCTTTCTGATTGGTGGCAGTTCTGCAATGAGGCTCAAAATCAGATCCTGAATAAGCTCTTCAATATTAGAAAACCGAGAGAAGGGCAACATTCTGTAAGCCCATTCCACTGCACTCAGACAGTGCTCAACCAGACAGGGGCCAAATTTCGTCTCAAGGCCCTATACGGATATTGAAAAGGTCATTTGCTTTTTGCTTTACACAGACTATAATGATTTAATGATTTAACGGAATATAGTAACAAACAGTAAAATATTCTATCAAGCAATAATTTCCCAAGTAATATTTATGCATTTTTCTTACTCTTCTGCAGTTAATACCTTTTTTTCCTCCACATTTTCTCTTGCCTTCTGATATTGCCTACAACTATAGGATAACTTATCACGGACATGCAGCATCCAACACAAAGCACAAAGTTCTCTGAAGCAACCTAAATCAAGAATGGAAACGTGAGAGAAGACTGTATGAGTATATACATTAATATTACAACAAGCTCACCCCTGCTCATTATTTTCCAAAATAAATGTTTTTATATTGTTGATTATAAAAATCACCCTCAATACTTTGTATGAAACTTGGGGAGATCCTTACAGAGTTTTTACACACATTATTCTGGAATATTTCATACATGTCAGTTACATGAAAATATTAAAAACACTATACAGTATAAAAACTACTCTATTTACTAGTTGTTTACTTGCTTTAAACTTATAGTATGTTGTGGATATTTTTCAAAGTCAATATATATATAGCTCTACTTAATACTATATTGTTAATTTATTTGAAAAATCATTTATTGATAGGCATTTAAGTTTAAATTTTTTCAATACTAGAAATATAATCTCCAATACAAAACGATTTTTTATCAAAAGTAATACAAGTACACAAAAATATATAATTTATATTATCCATACAGTTTTGCAACTATCCCTCATTTCCGCCCCCCCCCAATAACGTATCTTGGATATATTTCCATGGTGGCAACATATATACACACTCTTTTCCTTATCAGTACAGTATTTCATTACATGGAAACGCCTCAAAATCAAATGTAAAATATATCATTATTAATATTTAGGCCTAATTTCTAAGCAAGCAGTTCATTCTGGACAAACCTATGGCTTTAACGGACGCTTCATCTAGCTTCCGGTCTCCAGCTGCTCCAGGTCGAAAGAATGCTACACCTCCTTTACAGTAATTAAGTAACGACTCAGGGAAAGGACTCAATGAAGGAAGGGACCCTTTCATGCGAATCTGTAAAGAAAGACAGAATATGTTAATTACCAGTCATATAAGTTAGTTTTTAAGGAAATTATACAACAACAAACAAGGCATGAAAGATAAACCATAAAGAATGGAAAACACAGCATTGTTCCTATACTATGTAAGAAAATGACACGGAAATCACTTATACTTACACAAACTTAGTGGACAAACTCAACAAATTCACTGGCTAAATCTCAAAAGAAAAAAAAGTTCTAACCAAATTAACCTCTCTTGTCATTCAGTTTTTACCTAAAAAGTTTTGTATGAAAAGAACTTAATCCTATTTATCCTGGCTTTCCCCAAAGAAATAATAAAAGAAAATAAATTTAAGTATCTATGTGCAGAAAAAAAGTATATTTACATACATAACTTTTAAAAAAGTTATGTATGTATGTAACTAAAAAAAAAAAAAAGACGACAATTATAGTCATCATATGGCAACTCCTGATAAAATAACAACTCTAGAAAGGATCAGTAGATGCCAAATTAGGTAAAATGTTGATGGACAGTGCATGGAACATGAGCCAGACTCATCGATTAGTCTCACTCTCCTGATAAGTGAAAGAAAGAAGACAAAGGTGCCATACAATACGCTGCAACAGGGGAGCACACGGCACCACTCCTGAAGGACTGAGTTCTAAGAAGATGTGAACCTGAGTTTAATCACAACCGGTTCCCTTGATGAGGAGAGATTAACTACTGGCTTATAAGAAATGAAAGAGGAAACACGTTAAATGATGCTAAACGAAAAGATGACAGACAAACCCAACATACGGTTCAGAGACGGTTCCCAAGTCTAACAAATCTAGGGAAAAAAAAAAAAAAGTCAAAGGAAACTGACAGAATAAAACAAAAAGGATCTAAGACACATAAACCTAGGAAGAAGAGTTAGCAGCAGGCTTGTAATCTATTTTCTCCCTCTACTGTTCACTTCCAGAAAGACGTGATCTCATCAAGTCCCCTTGTAAGCATGCTAAGCATGTCTTCTTGTCAAACAAATTAACGGTATTTACCAGAGGCAGAGAGTCTGTCTAGGCTGCTTATTAGAAATAAATTTAGAATATAGAGATTTATGGATTATGACCCCATGAAAAACACAAGCTATATAATTAAAAAGATATAAAAAGGAGATGTTAAATAACTGAAATAGCTCCCTTTTGTGTCATGGTGTTAAACAAAGGCCAGGACACATTCTTCTGCAGTGAGAAAAGACTTGGAGCAGCGTATACAATTTTCCATCTTTCCAGGTAGGTGAGTAGTAAAGAAACTGCCTAGCAACACAGGAGAAGCAAGAGATACAGGTTTGAGCCCTGGGTTGGGGAGATCTCCAGGAGTAGGAAATGGCAACCCACTCCAGTATTCTTGCCTGGAAAATTCCATGGACGGAGGAGGCTGGTGAGCTTCAGTCAATGAGATTGCAAAGAGTCAGACACAACCGAGTACAGCACAGCATAGCAGCAACAGTGTATGCAATTCCAGATTTCTATACGTTTCATCCATACCTTCTGGCTACCTATATCCTTGAAATTATTGGTAAACTTTGATCCATGTATGAAAAACATGTGTCTATACCGAAACTTACACATAAACGTTCATAGCAGCGTTATTCATAATAGCCAAAGTGGAAGCAATCCAAGTATCCATCAATGGGTGCAACAATAAAACAAAATGTTATATATCCACACAATGGAGTGTTATTCAGCCACAAAAAGGAAGGATGTGCTAATTCACACCACAATACTGATGAATCTTCAAACCATTAAGCTGTGTGAAAGAAGCCAGTCACAAAAGGACACGTATTGTATGATTTTATATATATAAAATACCACAATAGGTCAATTCATAGAGACAATAGATTAACGGTTGCTGGGGGGAAGAAAAGGAAGTGTGAAATTCTTACTAATGTGTTTCTTTTTTGAGGTGATGAAAATATTCTGGAATTAAACAGTGGTGATGGTTGCACAATTCTGTGAATATACTAAAAATCAAGGGAGTGTACATTTTTAAAAGGTTAACTTTATGGAATACAAATCGCATATCAATTTTAAATTGGTAAAATCATCTAACATAAAGACTTTGGACTATATTAGTTTTCTATTATGGCCCTAACAAATTATCAGAAATTTTGTTGTGAAACCAACACCAATTTACTATCTCACTGTTTTGGTGGATCAGAAGTCTAGGAAGAGCTCCGTGGGTTCTCTGCTTAGTCTCACAAGGCCAAAGTAACAGCAGGACTGCCTTCCTCTTCAGAGGTTATGTTCCACTGCTAAGTTGTGTCTGGCTCTTTGCAACCCCATGGACTGCAGCACACCAGGCTTCCCCGTCCTCCACTATATCCCAGAGTTTGCTCAAACTCATGTCCACTGAGTCAGGGATACCATCCTACCATTTCATCCTCTGTCACCCTCTTCTCTTCCTGCCCTCAATCTTTCCCAGCATCAGGGTCTTTTCCAATGATTTGGCTCTTCCCATCAGGTGGCCAATGTACTGGAGCTTCAACTTCAGCATCAGTCCTTCCAATGAATATTCAGAGTTGATTTCCTTTAGGGTTGACTGGTTTGATCTCCTTGCTGTCCAAGGGACTCTCAAGAGTCTTCTCTAACACCACAATTTGAAAGCATCATATTTTCAGCACTCAGCCTTCTTTTTGGTCCAACACTCATATCCATACATGACTAATGGAAAAACTTTGACTGTATGGAGCATTGTTGGCAGAGATGTCTCTGCTTTTCAATACTCTAAGTTTATCACAGCTTTCCTTCCAAAGAGCAAGCATCTTTTTTTTTATTATTACTAATTAAAATTTTCCACCTCAGGTGTACATGAGTTCCCAATCTTGAAACCTCCTCACTACCTCCCACCTCATTTCAACTCTCTGGATCATCCCCGTGCACCAGTCCCAAGCATCCTGTATCCTGTATCAAACACAGACTGACGATTCGTTTCTTACATGATAGTATACATGTTTCAGTGCCATTCTCCCAAATCTTCCCACCCTCTCCCTCTTCCTCAAAGCCCAAAAGTCCATTCTATACATCTGTGTCTCTTCTGCTGTCTCGCATACAGGATTATCATTACCATGTTTCTAAATTCCATATATATGAGTTAGTATACTGTATTGGTGCTTTTCTTTCTGGCTTACTTCACTCTGTATAGTTGGCTCCAGTTTCATACATCTCATTAGAACTGATTCAAATGTATTCTTTTTAATGGCTGAGTAATACTCCATTGTGTATATGTACCACAGCTTTCTTATCCATTCATCTGTTGATGGACATCTAGGTTGTTTCCACGTCCTGGCTATTATAAACTTCTGCAATGAACATAGGGGTACATGTGTCTCTTTCAATTCTGGTTTCCTCGGTGTGTATGCCCAGCAGTGGGACTGCTGGGTCACATGGCAGTTCTATTTGCAATTTTTTAAGGAATCTCCACACTGTTTTCCATAGTGGCTGTACTAGTTTGCATTCCCACCAACAGTGTAAGAGGGTTTCCTTGTCTCCACAGAGCAAGCATCTTTTAATTTCATGGCTACAGTCACCGTTCACAGTGCTTTAGGAGCCCCTCAAAATAAAATCTGTCACTGTTTTCACTTTTTTCCCTTCTATTTGCCATGAAATAATGGGACTGGATACCATGATCTTAGTTTTTTGAATGTTGAGTTTTAAGCCAGCTACTTCACTCTCCTCTTTCACCTTCATCAAGTGGCTCTTTAGTTCTTCTTCACTTTCTACTATTAGAGTGGTATCATCTCATACCACTGATATTTCTCCTGGCCATCCTTATTCTAGCTTGTGATTTCATCCAGTCTGGCATTTTGCATGATGTATTCTGCATATGTTAAATAAGCAGGGAGACAATATACAGCCTTGAAGTACTCCTTTCCCAATTTTAAACCAGTCTGTTGTTCTATGTCTGGTTCTGTTGCTTCTTGATCTGTATACAGGTTTTTCAGGAGATAGGCAAGGTGGTCTGGTATTCCCATCTCTTTAAGTTTTCCACAGTTTACTGTGATCCACACAGTCAAAGGCTTTTGCATAGCCAACAAAGCAGAACTAAATATTTTCTCGCATTCCCTTGCCTTTTGTATGATCCAATGAATGCTAGCAATTTTGATCTCTGGTTCCTCTGCCTTTTCTAAATCCAGCTTGAACATCTGGAAGTTCTCAGTTCACATACTACTGAAGCCTAGCTTGGAGGATTTTGCACGTTACCTTGCTAGCATGTGAGATGAGTGCAATTGTACAACAGTCTGAACATTCCTCAGCATTGCCCTTCTTTGGGAATGGAATGAAAACCGACCTTCTCCAGTCCTGAGGCCTCTGCTGAGTTTTCCAAATTTGCTGATATATTGAGTGCAGCACTTTAACAGCATCCTCTTTTAGAATTTGAAATAACTCAGCTGGAATTCCATCACCTCCACTAGCTTTGTTCATAATAATGCTCCCTAAGGCCCACTTGACTTCACACTTTACACATTCACTGGCTCTAAGTGAATGACCACACCATCATGGTTATCAATTCATTAAGACCTTTATTGTACAGTTCTTCTGTATATTCTTGTGACCTCTTCTTAATCTCTTCTGCTTCTGTTAGGTCCTTGTCACTTCTGTCCTTCACTGTGCCCACCCTTGCAAGAAATGTTCCCTTGGTATCTCCAATTGTCTTGAAGAGATCTCTAGTCAGATGTTCTAGAAGAAATTTATCTCTAGGCTCTTTCAGGTTGTTTGCAGAATTCTGTTCCATGTGGTTACAGGACTCAGGTCCCCCATTTACCTGCTGGCTACAGGCAGGGGGACTGTTAGAAGTTTCCAAAAGGTGCGTTTATTCCTTGGATATAGGCCCTCTTCAAGGACTTCCCTGGTGGCTCAGATGGTAAAGTGTCTGTCTACAATGCGGGAGACCCGGGTTCGAGCCCTGGATCAGAAAGATCCCCTAGAGAAGGAAATGGCAATCCACTCCAGTACTGTTACCTGGAAAATCCCATGGACAGAGGAGCCTGGTAGGCTACAGTCCATGGGGTCGCAAACAGTTGGACACGACGCGACTGAGCAACTTCCTAATCCTAATCCTAAAAGCCAGCAAGGCTGAAATGACTCCTTATCACTTTTCTAATCTTCCCTTGTGTGGCTTTTCTCCCGTCTTCCTTTTCCACATTTCACTGACTCCTCCGCCTCTCTTTTTTGCTTCTAAGAAGTTATCTGCTTACACTGGGTCTACCAAGATAAACCAGGATAATGTCTCTATTTTAAAATCAGCTGATTAATACCATCTGAAAAATCCCTCAAGCCAAATTAAATCAGTATCTACATTGATGTTTGAATAGTCAGAAGATAATAATCTTGCAGCTATCTTTAGAATTCTGCCTACATGTACTATGCTTTAACCTTATACAATTAACTTATTACTTGTAAAGATTTTCACAAGGAAGAATATCTTCAGCAGAGTGGCTAATTTTAAGAGAATCTATAGTCTTTATCTGCTAGTTAAGTTCATTAAAATTAGGTTAAGTGAGATTATTCTCAGAAGTTTGTAAGACCAAACATAACTTAGAACTTTAAACAGTTTTCTGCAGTAAGCAACTTCTAAAATAGTTTCCTATAACAAACACTCAGGCTCAATAGATCTTAAAACTATCAAAAACAATCTTTCAATGAACACTTTGCCCTTCTTAGTAAACATACTTAAAAACTTAAAACTTCAGAATAACAAGTTATAAATGAATATAGTTTTATATTTTTATGGTGGCTATAAGCAACTTTCACAAATATTTCTAAAAACAGGACAATTTTCAAAAACTTGATAAACAACTTCTCAGGGTCTCTTAGGGTTTCTACTAGAAAAGAGGCCACAAACTCTCGGTACATTTAGTAATTTAACCAACAGCAAAATTTAAGATATTTGGAGCTAATAATATTTATTTCTACATTTTATAGAGACAGATGACTGGCCTACGAAAGAACTGGATCTGGATAAGGAGCACAGAAGTAGACGTCCCATCTGGCTGCTCATCAGATAAGAAGGCAGCTACATCTCAGCTGAAGTCAGCGTAGAAGAGGACAGCAGCCCCCAAATCAAAGCGAACTGCACATCTCAGAAGACAGGAAGGGGGAGACTGACTGGAGGAGCCTACCGCAAAGGAACACTTAGCCAACAGCTAACTTTCCATGGTTTGACCCCACAGAGGCCCCCAGAGAACAGAGAGAATATCTCGGGAAGAAGTGGGATAAACCCTGAACTGAATTTAAATCTTTAATGATTGTGGGGGAGAAAGGTAATTGGAAAAAAAAAAAGTAACTGAAACTTCCTGGGACTAACCAACTAGATTATACTTTCTATCGTCAGACAGGAAGGGGCTAACACAGAGCTCCAGCTCAGAGTCATTATCTTTAGCAGAAACTTGGTCTGTCCAGATTTCATACTGTAAGCAAGTCTGAAATTTATGGATTTATGGGGCAGGACTCCTTAGAAAAATTCCACAATTATAAATACGTACTAGTATTAGTATATTTAATTTGTTCATGCCAAGTTGCTTCAGTTGTGCCTGACTCTGTGTGACCCTATGGACTGTAGCCTGCCAAGCTCCTCTTGAGATTCTCCACAGAAGAATACTAGAGGGGGTTGCCATGCCCTCCTCCAGGGGAATCTTCCCAACACAGGGATCGAACCTGAGTCTCTAAAGTCTCCTGCACTGGCAGGTGGGTTTTTTACCACTAGTGTCACCTGGGAAGCCCTTTAAATTGTTTACAATAGTGTTACTGAGTACAAGCTTGTATTGCTTGCCTCACAACAGGCCAAAAATGGACGGATGAGTGTTGCGGCAAGGAATAACGACTTTATTTAAAAAGCAAACCGAGAAGATGGTGAGCTTGTGCCTCAAGGAACCATCTTGTCTGAGTTAGAATCCAGGCTCCTTTTCTACTAAAAGGGAAGGGAATAAAATCAAACACTTCCTGTTCCCATCAGCCTCTGGAGAGTATGTGTTAATTTCTCCCTTCCTGTGGTCATTCACATGTAGGCCTGGTCAGGATGTTTCCCTTGAACTAAACAAAGGTATTTTAGCTTAATGCTCATGACCTGGGAAGCAAGGTTACCAGAGATAGGCCATTATGTATAATTTAAGCTATAGGCAACATCCCTATAGTGATTAACTCGTAACAGAATACAGAAGGTTCTTCCTTATTGCAATAGCACACAAGTGACTTAAGACATTTCCACACCTTTTGCATGACTTTTCTTGCCCATCTCAACTGCAAGATGTACCACTGTGCTACAGGAAAAGAACACCGAGCTGCCCGGAAAAGCAAGAGAACACGCTGAAGGATTCCAGACATCTTTTGGCGATTATCTTTTTCAGCTTTTAAAAGAAGATCATCACCATCTTCCTAAAAAAAAAAGGAAAAAAATTAGTAGCCAGGAAAATGGAAACTTAAAATGTTACAGTAAAAATAAAGATAGTGCTTCTCAAACTAGACTATTCCTGGAGATTCACAAAGAAAGTTTTGAGGCATGGTCTCAGAGATTAACTACAGCTATTTCCAGGGTCAAGGAAACACTTGTCTCACCTCAGTGGAAAAGGCTATAATAGTTAAAGCCCACCATTCCTGACTTCACTAGGGGAGCGTTACAGAGATCACTCCTTTCAAAAAGAATGCCTCTTCCCTTCCTCTGCCTAGAAAAATCCAATTATATTTCAGTGTCATCTCTTCTGTGAAACTCTTCCATTCTGTGGTATTATGGCAATTTGCTCAGATTTCCATTGTAGCTTTTACTAATTTACTCTTGCTAATTTATGTATCTGTTTCCCACACTGTTGAGACTGGTCAAGAGCAAAGGCCTTGTCATCTACTGCACAAAATCCAACGTGTGGGGGGATCCAATAAATGTTCGTTGATTCAACGCATGATTCAAGTCAGTAGCTACAGATTAATTTTCCAGAAATGAGATAATGCAAATATTATGAACATTTGCTTCCCTAACATTTTCCTACCACTGCCACTTCTTAAGAATACTCAGTTATTGGTGGGGGGGACATCTGCCCCTTTTTTACATAGCTAAATGATTCAGGGAAAGCTGTTCCTATGTCCCCAGCTGCCAGGGAAGGCCCTAATCAACTGCCAAGAAGCACTGCACATTTAGCCCTAGCCAAGGTGTGTGATTCCAGGACTGCCCAGTGACCTTGATGGGTCTCGCAAGAGTAACTCTCAGCACTCCTGTTTGGATGCTGGGAGAGAGATACTTTTATTGCTTTTCTCTCTCCCGTTCCCACTCCCTTTGGGCATGGACAAGATATCCTGAGAAGCTGCTGGTAGCCATCCGGCTCCCACAAAGGGAGCCAGCCTTAAACTGAAGCCGACAATTTAGAAAACTAGGGAGAAAGAGCCCAAGTCTTTGAAAACATAACTGGGCTTCTCAATTATGCCAGCCAATACTTACCAAGTTTTCTGTTACTTTCAACCCTAGGGGTTCTAATTGGTACAGAGTGACATTTAAGAGAAATCCTACTATTCTGGCTTATTTTAATAAAAAATAATAAAACGAAGTACTACTAAGGATTGCTAGTACTCAAACAAGTATCAGCACAGCATATCCAGAAATATATTAAATGCTATTTCTAATCCCTAAACCAATATACTAAAGACTCAGACATGAGAGGAAAAAGGAATTACTGAGAAATATCATGGACTACTTATTCTTTCTATGAGCAATATATCACATGTGAAATATCAACAAAAATATCAATGTTAAAATATTTTAACGTATTGAAAGATAACTCGAAACATAACAAATACGAATACAACAAATAACTGAAAAAAAAAAAAGAAGACAGATTTAATAGATAAAGATAGAAGCTGCCAATTCTGAAACAGTAAGAAACAATACCAGAATCGATTTAAACTGTTAATCAAATATTAAAACAATTTAAATGTAAACAGTTCACATTAACACTATAAACCTTAAAACCAGCTAATTGTAATGTTACTATTTTCAAAAAGAGCAGAGGAAAAGGTCCTGAGAGGAATACAGTAGTTGCGATTTATAAGACAGAACTATGAATTGAAAAGTACAGAAGAAAACAATGATCTTTCCAGTCAAAGAAAATCAGACTTTGCCTTTCAAAAAAGGCAAAGTCAATGAGATAAATGGCTTCTAAATTCTGACACTCATTATTTTTCTATGGTAAACAAATGTTTATTTTTAAAATAATATCTGGATACAGAGAAATATCTATTAATTTTGCTTTATTATCAAAGTAATTTTAACGTTTACAGAATGTTTACTACGTGTCCTAGACACTAAGGTGAAAGCTTTTTCAGGATGTCTCGTGTAATACTCACAACAGCCTCTAATAAGAAGTACTATCGCCTTCTTCATTTTACAGATAAGGAAACTTAAACATCAGCTGCGTACAATGCCCAAGAAAACTATTCAGTTAATAAACAGCAAAGCTGGAATCCAGAAGTGGGCTTCAGAGCTTGCATTTTTAACTTGATGATTATTATCAGGTTGACTATTTTAAAAAGTGGACAAAATAAATGTTAAAAGGTTAAGCTTACTTCACTAAGAACAGCTGGCTGAGGACAATATAACGGAGGAGCTGGAAGATACAAGCCAGCAGGCACTAAGCCCCACAGTCTCTTACTGAAGTCCTTGGCAGAGTTGATCAGAAGCTGAAAAGTCTCTGAAAGAATGTCTGCGTCAGCCATAACTGCAGCTTTCAGTATCTCCTGCACTGAAGCAAACAGCAGACCCACATCTTCTTCTTCAATGGGATCTGCCAAATACAGTTAGGTAAAGCAGTTACAATTTATGTTATGCTTTTCCTTCTATTTTGTAGTTTAGAACTTCATATCTGAAAAGGTCGACTGCCAAAAATAAACATATTGGTCGAAATGCAAAACACTCAAACTTCTGGACAGAAATTTAAGATTTTGTTACTTTAAGATTATAGATCGTCAGAGCACAAAGACTTTCCAAAATTATACAAGATACTGTAACACAACTACATAATAAAAACATGCTTGGAATAGAATCATGACTCAAAAAATAATAAAAGCAAAACATTAATGGGAAAAATAGAATGTAAGAAACACACAAAAAGAATATAAAGCATTATGTGGAGGCAGTGAGACAGTAATTTTCGTTTCCTTAATACTCAATCACAGTACTTTTATAAAAGGACTTGTGAAGCTAAAGAAGCAAAAAAACAAAAATATATGAAATAGCCATACAGTATGGCTTCAGTTTTATAAATATCTGCAAAAACGGAGAAATGTTCTAGAAGACAAAATGCAAGGAGATGCAGGTGGCAGACCTGTAGACTTGCGGACTTTTACATTAGGAATTCTCTGAAAGCACACTTTAAGGTATAGACTATGAAAACACGCAGGTACTGACTTCTCATCCCTGCCTGATATTCATGTTTTCTATATTCAATTTAGCTAAAAGATAAAATGTTACAGCTACCGCTGAAATTCCTTAGGTACCAATCCTATTTCACTTCCTATTTCCAGAGGTCGTCACCATCCAGAATTCAGTGTGGCTCTACTGGAACGCCTACTAAATATATGTCTTCTTGTTCAATGCAAAGTTTAACCTCTCTTTCATATTTTCCAAATGTTTTCTTTTTACCCATATATGGATATATTCTGTCTATGTATATAGAGTTCAAATCTATTTTCTAGTTTACTAACCATCTGCTGAGTTTTTTGTTTTTAAAATCAATTAGTAAAGCTATAATTTACATATACTAAAATTATCCTTTTATGTTCACAATTCACCCTGGTGGTCCAGTGGCTAGGACTCCTCGCTCCCAGTGCAAAGGGCCTGGGTTCGATCCCTGGTCAGGGGACTAGATCTCACAGATCTAGTTTGTATGCCAAGAGTTTGTATGCCAAAACTAAGACAGAAGATCTTGCGTGCTGCAACTAAGGATGGGAGCAGTCAAATAAATAAGTAAACATTTTTTTAAGATACACAATTCAATGAGCTTTGGCAAATCTATCCAGTCTATGAGAACATTTCTATCACTCCAAAAAGTTCTCTCATACGTCTTTGTTGTCAATTCCCCCCTTGCTGCTGCTGCTGCTGCTAAGTGGCTTCAGTTGTGTCCGACTCCGTGTGACCCCATAGACAGCAGCCCACCAGGCTCCCCCGTCCCTGGGATTCTCCAGGCAAGAACACTGGAGTGGGTTGCCACTTCCTTCTCCAATGCATGAAAGTGGAAAGTGAAAAGTGAAAGTGAAGCCGCTCAGTGGTGTCTGACTCTTAACCCCCCCATGGACTGCAGCCTACCACGTTCCTCTGTCCATGGGATTTTCCAGGCAAGAGTACTGGAGTCGGGTACCATCGCCTTCTCCTCAATTCTCCCCTTACTCCTAGGTAAACACTGATCTGTTTCCTGTCCCTATAGTGTTGCTTTTTATGAAATGTTATATAAATGAAATCATATAGTGGGTAGTTTTATTTATAAGTTCTTTCATTTAGCATTCATCCATGTGGTTGCATGTTATCAGCAGTTTCCTCCTCTTTATTACTTATTATTCTAAATTACAGATAAATTACAATTTTTTATGTATCCACAAGTTAATAAGCAATTGGGTTGTTTCAAGTTTTCAGCTGTTATGAAAAAGCTATGCACATTCACATACAGGTTTCTCAGTGAACCTAGATTTTTATTTTTCTTGGGTAAATACCTAAGAAAATCTTTAAAACTTTAAATCTGAACCTTTAAATGCATATTTTTATATTTTATCTAGAAACACACTGTATCTATGTATTTATTGTGGGAGAATTTTCAGATCATCAAAAAGACATTGCCAGAACTAGAAGTTTAGACTGGGAATTTTTTAGTCCTATTCTTTTTTTTTCCAAAATATTCACAAACATGAGGGTACTTAAAAGCTTTTAAAATACCATAAGCTTTGTATTAAGCTGATACACAGGTCAACCATACATAGGTAACTCACCTGTAAACTGTTTGCATTTTGAGCTCATTTCATTTTTTGCTTCCAAAGAGGCTGGCTGACCTAAGAAACAATGTAGTTTTTCCTGAAAAATCTGTGCTGGAGTCATATTTAACGGTAGATTCAGACTCTTTTCCTTAGATCTGAAATCACATCAAATTAGGAGAAAATAATTACAAATTTTTAAAAAAGGAAACATATACACATCAAGAACTAAACATGAAATTTTTAAGAACCAGAGAAGTCCATGTTATTCATCCTGTGTTTAGAAAAGAAATAATTGAGGAAATGCTGTATTGAGGAGAGTACTGAGGCCCTCCACAATTACAGTACTGATATAGCTCCCCATCCTTAACTGCCCACTACTCCCCTACATACAGACTCTCCAAATGAAACCATAAGTGCTTTGGGCCGCATGCCTTTGCTTCTATTTGGAATGTTCTCTCTCCCTACACTACTTACTTTGTCAAGATTCCATCTTCCCTTCATCACCCATCTCAAATGACATCTCCCACATAAAGTATTTCCTATCTGGCGCTCACTTGATATCATTGCTCTCCCTACCATACCATGGATGGGCTTCCCTGGTGGCTCAGCTGGTAAAGAATCCCCCAGCAATGCAGGAGACCTGGATTTGATCCCTCGGTTGGGAAGATTCCCTGGAGAAGGGAAAGGCTACCTACTCCAGTGTTCTATCCTGGAGAATTCAAAGACACAGCTATGCCATAATATTCATAAAAGTTAAAAAGCAGGGATTAGCTTGATTAGCTTAAAACGTAAATCCTGTTTGGGAAAGAGAAAACTCTCCCATTGACTATAGGCCCTTTGAGGGTACTACTAACAAGTAAAAGTGCTAAACAGATGTTTAAATACAATAAGTAAACCTCTGAGCTGTCTAACACAGCTGACACTAGCTGCATGTAGCTCTCTAAATTTAATTTAATTTAATTAGATTGAAAATCCAGTTCCTTGATCTTATCAGCCACCTTTCAAGGGCTTAATAAATACATGTGGCTAGCAGCTATCAGACTTGGCAGCACATACAGAATATTTCCATCACCAAAGAAAATTCTGTTGGACAATGCTGAACTAAGGATTCCACAAAATGTGTAAATACCGGCAATGAGTGAAATAAGAAACACTTTAGATTAAACCATGGTACTTTTTTAACTTAGATGTGCCTAAAAATACCTACCTCGTGAATTTGCTACCATGCTTACAGAAGAGTTGAAAAGCCACACCAACAGAAATAGATGTCTTCCAGTCTCCAAGTTTATGTGCCAACCACACGGCTTCTGGAACCAGGCCACCAATCAATAATAATTCAAGGGCATATTCAACAGTCCACACATCAGAAAGACTCTGCTCCTTGACTGCACTGGTCACCTTAGAGTGTTGCAGAGGAATAAGTCGAAAGGGCTGCTCTGTGAGTAGATGAAAGAAAATGGATTAACTACAATTATACATAGGAACTCATTCCTTCCTACACAGATCTACTTAATCAATAGTTTCTACACAAAACCACAAGGAAGATACATACAAAATGGCCTAAAATAATACTTAACACACTGTAGAATAGCTTTTTTTTGAACACTTAAGAATGTGTCTCTTTAGTGGGTCATGCAGCAAATGCTAGCATTTCTAAAAAGATGAAACTGAGTAGACAAAGAAACAGAAGAAATAGTATCATAGTGCATTATACAAAATAAAGGTAAATACATACAGTTTGTTCAGATAATATAAGGAAATGATTAAATAGATCAAAGAAAAAATGACCCAAATAAAATAATAAAAGTAAAATGTCCAAAAATTAAATTCTAAATTAGAATGAGTTTGAGTAAACTCCAGGAGTTGGTGACGGACAGGGAGGCCTGGTGTGCTGCAGTCCATGGGGTTGCAAAGAGTCAGACACGATTGAGTGACTGAACTGAACTGAAATTAGTATACTCAAAATTTGTTCAATTACCACATTTTTTATAGCTCTTTTACTTAAAAAAAAAAGTAAACTGTATAAACACTAATGTGTCCAAAATTTGCAATTAAAAAAATACATATGCAATAAAAACAAGTTCAAAGCAATTATCTTTCTCAGATTATATTCATTCGTAAATAGTCACCTACATGTCAGGCACTAAGCTAGACACTAGTATTATTTCCACAGACCAATGATCACTGTGTCAAATGGTTTTAAATATTATGTGCAAAAACAAGGTGAGAAAATTGTTTACTCTATTACCTGTTTTAATATGAAGGGGAGGAAGAATAGCCACACTGTGAGGCGGAAAAATGCACAGCCGCTGATTGGTGAAGTAGGCGGCCATGAAGCGGGCCATGGACTGGATCGCCCTCACTGCAGCTTCGGGATGAACACTTCCAGTCACCCCAGACTCACAAGGAGACTTCTCAGGAACTGCAGGATACACCAAGGAGCAAAGGAGATTCCGATCAAACTAGCAAAAGTAGGAACAGTTAAGCTCCTAACATGATGCAAGAAGAAAATTATAAGTAAAACTTCTTTCTGAGATCAACACCCCTGGCCTATACAAGGTAACTTGTAACAGGTATCTACATTTCTTAAAGACAATAGAACAAAAATAAAATAATAAGCTCATAATTATCAGCACATACACTTAGGAACTCTTTTATGACTTCAAGTTACCAGTTTTATCTAAAAATGTGGAAGGATTTATACAAACAATCCAGCCATAATGGACTTGCAAGCTTATCATTTCTTTGTTTTCCCTTCTTCCTCCTCTTTCTTTAGTGCAAGGAGGCAGAGTTTACTACAAAGAAAATCTGAAAAGAGCCAGAACAGTGATGCTTCGTGTCTGTTTCTGTATGGTTAGTACACTGCCGTAACATTAACTCTTTACTATTAAGATTCTTTTGGGAGGTATGGACAAGGGGAACGTGTAGGATGGAGGGAAAAGGCAGAGGAGAGAGTTACATTATGATTTCTGGAGTGATTCTGACATAAACATGTCATCCCTATTTAAAAACTGAAACAATTTAAACTGGATTCAGATACTTGAAAAACTACTGAGTAAGTGGAAGTTGCTCAGTTGTGTCCAACTCTGCGACCCCGTGGACTGTATATTCTCCAGGCCAGAATACTGGTGTGGGTAGCCGTTCCCTTCTCCAGGGGATCTTCCCAACCCAGGGATTGAAACCAGGTCCCAAGCACTGCAGGCAGATTCTTTACTAGCTGAGCCACCAGGAAAGCCCATACAAGATAAATATTAAATTAAGATTAATTTTTATGACATTTTATGGCCCCAACAATGGCAAAGTATCTTTCTTTCTCAGAAGTCACTTGAGGCAATTTGCAGGTGGACCAGTGGTTAGGGCTCCATGATTCCATAGCAGGGGGCCCAGGTTCAATATATACAGAGGTCTGTGCATCCTCCCTGTCAATCACTGAACTGGGGGAGTAGTCCTGGAGACTCCTGACCAAGAGAGGATATGCTTAAAATATTCTAAACAACTATCATTAAAAATTAAATACATTACTATAGTTTCAACTTATCTTGACAGTTATATCATATCATGACAACACTGCTGGAAAAAAAATCCAGTCAGTTAAAAAATCACACATAAGGAAAAAAAGTCACACATAAATGTCTTCCACTCATACACAGGTAACAGTCCTTTCGGAGGGCAATCTAACACTAGGCATCAGAAGTCTTGACTCTGTAACCTCATTTCTCAAAATTTAACATGTAGACATTAGTAATGCTCACAAAAATTTATGTATACTGCAACAGGATTTACAACAGTAAGTAGGTGGTAACAATCTAAAATATGCAATAAAGAGAAAAAAGCTTACGAGGTTTTTTAAAAGAATATTATTTACATTGGGGAGGGATAAATTAATAGTTTAGGAGTAAAATATACACTCTACTATATATAAAATAGATAATCAACAAGGGCCTACTGTATAGCATGGAGAACTCTACACAGTATTCTGTAATAACCTATATGGGAAAAGAACCTGAAACAGAATGGATATATGTATATGTACAACTGAACCATTTTGCAGTACACCTGAAACTCAATACTGTAAATCAGCTATACCCCAATATAAAACAAAAATTAAATTTTAAAAATGCAGGGAAAATATGAGCCCCAGGATAAAATTTCATAGTATTCTACCACCTGTCCTTAGCTACTCAGTTGTGTCCAACTCTTTTCGATCCTTATGGACTATAGCCTGCCAGGTTCTTTTGTCCATGGGGATTCTCCAGGCAAGAATACTGGAATGGGCTGCCATGCCCTCCTCCAGGGGATCTTCCCAACCCAGGGATCGAACCCAGGTCTCCCGCATTGCAGGTGGATTCTTTATTGTCTGAGCCACCAGGGAAACTGAAGAATACTGGAGTGGGTAGCCTATTCCTTCTCCAGGAGATCTTCCTGACCCAGGAATCGAACTGGGGTCTCCTGCGTTGCAGGTGGATTCTTCACTGGCTGAGCTACCCAGGAAGCCCATTCTACTTTCTATCTCACCTTAAAATTAAAAAAAAAAACCACAGTGGCTGAAACCAAACAAACAAACAAATTCTGTTCTCCTGGACAAAAATGATAAACTGGTAAAAATCAAAGAAAGGGTTTTACAAACCCTCTCAAACTATTTTTCAAAGCCTTTTGTAAACTAATTTCTTTTGATCTCTACTTTCCAACAGTAAATGATTTTTAAACCAATAAATAATCAGTTATTAGTAAAAAAACAAATACTCCATCTAGAGTCATGAACTCCATTTAGAAAGTACTGATATACTGGCCTTTCTGACACACTCATACGCAAAGTATACATCTCATGGTCTACCAGTGTAAAACAGCATTATAAATACATTATGTGCTCATTCATATGGATGTCTTTCACTCCGTTACTATTGCTTAGTCACTAAGTTATGTTCGACGCTTTGTGATCCCATGGACTGCAGCTTACCAGGCTCCTCTGTCCATGGGATTTCCCAGGCAAGGACACTGGAATATGTTACCATTTCCTTCCCTAGGGGATCTCCCCCATCCTGGAACTGAACAGGTGTCTCCTGTGTCTCCTGCATTAACAGGCTGATTCTTTACCACTGAGCTACCAGGGAAGCCCATCTTTCACTTTGGTTATTGCTTAATTTAAATACACCTTTTTTAAAAAAGGACAATCCAAATATCCTACAACCTCTTAAACAGATTTTAAAAAGGCCCTAAATATGTCAGAAAGTGATTTTGATCACTTGAGCAAACCACCTTAAGCAACAATTAGAGAAAATACAAATATGTTAAGGAAAAGTACCTGACATTGGGTTCCTGACATTATGTCTAACAAACAGGGCTGTGAGACATGAGACAACAATTATAACAGTTCAGCAGGCAAGTACCGCAAAGCTGAGAGACTCAAAGGTTAAAAACAAGCAAAAACATGATCCTTGCTACTGAGAAGCTGACAGTCCAAAAATTCACCACAATGCAACAGAGCAACCAACTTTTATGTATAAGCAATTTCACAGCTAAACCTGTAAATACAAATTGCTAACATTAAACATACTGGTTTTACACTGATGAACCAAAATACATTAAACCCAACAGGTGGCATTAAAAGACAAAGAAATAAGCAAACAAACAAACAAAAATACTGATTTTTGAAAAGCATACCTGAACAATCTTCACTTTCTTTTACAGGAAGGTGGGACCATCTCAGTATTTCTCTTACTAGCTGATCACATAATCCTTGAGCATCATTTAAATTATAGTTATAGAGGTGGCAGTATAAAAGAGAAAGATAATAGCGAAGCTGAAGAAAACATGTCCTTCTTCCTCCTTAAATAGGGCAGAATTACACTTACATTAAAAAACATGTTAGCTAGGTAATGTTCTTGATCTGAGTGCTGGATAGACAGAAATGTTCAGTTTATAAAAATTCATCAACTGTACACTCATGTCATGTGAACTTTTCTGTATCTGTTTCACAACTGAGTAAAAAAACAGGCCAGTAATACTTTGTTCTTTTTCATCATAAATTCTGAACAATTTTATTTTCTGTGGTCAGGTCCTAAGATGACTAAGAATTTATCCAAAAAGAGGTGCAAATGCTCATCTCAGTACTAACTGTGGTCCACTAACAACATCCATCTCAAATACTATCTCAGTACTAAGGTCCACTAACAACGTCTCTCTCAAGGACACACGCCATGAAACAGAAGTGAAGTTGCTCAGTCCTGTCCGACTCTTTGTGACCCCGTGGACTGTAGCCAGTCAGGCTCCTCTGTCCACGGGATTCTCCAGGCAAGAATACTGGAGTGGGTTGCCATTTCCTTCTCCAGGGGATCTTCCTAACCCAGGGATCTTCCTGACCCAGGTCTCCCGCCTTACAGGCAGACGCTTTAACCTCTGAGCCACCAGGGAAGCCCATGAAATAGAAGGGCACATGCTAAAAACTCAAATTAAAAAACCCCACAAGGAACCCCACATATATCAAACAGACAGTCAAAGAGACTTTCCAGAGGAGAAATACTATCGAATAAGATTGGATCCCTTGACCACTGTCTTCAAATATCTAAAAGGTGCTTAGGACTGAGACTGCCGGTTACCTGCCCCTTATCCACCATTCTGAGTAAAAGAATTCTAATTTTATTCGGGGTTCCAATGCACTCAGATCACAATTTCTTGCTAGATGTGGCCATGAGAAAATATGACAAAGTTCTTAACCAAGAGATAATATAGTGTACAGCTGAGAGACAAGCTTTGTCAAGAGGCTTCTCAGCCAGGAGGTGTGCCCTCTCTTGCCTCTCCTGCCTGCCTCCTTTCTGTTACCTGGATTATGCACGTGATGGCTGGGACTCCAGCATCCATGTTAATGCATGCAACAGCCTTAAGAGTGGAAGCCATGCACTAAGGATGATGGAGCAGAAACTAAATATAACTTGAGTCCTTGATGAGACCACCGAAATACCAAATCAGCCCCAGACTGTCAACTCCTTGCCTCCTTTCCTAAGAGAAATAAACTTCTTGTTGAAGGCACTGTTACTTTCAGTCTCCATCACAAGAAACCATTCCAATTGGATATAACTGGAAATGAAATTAAATTAAAAGGTCCAGAATAAAGCTCATTATGAAAATTTTTCTTCGTGAGAACTTCTCATCACACTGAACGCCACTCTTCTTCATCCAGATGTACAATCTCCAAATCTGAGAACTACATGAGACTTCCTTCTCTACTCAGTCACAAGTTCACTTAATCAAACCTATTAAACATCTGACAAACGTGACTTTTGTTCCTCAGTACTCTTGACATTGCTTTGCTTCAGGACCTCTTCAACTAATTTTCTTGCTTCTAGGTAAAACCCACATCTCTATACCACACTCCAACAAATGGCCCTCTGTAACGTACCAAAGTGATCTTTCCAAATAGCCTATGTTTATTTGAAAAGCACTCCTTCTGTATCTTAACAGATCCCAGTATCTTCAGGATAAAACCTTAATCCCATGGCACTGCATAGTATCTTTCCTTATCATCTATTCTCTCACTTTAGCATTCACCACCCTATCCTCAATATTACATATATGTTTCAAATAACCTGGTCAACTACTTGCAATTTACCAAACTGCCATGGTTTCTCATGTCTTCTTGCTTCTGGAGTGCTATATCCTATTACACCATTCCCACTCCTTCATCTGAACAATTTTCACTCAGTTTTACATGTCTGTTCCTCAGGTCTTCTCCAGATTGATGTCTGCACTCCAGTTCAGACTGTGCTCCCCCAGCAAATACCATAAAGCGTAATGAGAAATATGCCAGTTGTTTATGCAATCTATCCTCCACACTGTGGGCAATTTGAGGGTAAACTTGTTTGTTTCAGTTATTCTTATTGTCTAATACACATAGCAGGCCCTCAATACATAGCCACAGCAGCCAGAAAATAAATTTAGTAATTGGCTAAACCTGACCAGTAGTGGCAGTCAAGGTTACCTCCACAGTCACTGGCTCAGAACCTCTATCATCTTATACCCTCAGCCCTAGATCATAAAAGCTATCACCAGTTTCTAGAATCCACATCCCTACTGTCTCATCAAAAACTCCATGTAGCCCCTTAATAAGTCTAACTCACAGGAAATTCTTAAAGTTGAATTACTTAGGGGCAGAGAGCCTTAGCTCCAAGTTTCTATAAGTTGGTAACAGCACCTTATTTGACTGATAGAGTCTCTTGTAGATACTTGCAGTCTTACTAAATAACATTTTTTTTTTTAATTTAGGATTTAAGTCTCTTTTTTACCCATTACCAATCAATCACAGGTTCCATCACTAACCAAAAAAAGGACAGAGGAGTCTTATCTACAGACAGGATAAAAAATTCTTGGTGCTACAAATTCCAAGACTAAGAATAATTTTAAATAACTATTTCTAACAGTCAAGGTACCTACAGTATTTACTTTATTTAGGCATTAAGGAATTGTCAGTTCTCAGAAACCTGAAATTATTTTTAAGAATAGCAGCATGCTAAAATATGGTCCCATGAACATTATGGCAAGTAATATTATTTTAATACCCCCTACCTTTCTCGCAGGTTTCTTGTAGAGCTTTCCTCCATATCTGAACAGATTTTTCATATGATCCTAATAGGAAACACTCTTCCCCTACAAAATTTTTAACCAACAGTTAGCCCTGGTTAATTAAATTACTTTATAAAAATTTACTTGTTTTAAAATTTAGTGGATATAGCACTGCCAAAAATTATTTTGAAAAAAACAAATAATTACAACTAATCAATAAACTCAAAGCCCAGCAACCTACTATCACTTACACCTGGGGTTAGAAATTGTTTCTAAGATACTGACCATTGATCGATTTAAGTTCTAAGGTCTGGTTCAAGCGAACTCCAGCAGTCTGCAGCTCAGCCTGAATATGGCATAACAGGGACTTGACAGTAGATGCTTCACGTGTCACCTTTTCAGCTAACTGCATGCCATCCTCAGGAACTCTTTGACTTAATTGCATCTGATACCATAAAGTCTTTCTGTACAATATTCTCCAGAGAACAATCAATCTGCACACAGAATTAGGTAATCATAAAAATCAAATTTCAGACTAGGGAGAAGAATGAGTACAGCCTTTTTTTAGCCTTTACTAAGAGTACAGCTAAAAAGTATAGCCTCCTCATTAGTCTTTTTCTCTCCATGTATTCTTCCCTGAGGTAATAATATGCATACAACTGATCAGGTTCAAAGTTAGCACAAAGTCAAAAAATGCACATTTTTTTAAACTTTCACAAATGTTTTATACACCTGTGGTCATTTTTTCTATAGTGCTTATCTAAATCAAACAGTATCATGATTGCCCAAGACTAATAAAATGATGTGTGTTGAAAAATGTTTGGCATAAATCCTAAAATACTTTTAAGTAACATAAAATCTATGATGCTGAGAGCTAATGGTACAAGGTTTCTTTTGGGAGTGATAAAAATATTCTGGAATTTGTGCTACTTATTCTACAACCTCGTGACTATAATAGAAATGACTGAATTGTGTCCTTTAAAATAATGAATTTTACAGTATGGGAATTATATCTCAATTCTGAAGAATCTACAATGCTGATGGTCTCCTAACACTCAAGTCATTGTACCTGTGTCCTGGCTGTTGCACAAAATTTAATACTTGAGGATGAATCTTGAAAGATGAGTTCCAAGACCAGTTTTCCCAAGACCCACTGTCTTGAAACATTTGAAAAATGGGCAACACCAATGAGTCTTGCTCTGCTCTTCCACTTCCATCAGCTGATGCGGAGATAACTTCAGGCTGAAGACTGTACAAGCCATTTAAATGATCAGCTACCATTCTGAGTAAATGAAAACAGGCTAAAAGCTTCTCTGAGAATAACTGATCCTGTTGTTGCTGTGTCAGCAAAAGCTTTATAGTATTTGAGGTCAGCTTCACCAAATGGCCTACATCTTGCTTGTATCTCATATCCCAATACTGGATTGATAAACACTGACGAAAAAGTTGAAAGATACAAAGTATCCATGTATTATATTTTGAGCTCTTGCTTAAAAAAAGATCAAGTTTGGGAAAAGGACATTTTATAAACTGAAGAATATACAAAAAATGAGTGATACAAACTACTGTGTAATTTAACATTAAATTTTTTTCTGTCACATTTTTTGAAATTCCTATAGTCCATGCTGCAAGGAGATTTTTCTGGACAGAGTGCAGTTCTGTAACAGTTTTATCTGTCTCCTCAGTATTTTCTTTTGCATGAATTGTATCGAACATAGAAGCAAATTCCAATCTTCCCTCCTCGACACTACTAAATAACAGATCATCTTTTTGGTTCCAAAAAGAGAATAAGTTGTTTGGAAAATATCTGCCGTCATCAGTTTCTTCTGCTTCAAAATCCTAAAACATGAGTGAGAAAAAATTTTTATTAATATCATTTAAACTGACTATTAATCACTTTAGTGCTATCAAATTTCTCTTCTCTTTAATAACAGGAAAACAAAACATGTTTCTTGGAATAAAATTAGTACATGACTGTTCAAAATAAATAAAACGTTGCTAGCAAGTACCTTCAGATCTGCTGTTTCTTCATTTAACTTCAATGTTTCTTCTGCTTGCAAGAATTTGGGAACAGTAGAATCAGCTACATTTTCATCTCTTTGGTGCTTTAACAAGCTAGATCTTAGGGAATTCAGTGATCGTAAGTTCAGACCTTTGCCTTTTGGCTATAGAAGAAAGAAGATTTCCAAGAGCAAAGTTTTATCCATAACTGTACTACAATTTTAACTTCTATAGACAAACGTATGCAATACAAGGACACCACTGTCAGTACAGTTTTAAATTTAAAAAGACTGAGAATGTTGACATTCGGTAGGAAACAACACAATACTGAAAAGCAATTATCCTTCAATTAAAAATAAATATATTAAAAAAAAAAGACTGAAGCCAGCTTTTACTGATGGTACCAAAAAGCACCATACCTTACACAATATCACACTTTCGTATGTTTTCTCAAGCCTCTGCGTTGAATCAAGTAGAAGGGATCTCATGAGCACTGACGGAGATAGATTATCAAGAAATCGAAGGGTCGTGACCATGTATCCATCAGAAATAATGAGGTAGGGTAATCGTGAGTGTGCTTTTATAGAGAATCTCTGTCTCATAGGGTCACTATCTGAAGCTGATGAAGCTACAGAATTATTTGAATCTTGAAGTGTAAACTGCTGTGGTCTAGCAAACAAACATCAAAATTCAAGAGTTAGTGAGAGGAAAATCTTTTAAAAAAACAATTACATTATTCCAAAGGAAAAACAAAACAAACATTTCAGAATGATGAAAAAGCAAGCAAATTAAACAGGAAAATATCAAATGTGCACAGATCTGTGAGGAAAACATAAGTAATTAAATACTACAGAGGTTGGCGGGTTTTTTAAATTTTTCCCAGAATTGTGACATTTACTCTATTGTCTGTAATACTGTTTGTAATCCAGTTTTATATTTCTTTTAGAAAAAAATTGAGGCAGTTATTTTTACTATTAAAGACAGTTTAGCTGTTAACCTTCTTTCTTACTATATATTTAAATATCCTTGCAAGAATATAAATTGGAGCTGTGAGTATTCTTGTTATTAAGAAACATTTGGAGAGGATGGTGATGAGTAAAATTTTATCAGCTTAAGGTTAAATTTGACTGAGTTTCCATACAAATGTAGTTATTTATTGTTACAGTGGTATACATAATTCTGAATACTTAATATCAACTGATTACTTAATATCACTAATTATTAACTTTGGGGCTTTAAAAGTATAAACAGAACAGAGAACCAAAATATATTTTTTTCCGGTTCGGAAAATAATCAACTATAGATTATATGAACCAAATGGCCCACAAGAGAAGGTTGGTTTTAGAAGGTACAGTCTATAAAATTTATAAAACCATTAAAAAGTGACTCCATGGAAAGATGTATAAAACATACTGTCAAATCAAAAAAGGGAAAACAGTAAACAGCATATATCATATAATTAATTTTGCTTTAAAAATAAATTAATATTGTTATTGCACATGTTATATAAAAATTTTCAAATTAAGAGGACAACACACTAAAATGCTAATAATTGTTCTCTCTAAGGGACAGGATTACAAGTCTTTCACTTTCGATAGTATTTAGTTTTGTAACATTTAATTAAGCTTTTATTTTATTTTATTTATTTATTTATTTTTTTGGCTTAAAGAACAGAACTTTATTTTCTCACTGTTCTGAAAGGCTAAAAATCCAAGATTAAGACATAGGTGGGGCCAGGTGCATTCTGGCGTCTCTCTTCAGGGTATCTTTTTTTTTTTTTTTTTCATCTCAGGTGTACATGAGTTCCCAATCTTGAACCATCCCCCCCACCTCCCACTCCACATCAACTCTTAAGCTTTTAAAAATAATGAATATGTATTACTTTTGTAACCAGAAAAAACAATCCATTCTGAAAGATCCTAAAGACTAATTTTTAAGGAAAATGTGAGGAAATTTAAGTCAATTAGGAATCAGACCATAATAAGGAAAAACACTTTCACTGCAGGAAATGACAAGTTTTTCCACCATAATTATCTATTGCTAGAAATAAAGTAAAATTTTTGTTAAATATAATCAAGGACACATCCCTTCTCAGTTTTCCTTCTGTAAAGCAAGGGTAATGGATTAGTTTCAAAGACCTTTTCCAATTTTTTGTTTTGTAAACAGCTATCTATATGTGTCTACCCAAACATAATAATATCAACATCAATAAAAAACAAATATTTACTGAGCTCTTACGTTATGCCAGAACTGTGCTAAAGCAATTTAAAATTATTTATTATCTTGCTTCATTCCTTCAATTCTAAGAGACAATTACTGCCGTCTTCATTTTAGAGTAAAAGAAAATGAGGCTTAAAGAGTAACTTACGTAAACTCACACAACCAATAAGTAGAAGAAGCAAGATCTGATTCTTGATCTGACACCAAAGCCAAACTGCTACAGGATCTCACAATTTAAAATTTAAATATGGCTGAATTCTAAACTCTACTATCCATTTCCAACAACTTTCCCCTTTTTTCTCTTTGGGAAAAAAGTAGATACATCCAAGGGTGCTCAGTAGCTTTAGCAGTGTCCAACTCTTTGCGACCCCATGGAGTGTACCCCGCCAGGCTCCTCTGTCCATGGGATCCTCCAGGCAAGAATACTGGAGTGGGTTGCCATGCCCTCCTCCAGGGGATCTTCCTGACCCAGGGATCGAATCCATGTCTCTTACATTTCTGCACTGGCAGATGGGTTCCTTACCACTAGCACCATCTGGGAAGCCAAATACATCCACATCCCAAATCAGATAAAAATTAAGTGCTCTGCTTTTAAAACAATAAAAGACACATCACATTTTTATTAATTTTTATATCAAAGAAGTTACATTTTTTAATGCTGTTAAATATTTAAACAACATATACTTACATAGTCACATTGTCAAATTCTCACCAGGATTAAGCCACAAAAAGAAATAGAAGAAAACTATAAATAAACAGGTACTGAGATGACAGACTCAAAGAAAGAATAAGACAGTTTGAAACATGAAGTTATATTTTAAAAAAATACACAGTAAAACAATACCAAAAGAGAAAAACTTCTGTAAATAAATTAAATGATTTAAATATCTCACCTATATGTTATTAGTGGGTGAAGAGGAATAAATTCTGCTGGCCCAAATTCTATAGAGCAACCAAATGTAATTAACGTTAGCAATTCACCATAGCAGGTCAATAAAACCAGGGAGCCACGTTTTAACACACAAGCCAGAAAAAGACTATCGTGAGTCCAGCTGACATCACCTACCCAGTATGACCTAGAAAAAGCAAAACAAGATGTTTAGAAAGGACCCTCTACAATGTCTCTAACAATTTATAATGGCCAAGAAGTGGGGAGATACTTCAAAAAATAAGGGCAAAAGAATGAACAGTAGGCAAATGTCACATACATTGTGTGTATCTTACTTCCCAGAAAATAAGTAAGAAGAAAAGAGTTTGCTCATAAACATCTAGTTCATACAACATACCAATGAGAAATTTACTTACATTCATAAACAAATCATAAGATGAAAATACTACCTAAAAATGTAAAGCTTTTAAGTCACATCATAACCAGAAAAACTTCTAATCCTAGTGATATCCCTTATTAAGATCTACTGATAGATTTTGAAGGTCAATACCATGCCTGTCTCTCAGGAGCCTGCCAGAGCTCCACTCAAGAGCAAATTCCCTCTTGCCAAAGCCATCTTTACCACTCCGTAACTGTCTAAAAATATTAATGTTTCTTTCATGGGGACAGAAAATAGCTCCTCATTTAAATGATGGACACCCTCAGTCAAACAGACCACTTAACTAGAAAATTGCCACTAGAAAGGAAATTTTGGGAAGAGAAAGAAAATAAAAATGTATGGCTGGCTGAACCTGAAAAGAACAGCAGAGAAGTGTTCAGAAAAGGAAATTAGAAGGACCCAAGAGGAAGAGGAAATCTTCCTACCCTATAATCCTGCACAGGTCCCTTGCCATCCAAAATCACCACTTACGGTACTGTCCACCCATATGCAGAGAATGCTAACTTTGCTTTTTAAAAGGCTAAAAACACCTCAGCCTGAGTATATAAAATGATCTTCCCAACCCAGGATTCATTTCAGGCTCTCTAAGCCCAGGATTTCTCTACCTAATCATAATCCCACTCCTCCTAAGACAACATAGAAAGAAATAAAAGAGAAAAGAAAATGTGTTCAAGTATCTTCCACCCTATCAGACCCTTCCTTAAAGGACTGAAGGCTTTCCTTATATAAAGTGAAGTTACTCAGTGGCGTCTGACTCTTTGTGATCCCATAGATAGTAACCTGCCAGGCTCCCCTGTCCATGGGATTTTCCAGGCAAGAATACTGGAGTGGTTTGCCATTTCCTTCTCTAGGAGAAAGTGAAGTTGCTCAGTGGTGTCCAACATATAAAGCAAACTTTAAAGTCTATCAAGCACAAATGCTGAAAGCTGCATTATCTATCTAAATATCTATTTGTTGTTGTTCACTCTCTCAGTCATGTCCAACTCTTTGCAACCTCATGGACTGCAGCATGCCAGGCTTCCCTCTCCTTCAACATGCCCAGATTTTGCTCAAATTCATGTCCATTCAGTCAGTGATGCCATCCAACCATCTCATCCTCTGTCAACCCCTTCTCCTGCCTTCAATCTTTCCTGGCATCAGAGTCTTAAAATGAGTCAAGTCTTTCCATCACATGGCCAAAGTATTGGGGCTTCAGCATCAGTCCTTTCAATGAATATTCAGGATTGATTTCCTTTAGGATTGACTGGTTTGATGTCCTTGCAATACAAGGGACTCCAACACCACAGTTCAAAAGCATCAATTCTTCAGCGCTCAGCCTTCTTTACCTTCCAACTCTCACATTCATACATGACTACTGGAAAAAACATAGCTTTGACTACATGGACTTTTGTCAGCAAAGTAAAGTTGCTGCTTTTTAATATGATGGGTAGGTTGGTCACAGCTTTTCTTCCAAGGAGTAGGCAGCTTTTAATTTCACGGCTGCAGTCACCATCTGCAGTGATTTTGGAGTCCAAGAAAACAGTCTGTCACTGTTTCCATTGTTTCTCCATCAAATTGCCATGAAGTGATGGGACCAGATACCATGATCTTAGTTTTTTGAATGTTGAGTTTTCAGCCAGCTTTTTCACTCTCCTCTTTCACTTTCATCAAGAAGCTCTTTATTTCCTCTTTGTTTTCTGCCATAAGGGTGGTGTCATCTGCATATCTGAGGTTATTCATATTTCTCTGCAATCTTGATTCTAACTTACGCTTCATCCAGCCTGGTATTTCACATGTACTCTGCATAAGAGTTAAATAAACAAGGTGACAATATACAGCCTTGATGTACTCCTTTGCCAATTTTGAACCAGTCCATTGTTCCATGTCCAGTTCTAACTGTTGCTTTTTGACCTGCATACAGGTTTCTCAGGAGACAGGTAAGGTGGTCTGGTATTCCCATCTCTTTAAAAATTTCCATCTCTTAAAGAATTCTTTTTAAGAATATTTGTTGTGAAAATATCTATGTAGACACTATTTATCAGAGCCTTAAACTTATTAAACTAACAAAAAAGGAAAAGAAAAACACTATTTAGAAATAAAAAAGAATCCTTACCTGACAAGAGTAGCTGGAACCACAGGATTCTTATTACTACATCCTTTAAGGCTACCATAGAGAGTAACAAAATTCAGTGTGTTTATAAATAATACCTGAGTTGCCTAGAAAGAGAAAAAAAGACAACAAAACAATTAAAATCATTTTACTTATATTTCTGAAGACCTACAGATCTATTATAGCAACGAACTATCTCGTCTTTCCCAACTAGCAAGACAATACCAACCACCTATATAACTCTTTTCCCTTTTACACTACATTTTAAGAATATCAGTTACCATTTTGCCCCTCTTTCTTCCTTTTCCATTACCCTCTTTTTGCTTCCAAAGGTCAGATTTCAAAAATTATGGCACCTAATGTAAATAATGTTACCAATTTAAAAAGTCAAGTTAGATCAGAAAACACCAATATAAAGAACATAAAGTAGTATTAATAAAAAAAACAAACCATATTCAAGGGTAAAAAAAATCTCTAAACTGAACTAAACTCTCTCTTTTACAGCTTACTCCCAAGACAGATTACATTTACTGACCTTTGGGTCTTTCTGATTAAGCGTTACTGCCAGGGTAAGACCATCTCTTGAAAATGCAGAAATCAGAGCTCCCTTTGACTTCACTGACTCACACTTAGGGATCAGACTGCACAGAAGGCAATCCTGCTGAGCCCACTGAACATGATATGGCAGTGATCTAAGAAAGGAATGAAATAACTGAAAACAGGAAGTATAGTAACTTTTATATTAATACATATTTCATTACAGAAAATTGACGGGTCCAGCTAAATTCCTTCATATGCATATATATTTGGGGTCTCTTAGCAACTGCACAGAAGTTTTATCCAGGGCATAAAAGAGCAACTGCTAACTAAACAAGGTAGGTCCATATCAGAGTTTTGTATTAATGGCACGTCCTACAGCCAATCCCAAACAAATATGCACCCACTGAAAGTTTAGATACACGTATTTCTACATTATTACAAATATTTTTGGGTTTCCCTCATAGCTCAGTCGGTAAAGAATATGCCTGCAATGCAGGAGATCCAGGTTCAATTCTTGGGTCAGGAAGATCCCCTGGAGAAGGGAATATTAACCCACTCCAGTATTCTTGTCTAAAGAATCCCACGGACAGAGGAGCCTAGCAGGCTACAGTCCATGGGTTTGAGAGTCGGACACAATTTAGCAACTAAACCACCAACACCTAGTTGTACATTTAAGATTTGTTCATTTGCCTTTATATAAATTACACCTGAATAAAGTACTGCTAGCATAAGAAATAAAGAAAATAAACAGAAAAAAAAATCGTACTATTTTAGTAAATCTTAAGTCATTATATGCTTTTAAATGCATTCTATTTCATTGGGCTTTTTAAAATAAATAAAACTACTTTTAGCTAAAAAAATAAAACAAGAGAATTTAAAAGGTATGGTAGTAAATTCAAGTATGTTACATCCTTTTCAACATTCAACTGAATTAGTTTTCAAAGGAGTTTTTTATAGTCTTAAGATAAGACCATAGCAAGCCTTACCTTTTATGTGTTCTCAATTCCAAGAAGGGAAACAAAATAAAAACAAGAAAAACTTTCTGTAATAAACATGTAAAATGAAAAGTAAAGAAACAGAACAATACTTATAGGAAGAAATGATTCGTAAAACCTCAGAGGCTGATGTTCACGTTTCATTTACTGATCTTATTATGTATTTATGGGCCAAAAGATATTATAATAATGTTTCAAAAGGGACAGAAGAACTTCCCTGGCAGTCTAGTGGTTACAACTCTGCACTTGCAATGCAGGGGCTGTGGGTTCAATTCCTTGTGGGGGAACTAAGAAGATTCCATATGCTGTTCAGAACAGTCAAAGAAAAAAAAAGATAGAAAACAAGGAGGAAGAAAACATTTACCTCACCTTACAGGTGTAAATACATTTTCATGCCACCGAATTGCTAGAAATGTTAACTTCAGGCATTCCCCGGAATAGAAAGTAAATGAACACAAGCAGCAGTCTCCAAATAACTGTAGATAAATTTCATATATTTTAGTATATGATAACTCTGAAAATAAATCAAGAGGATCTAGAAACTGTCATACTGAGTGAAGTCAGACAGAGAAAGAGGAATATCATATGGTATCGCTTATATGCAGAATCTAAAAAAAAGTGATACAAATGAACTTGTTTATAAAACAGATTCACAGACTTAAAGAATGAATTTATGGTTACCAGGGAAGAATGAGAGGATAGTTAGGGAGTTTGGGATTAACATGTACACACTGCTATGTTTAAAATAAACAACCAGCAAGGAAAATAGAAAATAAACTCATGCATAAAAGTACAGAAAAACAAGCAAAAAAACAGTACCACATTTTCTCATAAGTAAGATAAATGAAACATTATCAAGAACCTGCTTATACTTTTATTCTTAACATACAGCTTAACATTAAAGCTAACCACTAAGAAATTTATTTCTGAGCCAGAGGCATATCTCAAATGGGAAATCAAGGTGCAGTTACTCTCTCAAGAAAACATTGCCATTTACTCTGGCTATATAACTGGGAATATTATTATATATTTATTTTTCTCTTCTTTTATGGTTGCATATTATTTAAAGCAGGGCACTATTCATGGGGTAAATAACAAAAGCTCAAAACACAATTTTTAACAATAGCAAATTGGGTAAAAACATATGGGTCAACACATACAAAGAGTATCACACAGCTATTTAAGATGTCTTTTAGTTAATGAATGTGTTATTTACTGGGAATGGCTTACTTAATATCACCAATTCTAGTTTCTTTTTTTTATTACAAAGCTAGTTATATTCTAAAACTAAGGAAAAGTAAAACTAGGGAAAGACTAAGGAAGCTCAAAGTTCAAATCACTTTTAATAAAATCTTTTAAAATGGGGCCAAGAAATATAAAAATACCTTTTCCACGATAATTTCACCATTACTACAATTTGTGATGACTGGAGATATACAGCTATCATTACACATTCTGCTCAACAGCATCCCAGAAAGTGTCTGCTCTTAGAGTCTGAGGTCTCTACTTCAAGAACACCCTGTCTGATTTGGATTTTACCTCATTTTTTATAAAAACAGCATGCACTACCGCTTCTTTATCTTCAGTGGAAGGCAAAGGAACTGCTTCTTCAGGCATGATCTGGGACCACTGGCCCACCAAGGAAAGGCTTTTGGAAGATAAAATATTCTCGAATTCCAAATGTTCCCAAAGGAATATGCATCCAGAAGGAGTTATAAGCAGAACTCTTTTCCCATTGCCAGATACATACAAGTACAGTCTCGAAGAGCTTGCTAAAAAAACAACAAAAAGTACTAAACCCCTGAAGTCAGAAATTCCTGCAAAAAAAGTACAAATTTTATCTATTCTGACAACGAGGAACCTAAATGAGGTTTCCATTCGGAAAGCAAAACTAAGGTATTAATAATAAATTAAAAGTACAAATAATATTAACACTTATCATGCACTCATGTGTGATATTAGGAACCCACTGCTATCACAGATATGTTAGCCATGCCAGACTTTTCTTCCTCAAGATGAACCTCAGTGTTACAATAACCAACATCAAAAAATACTTACATATACTTGGAAATATATACAGATATTTACAAAAGCAGAGGTATATTTCTTTTCCTCCTATATATCAAGTTAAATCAATTTAGACAAACAAAAAAACTCCCACCTACTGCAGCTTTAATCATTTCCTTAGGCTTTTCAGTTGCTTGTATAGTTTTCAAACAATCTTGATCTTTGTTCCAGAGGAAAACCTCCCCTGTAGTGAGTACCCCAGCCAGCCAGGCATCTGTTTTCAAAATGGAAATACAATGCTTACCGTCTAACATTTTCCTTAATATTATCCCCAAAATTATTTTTCAAAATACAGTTAATCTAGCCTTTTGACAATATCAGTACTACTTAACCATTACTGGATGTTGTTAGGAGTATAACATCCTTCAACAAAGGCTGAAGACTGGGAATTTTCTTCTTTGTCCTTCCTGAGAGCAAATTAATTTCATTTACGAATTTATCATCCAAAAGAAAAACAGCTTCATTTTCCTAGGAGAAGAAATACATGGAAACTTAAGAGATGCCAGAAGTTAATTCAGCCTCCTAAGTTATCACAGAAAGGAAAAGAAAGTGACATCTAAGAGAGATGGTATATTTGTACTACACATCATAAAATGAACAATAAGGGCTTTTTAAAAACAGTTTTATTTGTTTACTGGCTGTACTGGGTCTTCACTGTGGCTCAAAGGCTTCTCTAGTTGTGGTGCGGGGCTTAGCTGCCCAGTGGCAAGTGGGATTTTAGTTCCCCGACCAGGTCTCGAATCCACATCCCCTGAACTGGAAAGCAGAGTACTGATCACCTGACCATCAGAGGTCCCAACAATAAGGCTTAATTATGTAACCTGAAGATTTTTTCATTCTATCTTAAAAGTACCTCTTATTAGAATTACTAAGTAGGATGACCCAGTAGCCGCACTGAGATTTATTTGAAGTTTAAAATTATAGGAGTGTCTTCCAATTCTGCTAGCCCAAACTGAGATATCTGCTGTTAGCTTACCAAAGAGTAGTATGGGCAAGTTTTAAATTATTTACTTAAATAGACATGGCTTCTCATTTCTGAAGCAGAAGCACGTGCTCCTAGACTTCAGTTTTAGAAAACATCCAGAAAATGTTCTGAACTTCCTGGAAACCTTCCAGTTAGACACAAGGCTGCTTCATCACCTGTGTGAGTATTCCAAGATTCACCAGGACATGAAACTCCCAAAACATGTGCCTTTGCTGAAAAAAGACCTGTAGATGCGAAAGCCATGTTCATTTTCAACAACTGCAGAGAGGCTTTCTGGCTGGGCAATCTCAAAAGCTGGGACTTGCAGGGTGAAGAAAACTGTGTCCCAGAATTTCCAGGAGAGCGCAGAAGATGAGAGTGAGGATGATACACCATCCCAGAACTCCAAGAGCAAAGCAACAAAGGATGATGAAGAAGATGAAGCAGGTGATGGAGAAAAGGAGCAAGACAGTGATGAGAGAGCTGACAAATGTGATCAGACCCAGAAAGACTGATACTCCCTCCCCACCTCTGCCAGCCTCCTACCAAACAAATACACAAAATCCTGTTCAGAGGGCAAGTGATCCTTCTGCAGATGCTACTTTATTTTTTAAAGGTTATTCTTCAATCTTAGAGGCAAAGCACACATGTAACACATATTACAACTGATATTGTACAACTGAAGAAAAACTTACCTGTCCCAACCAGGAGACTCGTGGCCAGGGTTTTTTCTGCTTGATACTGGTTGAAGTCAAAACTTCTAATCTAATCTCCATGCTTGTTAAGATATCAAAGACCAATTAAGTCAAAAGTCACAAGATGCTGTAAAAATCAAAACAAACAAAAAAAATGATAAGACCCCATAATATTACTGAAGATTTTAAGAGTTTTCTTAAAGTTTTAGTAAATGACTTTTTCATTAGCTCAAGTTAACTCTCTTTTTAAGGTAAAATGCTGATATTTTATTCAGTATAAAACGTGTTTGCTTTTTTGACAAGTTATTCCTAAGACTATGAAAATAAACATGAACTTGAGGAATAGCTTGACAATATAGTTTCTATGTGATTACTTTATCATCTTTCCAAAGATGACCACAAAAATACCCCCTACCCTATACGCTCTTCTTACACTATGACTGTAACACTCCTCTCTCTCATTGAGAGCTCTGGTCTATGCCTCATCCCTTGAAATTGGGTGGTTTTTTACTACTTTGACCAAGACTAAAATGGAAGTGAGGCTATGCATTTCACAACGCTAGCTCATACAAGGCAAAACATCTTCTACCTTGTGTGTGCGCGCACTTATTAGCTCAGTTGTGTCTGACTCTTTGCAACCTCTACAGCCCAGCTGACTATGGTCCGTCAGGCTCCTCTGCCCATGGGAATTTCCAGGCAAGAATACTGGAGTGGGTTGCCATTTCCTCCTTCAGGGGATCTTCCCAACACAGGGACAGAGCCCACATCTCCTATGTCTCCTGCACTGGCGGGCAGATTCTTTATCTCTGAGCCACCTAGGACACCCCACACCTTCTACCTTACTCCCTGGAAAAATTACTGTTGAAGCCTTCAATCACCACACAAGCAGTCAAACTGCCCTAAGCCACAGAGCTCTAAGAAAGTCCAAACTAGACAACAGAGAAGCAAATCCCTGAAATAATATGATGTAAAGACGTCCAGCAAGTCTCCATGCTGGCTATGGGGATGGTTTCAATAGAGGCCATGACCCGTTTGTCAGAGCTCTACTGGGGTGACAGGAGCATAATCTTGGGTGAATGGTCCATTCCTGAGTGAATCTTGGGAGGATGATCACCGGGAGAATGTGACACAGTGATTTGGAGCCAAACAAAGTAAGGACACAGAAGCCATAATAAAAGGAATTCCATAGAACAAACTGAGGACACTTTGAACATCAGAACATATTACAGTAATGGATTTAAAAATCCATGGACTAAAACAGGAAACCATGAATCCATATAATCATAAGAAAGTAAATTATTAAATTGAATATTTGATGTAAAATGGTATATTTACATTGTTTCAAAATATCTCCCTGTAAAATACTCATTAATTACAAAAGACAAAAGAGTAACTTCACAATGAAGAAACTGGGCAGATTCCATTTTATCTAAGGATCAAAATGAAAATAATCAGAATGGGACAAAATGAAATCACCTGCCACTTAACAGTTAAAAGGAGAAAAACATCTGTGATAACATATGTACAAAGGAACATAATCTGAATCTAATCACAAGTAAGTATCAGGCAAACCTAAACCAAAATAACTGACTGGTAACATTCAAAAGTTTTAAGGTTATGAAAGTTGGGAAAAGATTGAAAAACTAGTCCCAAAGAGAAAAACCTGACAACTATATGCAGTCAGTAAATTGTAAACTTTATGTTTGCACTATAAAGGACAATATGGGAGAAATGGAAAAACCTGAATAGAAAGAGAAACTGAGGATTAGATGATTGTAATTGATGAATGTTGATTATCTGATTTTGACGGTTGTCTTGCACAGGCCACGGGTATGATGCCGGCAGAGGGGGCAGGTGGGGGAGGAGTCTAAGACACTGCGTGCTGCGCGGCAAAAAGTAAAGGATAAAAAAAACTAGCTCATCATTTCAAGAAGTAAAGACAGAGCCCTACAGAATTTGATGATGGATGGTCTTCTGTCTCTTAAAGCTCTTAAAATCACCTCCTGTTGTAGAGCGAAGGTTATTTGTGTTGTATACCGACTGGCACTAAAATCACTAATGGTACCTACAGATGTGTGTGCTTGGAAGCTCAGTCTTGTCTGACTCTTTGCGAGCCCATGCACTGTAGCCAGGGAGGCTCCTCTGTCCATGGGATTTTCCAGGCAAGGATACTGGAGTGGGTTGCCATTCCCTCCTCCGGGGGATCTTCCCAACCCAGGGATCAAACTTCTGTCTCTTAGGTCTCCTGCACGGGCAGGCGGGTTCTTTACCACTAACGCTACCTGGGAAGCCTACTGATGGATACTAATAAACACCATGAACCATGTCAAATTAGTTAACGGACGATAGAGATAAACTCGACCACACAAAATATGTGAGAAGAAACAGGTTAAGTTTTACCGCCCCCCACCCCGGCTCCCCGTGTCTTAATTTAAAACACACTGGCAAAAGCAATTTCCAGAGGAATAATCCAAGTTTTTCGGTGGTTTGCACCACAGACGAGCCTAAGAAATCACGTCCATTCCTCGGCGCTCAACTTATCCCGCACCAATGTCACACACAGGAGTTGGCCCACGAACACCTCGCATGAGGCATCCCCAGGGACCCCTCTGAGATTCCCTACCGGAACGTGCGGGGCAGCGCCGCCCTCCACCCCCGCGAGCTGCCACCGCGGCGCCCACCGGAGACCGGGCAGGAGCTGGAGGACACCGGGCCGAGGTCGAGCCCGAACCGGACTTCGTTCCCAGCCAGCCGAGGGCGACCCCGCACCTCCGTGAGGCTGAGGATGCTGCGGCTGGAGGACGACGCCGGGGTAGCGGGTAGGGGGCTGGGTGCGGCGGGGGATGGCGGGGCAGGCGAGGTCGCGGGCGCGCCAAGACTCGAGAGCGTGAGGAGGCGGAGGAGCCCAAGGACGCCGCGGGCCGGAGGGCGACGGGAGGAGGCTGGGGCTGTGCGAGACGGGAATCTGCGGGCAGTTACCTCCGCCAGGGCCTGGCCCGTCCAGGGCAGGAAGGCGCGGCGAGGCCGAGATGAAGGAGNCGAGAGCGTGAGGAGGCGGAGGAGCCCAAGGACGCCGCGGGCCGGAGGGCGACGGGAGGAGGCTGGGGCTGTGCGAGACGGGAATCTGCGGGCAGTTACCTCCGCCAGGGCCTGGCCCGTCCAGGGCAGGAAGGCGCGGCGAGGCCGAGATGAAGGAGGGCGACGGCGACGGGCGGAGCTGCCCGCCCGGACGCGAGCCTGCGCCTTGGCGACGGCGGCGGGCGGGGCAGGGACACGGGCGAGCGCCGCTAGTGCGCCTGCTCCGAGCCGGCTGGGAGCGCCGGGAGGACGCTGGAGGCGTTCACCCATCTTTCTCTCTGCCCGGTCTCCCGGGTTTCCCGCCCTCGTTCTCCCAGCGGTCCTGCGCCTCCGCTGCCTCCCCGCCTGCCTCCCCTCTGCCCGGCCGCCCGTCCTTCCGCTCAAGGTCTCATCCTGAGCTGCTGGGGTCGTTTTGTTTCACCTCCGCGATTTTTCGTTCGTTCCTCCGACACACACCTTTGAGTGCCCAGGCTGTGTGTGGCGCTCTCCAGAAAACCGTTTAATAACCGACTAATATGTAAACTCTGAAAGTGCTGCACTCAATATGCCAGCAAATTTGGAAAACTCAGCAGTGCCCACAGGAAAAGGTCAGTTTTCATTCCAATCCCAAAGAAGGGCAATCCCAAAGAATGCTCGAACTACCGCACAGTTGCACTCATCTCACACACTAGCAAAGTCATGCCCCAAATTCTCCAAGACTGGCTTCAACAGTACCTGAACTGTGAACTTCCAGATGTTCAAGCTGGATTTAGAAAAGGCAGAGGAACCAGAGATCAAATTGCCAACACCCGTTGGATAATCAAAAAAGCAAGAGAGTTCCAGAAAAACATCTACTTCTGCTTTATTGACTATGCCAAAGCCTTTGACTGTGTGGATCACAATAAAGTGTGGAAAATTCTGAAAGAGATGGGAATACCAGACCACCTGACCTGCCTCTTGAGAAATCTATATGCAGTTCAGGAAGCAACAGTTAGAACTGGACATGAAACAACAGACTGGTTCCAAGTAGGGAAAGGATTTAATCAAGGCTGTATATTGTCACCCTGCTTATTTAACTTAGATGCAGAGTACATCATGAGAAACACTGGGCTGAATGAAGCACAAACTGGAATCAAGATTGCTGGGAGAAATATCAATAACCTCAGATACGCAAATGACACCACCCTTATGGCAGAAAGTGAAGAACTATACAGCCTCTTGATGAAAGAGGAGAGTGAAAGAGTTGTCTTAAAACTCAACTTTCAGAAAACTAACATCATGGCGTCTGGCCCCATCACTTCATGGCAAATAGATGGGGAAACAGTGTCAGACTTTATTTTGGGGGGCGCCAAAATCACTGCAGATGGTGATTGCAGCCATGAAATTAAAAGATGCTTACTCCTTGGAAGAAAAACTATGACAAACCTAGACAGCATATTAAAAAGCAGAGACATTACTTTGCCAACAAAGGCCTGTCTAGTCACAGCTATGGTTTTTCCAGTAGTCATGTATAGATGTGAGAGTTGGACTATAAAGAAAGCTGAGCACCAAAGAATTGACGCTTTTGAACTGTGGTGTTGGAGAAGACTCTTGAGAGTCCCTTGGAGTGCAAGGAGACCAACCAGTCCATCCTAAAGGAAATAAATCCTGAATATTCATTGCAGGGACTGATACTGAAGCTGCAACTCCAATCCTTTGGCCACCTAATGCAAAGAACTGACTCATTTGAAAAGACCCTGATGCTGGGAAATAATGAGGCAAGAGGAGAATGGGTTAAAGAGGATGAGATGGTTGGATGGCATCACTGATTCAAGTTTGAGTAACTCAAGCTCATTTGGACATGAGTTTGAGTAAACTCCGGGAGTTGGTGATGGACAGGGAGGCCTGGCGTGCTGGCAATCCATGGGGTTGCAAGGAGTCAGACATGACTGAGTGACTGAACTGACTGAATGTGTAATCCTTGACTATTCATTGGAAGAATCGATGCTGAAGCTCCAGTACTTTGGCCACCTCATGTAAAGAGTCGACTCATTGGAAAAGACCTTGATGCTGGGAAAGATAGAAGGCAGGGGGAAATGGGGACAACCAAAGATGAGATGATTGGATGGCATCACCCAGTAAATGGGCCTGAGTTTGAGCAAGCTCTAGGAGATGGTGAAGGACAGGGAAACCTGGCCTACTACAATCCATGGAGTTGCAAAGAGTTGGACATGACTGAGCACCTGAACAAGAACAACAAAAACTGGTGATTCTGACAGTAAATCCTTATTTTCCTCTTTTGCAAACACACTTGATAAAGTCCAAAATCAACATTGTAAAGATGTCCAAAACAGTCTTCTTCATTAACATTCCAGTTGATTCCAAAATGTAGAGCACCGGTAACTTAGTTTTGGTTTGGTTTTCTGATGGCAACAGAGACCACACTGCCAAACTGTGAAATTCTGGGACTCTGAACAACCCTCCTGATAATGTGTGTTTTTTTGCAGATCTAAAGTATTCCATGTCAGGACATAAGAACATAAAATGAAACTAATGCAACTGAGACCCTGAATTTTTTATTTTGGTTAAATTCAAATAGCTACGTGTGGCTAGTGGCTCCTGTATCATGCAGTGCAGCTTTAAATCCTTGTTAATGAACTTGACTCAGCTCCAATTTTTCTCAGCCTCAGTTCAGAATTGGAAATCTCTTGGAGGGAAAATTCAAGTGGTGCAGTTTGGATATGGGGTTTACTCTTGGATCAGTAAGCTATGGCTGGGATCATATAGTGCAGAAATGGCTGCTGAGGGCTTGCTTTTCTGTGTGTATCTGAGGCCATTCTCCCACGACAAAGGGAATTATTATAAGCTTAGGTCTATTATAAGATGGAGTGGTGGCTTCCCTGATGGCTCAGTGGTAAAGAATCTAACTGTCCATACAGGAAACATGGGTTTGATCCCTGATCCGGGAAAATCCCATATGCGGTGGAGCAACTAAGCCCCTGTGCCACAACCATTGAGCATCTGCTGTAGAGCCTGGGAGCTAAAACTACTGAAGCCCATACGCCCTAGAGCCAGGGCTCCACAACAAGAGAAGCCACTTCAATAAGAAGACGAAAAAAAAAAAAAAAAAAGCCGAAGTACCACAACTAGAGAGTAGCCCCCACTCAATGCAACTAGAGAAAAGCCAGCGCAGCAACAAAGAATTATTTTTAAAAGATGGACTGAGTTGTTTAGGATAGACTAGGGCACCATATCAAAAAGCCTCTACATAAATTAGTAACCTAGAGAACAAAGGCAATTATTTCTTACTTGTGTATCTATTATGGGTGATTTAGTTTGTTAGGTTTGCTCTGCTCAATTATTCAGAGATCTAGGTACCTTCTCGGAGAAGGCAATGGCAACCCACTCCAGTACTCTTGCCTGGAAAATCCCATGGACAGAGGAGTCTGGTAGGCTGCAGTCCATGGGATCGCAAAGAGTCAGACAGGACTGAGCGACTTCACTTTCACTTTTCACTTTCATGCACTGGAGAAGGAAATGGCAACCCACTCCAGTGTTCTTGCCTGGAAAATCCCAGGGATGAGGGAGCCTCATGGGCTTCTATTTATGGGGTCGCACAGAGTCAGTTGACTCTGACAGTTGACTGAAGCAACTTAGCAGCAGCAACAGCAACAGGTACTTTCGAGATACACATCCTGTAATTCTCCAATATCTTGTTGCATCATCAAGACTGATGTCCAAGTGGGATTCAAGTCAAAGGAAAGGGAAAGTGAGGGAGCACCCCCATAGTCTTGAGATCTGGGTCCAGTACGGTGGCACACAGTATTTCTGGTTATGTTGTATTGGAGAGAATTTCATCATCTGTTCACACCTAGCCACAGAGCAGCCTGGGAAATACAGATTAGCAGTGTACCCAGTGAGACTGATAGAATAATTTTGGTGGATGATTAGCAGTCTTCATCACAAGTGCTTAGAATATTAAAAATAGTAATACATATTTCCTGTCTTTAAGGATATCACAGGTTTGATGAGGAGATAGAAGACTAGGTAATTAGCGATGAATAAGGAACATGCGGTATGAACCCAAAGAAAAGAATGACTTAAAACGCTATTTCTCAGACTTTAATGTACCTACGAATCACCTAGAAATATTGTTAAAAATGTAGATGCTGGTGTGCGGGAAGATGGCTGAGCAGGTGACCAAGTCGGTGCTGTTCGTGTGTCCGGGCAACATCTGTCGATCACCCATCGCAGAAGCGGTTTTCAGGAAACTTGTAACTGATCAAAACATTTCAGATACTTGGAGGATAGACAGTGCAGCAACATCCACGTGTGAACTAGGAAACCCTCCTGATTATCGGGGGCAGGCCTGAATGAAGAAGCAAGGTATCCCCAGGAGTCACGTTGCCTGGCAGGTTACCAAGGAAGACTTTGCCACTTTTGATTACATACTGTGTATGGATGAGAGCAATCTGAGAGATTTGAATAGACAAAGTAATCAAGTTAAAAGCTGCAGAGCGAAAATCGAACTACTCGGGAGCTATGATCCACAAAAACAACTTATCATTGAAGATCCCTATTATGGCAAGGAGGCTGACTTTGAGACCATCTACCAGCAGTGCGTGCGGTGCTGCAGGGCCTTCCTGGAGAAGGTTCGCTGACCGGCCGTCCCGCTGTGGCCCAGGCTCATCCCCCCAGGCTGTGTGTCCAGTGTCAACAGTGTCACCGTTCCGAGCCAAGGCCGCAGCCCTCTCTTCAGTTGACTCACTGTTTCTCACCTGAAAAAATAATTGTAGATTATTTGTAGATTATAATTGTAGATTATTTGGAAATCAGTCTTTGTGTTTGGTGAACGAGTAAATAAGAGTAAGAGTTCCTTAGACTAGCTAAACCTCCCACTACACCCCAGTTACAAAAGCAGTGGAGCAATCCAAGTAGTGTACCAGCACAGGAGACCCTGGTGAAGTGAAGTGAGAGGCCTCTCGGGGGTCTGCCTGGCCCCTCCCTCTGTGGCTGGGCCATGCCCACACCGCCCCTCCTGGGGCCTGGCGCCAGCTGCGGTGAGCTACCCCTCTCTCACCACACGTGTGCAGTCTCAGGACAGGGAGGAGCGAGCTTCATGGGACTCATCTTCACCACCTTCACTCCTTCTTGGCTTGTGTCTGTGTAGTTCATTTCATAAGGAAGTCACCTTATGTGTTCCCATTTGAACCCCTTTGCCTCTGGAAATGCAGTCACATCCAGGAGAAAGAGGTGTGTGCTGGTTTATCTTATCAGTTTGGGGACTATGTCTGCTTCTACATGCGTATAATTGCCTGAATGTCAATTATAGATCACCTTGTGTGGGAAAAAATATTAAGTTGGAAAAAGTCCTTTTATGTTGGAATGCTTGCTGCTGCTACTGCTGAGTCACTTACAGTCGTGTCTGACTCTGTGTGACCCCGTAGATGGCAGCCCACCAGGCTCCCCCATCCCTGGGATTCTCCAGGCAAGAACACTGGAGTGGGTTGCCATTTCCTTCTCCAATGCATGAAAGTGAAAAGTGAAAGTGAAGTCGCTCAGTCGTATCCGACTCTTAGCGACCCCATGGACTGCAGCCTACCAGACTCCTCTGTCCATGGGATTTTCCAGGCAAGAGTACTGGAGTGGGGTGCCATTGCCTTCTCCGGTTGGAATGCTTAAATATTGATATATTAAGTATTCGTTTGTCAGCACCTGGTAATAGGGAAATGTAAATAATTTGTGCGCACTTTGAAATAACTGATCTAAAATTCATGTTAATATATGTCAGAAAAAATTGTTCTCAAATAAACTGGGGAAATCACAAAAATTAAAAAAATGTAGATTCTGATTCAGTAGATCTGGGGTAGGTGGGGTCCTAAGATTGACTCTCTTAACAAGCTCCCAGGTGACACCAGTTCTGCCAGTCCTTGGACCAGTCCTTAAGTAGCAAGTGGCTGCAGTTGCAGCAGAGGGAATAACATTTGAGTTTTGCATTATGGTATAGTGATCAAGAGTCCAGTTTTGGAAGTTAGACATTTCAGTTCCCAACTTCGACTTGCTGGCTGATTTATTAATATATTGCTTATCTTTAAACCTAATAAAGATCATAAGTAATAGAGAACCACACACAAACTGGATTTAGCAAAAAGAGAAGTTGATTGGCTCATGAACCCAGGGGTTCAGCAGGTAGCTTGCAAGTTTTGATTGGGCAGGGCTCTTCCGTCTTTCTTCTCGTCACTCGTCACTCGGCTCTTTGCCTTCAGGCTGGCTGCTTTTGTGGTAAAGTGAGAAGATGGCACATTTACACCTATTTTACAAGGCAAATGTAGTTTAAATTTTTTTCTTTCTTCAATAAAGGATTCTCCTTGAGCCTCCAACCCAATATGTGGCAGGGAAAGTCTTTACCTTGACAAGTAATGATATTTCCATTTCTTTTTTGATAAATCTCTTTCAAATAAATGCTGTGCCTTGCAGATTGTTTTTTTTTTTTTTTTTTTTTTCTATTCAGTCTACAAGGTGGATTCATAGTGAGAGTGGGAGGAGGGGTTATGTGCCCTAAAGACATTGAGAGAGAGAGTGTTTGCATTCAAATTTTATTTTTGATATTCTTAGCCATCCTTTCTTCAGGATGTCTAATATTGGCTCCTGGGTCTATTGCATTGGTGTCTATAACTTCTTGTTGTCATTTAGTCCCAAGTCATGTTCAACTCTTATGCGACTCCTATGGACTTGTAGCCCACCAGACTTCTCTGTCCGTGAGATTTCCCAGGCAAGAATACTGGAGTGGGTTGCTATTTCTTTCTCCAGGGGATCTTCTGGACTCAAGGATTGAACCTTCATTTCCTGTGTTGGCAGGTGTATTCTTTACCACTGAACCACCTGGGAAGCCCAATGTCTGTAGCTAGAGTCTTTAATTTCTCTTGATGATGCAATCACACGCCCTAAGCCTCAGCCATCACTGTATTCTGTTGCCTTTACAGGGGGATCTCCTTGCTCTCAAGTTCCCCAGAGCATGTGAGAATATTCTGTGCTTTGAGCTAGACATAAGAGCTGAGAGCAGGTCAGGAATAATGACTCAGCTCTTTCCTCTAATTATAACATGTCACCGTGTTTTATCCTGTTGGGGTCTCCTCCATGGGAGAGAGAGCATTCTAAAGGACAGTCTTTTCCAATAATTTAGAAAAGCTACTTTGTTCTCAACTTTCTCTTCAACCCTGTCTCCACGAGATTTTGAGACAGAGGGATATCTGATTCTAAGCCATAGGGGTTTTCTTCTTCCTCTTGGATAGTATCCCTCTTGTGTATATTCTGAGTCCTCTCTGGATTGTCCCTGCATTGTGGCAAAAGCCCATAGTCATGCTTTAATGCTTTGAATTTGATATAACAGAAAATGTGGAGAGTCCCTCTCTCTGTGAATACAAGTGTCATCAAGAGTAGAAACCATTCTCTGGTTTCTCTTCCAAGGCTCTGCTTCAGAAAAGTGGACCCACCACACCTGTAACTTGGCAGATGAGGGCTGTGCAGGTGTGTGCCCACAGCTTGCCCAGCCGTGATTTGGACCTTATTTTTAGGTAACTGTAACAGGAATTATCGTAACATGCACCCTTTTAATTTTCAAGTCCTGAATTCTCTCTTGTTTAAATGGCAGTTGAAGTTGTTCTACTTTTAGAAAACCCATCAGAAGGAAACGCATGACCAATACAGAAAAGAAAAAGTTAAGTCAAATACCAAGACCTGGGCTTTCGGGACAGGACCCAGGAAAGAACTTGTGCTTTTAGGTAGGGTTCAGTATTTTGAATGAGGTAGTAGCTAAACAGGTATGTTCACTTTGAGGAAACATTATTATATGATTTGTGTATTTTTCTGTATGTTATTTCAAGTAAAAGTTTGTTTAAAAACATATTGAAAGCTACCATTTAAATAAAGAGTCAGACACAACTGAGTGACTAACACACACACACCATTTAAACAAAGATAAAAGTAAAAGCGGTCACCTTTAAAGGATGAGTAGGGTTGTGATAGGGAAGTGGAGAAAGATTGTGATTTTTGTTACATAATATGGAATAAACGTAGGACATATCCAGAGGATGTAAAATGAGCCCCTGTTGCAGTCTACACACAAGGTATCGGGTGCTAGCTCAGCAGACTCTCTCTTTGACAACTGCTGTTCCACACACTCAGAGGTGAATCTCAGCAGCCTCATTCATAGTACATAACCCTGTCCATTTGGAGAAGGCAATGGCAACACACTCCAGTACTCTTGCCTGGAAAATCCCTTGGACGAAGGAGCCTGGTAGGCTGCAGTCCATGGTGTCACTAAGAGTCAGACAGGACTGAGCGACTTCACTTTCACTTTTCACTTTCATGCATTGGGAAAGGAAATGGCAACCCACTCCAGTGTTCTTGCTTGGGATTGGTGGGCTGCCGTCTATGGGGTCGCACAGAGTCAGACATGACTAAAGCAACTTAGCAGAAGCAGCAGCAACCCTGTCCATTAATAGTACGTGACACTCTCATGTTGTACTATCCCCAACTAACTAATCGGCCAGATAGGACTTAAAGCAGTGAATACAGGTAAATATTTGACAACCTGCTTTACAACGTAGAGGAGATACCATGATTTACAGTATTTGCCAGTTTCTGTGGTGCACATTTTCTCACCATGATGTTTTCATCAATCAGCTCAAAAATTCCCTGAAAATTTAACCATCAGCTCTCAAAACCCAGTCCAGGGGGCCCCAGGACACCAATGACTTAAGACAAAAGTGAAAGTCCCACTCTTTGAGACCAATGGGCTGTCCATGGAATTCTCCATGCCAGAATACTGGAGTGGGTAGCCTTCCCCTTCTCCAGGGGACCTTCCCAACCCAGGGATCGAACCCAGGTCTCCCACATTGCAGGAGGATTCTTTACCAGCTGAGCCACGAGGGAAGCCCTGACTTAGACAGGCAAGCCACAGTCACCCTGAGGGGGAGAAGAATCCTTTTGATGGATTTATCACAAGAGTAAAGAAGTGTCTTTCCCATAAGGCCACCTCCCCTCATGTCTCATTCATCTAGATTGAGGTCACATGAGCCCTGAATATAATGTAGAATACTTTTAAGAAATGCCTCATCACCAACATTTTTATGGACATAAATTGATATTTTCAGGGTTTGTGAGGACTGGAATTTTAGCCTCCTCACAAGCTAACCAACTCTCCTGTTATTGTTTCATTAGAGAAAAGGACTTGCTTTCTTAAGGCAAAAGCAGTAGGCAGAGTGTTAGTAAGATGTCCACGGGGTTCCCTGTGACTCTTGGTTCCCACACCAGCAGCACAGGTGCCTAGGTGGGTGAAGTGTTTTGTTTTGTTTTTTTTTGGATATAGGTGAGGAACATTGAGCTGGGTGGTTTCTCTCTTATTGTGAGTGGCAAGTGGACTAGCTCATTGTTTGGGATGTTACCTCTGCAAAACTCCTCAGAAATGGCTGGTAAGAGCAGTCTGGGTTTTATACTCTTGGCATATCCTGTAAAGGTGTGGGACATAAAGGATCCTGGTGGATTGCTTATCCCATCAGTGAGTACAAAATAATTCAGAAGAATTCATCTGATAATGAAAAAGAATCTAAAAAAGAATATATATGTATATGGATAACTGAATGACTTTGCAGTACACCTGAATGTAGCACATTATAAATCAACTATATTTCAATAAAAAAAAAACCCTTCCCTGTCCAAAAAGTTGGTCTATCAGTACAAAATCATGTGAGGAATACCTTAACCAATTTATTTAGCTTGTGCTTTATTTTCATGAATGAGCAAAAACGATATAAAACTATCTTATGAAATCTATCTTTCAATAAATATAAAATAATAATTCTAAGTGATGAGTCCATTATGTCAGTTTAATTGGCAACATTTTTTTCTTGGTAGTACATTAAAAAATGGTTAATTGATGGCACTTGAAACTAAATGAAATATTTAATAATTCTCATTATTAGGCATGTAATTCCTTTTATTACAAACTCTGATTTTTATTACTGGAGTGTGGATAGCACTAGCATAGCATAGCCTGCTATGTTACTAGCCCTATTTTCTTGTAAAATTATTTTTTTCAAATTGTTTTGTGATTCACTTGGTTTTTTAAGATATGTAATCATGTCGCCTTCATATGGAAATATTTTGAGATTTTTACTTATGTTTATCCTTTTACATTGTAAAGTTTATAGCATTTTGGGGTGTATTTTATAATTGCTAGCATCTGCATTATTTTCTTCACTAAAAATGGTGTCAAGAAGGATGGACTATAGTCCTTTTCTTTCAGGATATGAATTATACAGGAGAACAAATACACTGACAAAAACATTAAGTGTGACAATATGTGAAAACAATGGATATTTGATTTTTTTTAAAAAAAATATTTATTTCGGCTGCACTGGGTCTCTGTTGATGCATGGGCTTCTAGTTGTGGAGAGCATTGGCCATTCCTTGCAGTGCCTTCTCTTGTTGCTGAGCACAAGCTTTAGGGTGACACGGTTCAGCAGTTGTGACTTGAGGGCTCAGTTTTTGCAGCTTCCAGTGTTTGATCCCTGGGTCAGGAAGATCCCCTGGAAGAGAAAATGGCAACCCACTCCAGTATTCTTGCGGGAAATCCCATGGAGAAAGGAGCCTGGTGGGCTATAGTCTTTGGAGTCACAAGAGTTGAACATGATTTAGCAACTAAACCACCACTGCCAGATATTCCATGGTTCTAGCACCATTTATTGAAAAGACTATTCTTTCTCCTACTGAATTACCTTGGCAGCTTGTTGAAAATGCGTTGTCCATAATCTTGTGCATCTATTTCTGTACCCTTTTGTTCTATTGATATACCAATGCCACATTATCATAATTACAGTATCAAAATCTTTTCAAATCTGTTTTCACTATCTTAGGACCTCTGATTTCCATATAAATTTTAGAATCAGCTTGTAAATTTCTACAAGTGTGCTGTAAATCTGTTTGGCAATGCACTGACTCCATGTATCCAGTTAATGAGAAATCATGGTTAATATTCCTGTTTGTTCTTCCAGTCCATGAGTGTTGCATATTTCTCATTTACTTTTTCCAGGACTATCTCAGCTTCCAATGTATAGGTCTTATATATAGTTAAACTTAATCTTATTTTATGGTTTTTAATGTTATTTTAAATGAGTATTTATAAGTTTTTGACTACTTGCTGCTAATATATTGAAATGCAGTTTTTAAAAAATTTCATATATTCATTGATTGTGCTGTCTTCATTGCTACAGATTTTTCTCTAGTTGTGGAGAGTGGGGGCTTCCTTCCAGTTGGGGTGCATGGACTTCTCATTGCAATGGCTTCTCTTTTTGCTCTCGGTTCCAGACTTCAGTAGTTGCAGCTCTCAAGCTCTAGAGCACAGGCTCACTAGTCTCAACTCACAGGCTTAGTTGCTCCCTGGCATGTGGGATCTTCCTGGACCGGGGATAGAGCCCATGTCTCCTGCATTGGTAGGGAAATCCTTTACCACTGAGCCACTAAGGAAGCCCTGGAATTGGTTTATATACAGGTCAGGTCAGTCGCTCAGTCGTGTCTGACTCTTTGCGACCCCATGAATTGCAGCACGCCAGGCCTCCCTGTCCATCACCAACTCCCGGAGTTCACTCAGACTCAGGCCCATCGAGTCAGTGATGCCATCCAGCCATCTCATCCTCTGTCGTCCCCTTCTCCTCCTGCCCCTAATCCCTCCCAGCATCAGAGTCGTTTCCAATGAGTCAACTCTTCGCATGAGGTGGCCAAAGTACTGGAGCTTCAGCTTTAGCATCATTCCTTCCAAAGAAATCCCAGGGCCGATCTCCTTCAGAATGGACTGGTTGGATCTCCTTGCAGTCCAAGGGACTCTCAAGAGTCTTCTCCAACACCACAGTTCAAAAGCATCAATTCTTCGGCGCTCAGCCTTCTTCATAGTCCAACTCTCACATCCATACATGACTACTGGAAAAACCATAGCCTTGACTAGACGGACCTTAGTCGGCAAAGTAATATCTCTGCTTTTGAATATGCTATCTAGGTTGGTCATAACTTTTCTTCCAAGGAGTAAGCGTCTTTTGATTTCATGGCTGCAGTCACCATCTGCAGTGATTTTGGAGCCCAGAAAAATAAAGTCTGACACTGTTTACACTGTTTCCCCATCTATTTCCCATGAAGTGATGGGACCAGATGCCATGATCTTCGTTTTCTGAATGTTGAGCCTTAAGCCAACTTTTTCACTCTCCTCTTTCACTTTTTTTTATTTTATTAATTAAAATTTTCCTCTTTCACTTTCATCAAGAGGCTCTTTAGTTCCTCTTCACTTTCTGCCATAAGGGTGGTGTCATCTGCATATCTGAGGTTATTGATATTTCTCCCGGCAATCTTGATTCCAGCTTGTGTTTCTTCCGGTCCAGCATTTCTCATGATGTATTCTGCATATAAGTTAAATAAGCAGGGTGACAGTATACAGCCTTGATGTACTCCTTTTCCTACTTGGAACCAGTCTGTTGTTCCATGTGCAGTTCTAACTGTTGCTTCCTGACCTGCATACAGATTTCTCAAGAGGCAGGTCAAGTGGTCTGGTATTGCCATCTCTTTCAGAATTTTCCAGTTTATTGTGATCCACACAGTCAAAGGCTTTGACATAGTCAATGAAGCAGAAATAGATGTTTTTCTTGAACTCTCTTGCTTTTTCCATGATCCAGCTGACGTTGGCAATTTGATCTCTGGTTCCTCTGCCTTTTCTAAAACCAGCTTGAACATCAGGAAGTTCATAGTTCACGTATTGCTGAAGCCTGGCTTGGATAATTTTGAGCATTACTTTACTAGCGTGTGAGATGACTGCAAATGTGCAGTATTTTGAGCATTCCTTGGCATTGCCTTTCTTCGGGATTGGAATAAAAACTGACCTTTTCCAGTCCTGTGGCCACTGCTGAGTTTTCCAAATTTGCTGGCATCTTGAGTGCAGCACTTTCACAGCATCTTCTTTCAGGATTTGGAATAGCTCAACTGGAACCTCATCACCTCCACTAGCTTTGTTCGTAGTGATGCTTTCTAAGGCCCACTTGACTTCACATTCCAGGATGTCTGGCTGTAGATGAGTGATCACACCATCATGATTATCCAGGTCATGAAGATCTTTTTTGTACCGTTCCTCTGTGTATTCTTGTCACCTCTTAATATCTTCTCCTGTGATCTTGCTAAACTTACTAGTCCTAGCAATTTGTTCTGTTTAATAGTTCTACTATTTTCTGTATATTCTTTAGGATCTTCTACATAATTATGTTCTGAATAACTCCGCTTTCTGCTTTTCCAATTTGAATGTCTTTTATTTCTCTTGCCAAATTGCACTCATCAGGACCTCCAGTCCTCGTTGAAGAAAAACCTTACTTTTAACTTAAAGGAGACAGTGTTTAGTCTTCCACCATTAAGTACAATTTTAGCTGTACATTTTTCACAGATACCTTTCATCAGGCTGAGGAAGTTCTTAGTTCCTAGTTTGCTGAGAATTTGTTGATGTCATGCTTTGGTATGATTTTGTGTCTTTCCTGCTCTGGGTTCACTGAGTTTCTTAGATCTATGGGTTTAGAGTTTTCATCAAAGCACAAGGAGCTTAGTGGTAAGGTAGGTGGACAGATACAGTGGACTGAGGTGTACCCAAATGCAGTTTTTTTCGGGAAGCACTTCCTTCCTCTTCTGTATTGTTTGGAGAATGATTCTGCACCCCACAACCACTGAGTCTGTAACTGAAGCTGGGTTAATCAGTGCCCTTCCTGGACTTGTCTGTTGAATTTACCTCTGGGTTAGAGCAAACAAAAATGAAGAAACTTGACACTGCCTGCACTCTCCCAGGACTTATGGAGCAAACTGCAGGAGACAAAAAATAAATTTAGAAGAGAGAACCAACCTAGAGAAAGCCCTGAAAATACTGAAGTTCTGGATCTAGCCATGTGGAGGCTTCTTTATTATTTGGACTTCTTAGTTTTGAAGGACAATAAATACTGCTTTTGCTTAAACTAACTTGAGATTCAACAGACTGGTTCCAAATAGGAAAAGGAGTACATCAAGGCTGTATATTGTCACCTTGCTTATTTAACTTTTATGCAGAGTACATCATGAGAAACACTGGGCTGGAGGAAGCACAAGCTGGAATCAAGATTGCTGGGAGAAATATCAATAACCTCAGATATGCAGATGATACCTCCCTTATGGCAGAAAGTGAAGAACTAAAAAGCCTCTTGATGAAAGTGAAAGAGGAAAGTGAAAAAGTTGGCTTAAAGCTCAACATTCAGAAAACGAAGATCATGGTATCTGGTCCTATCACTTCATGGCAAATAGATGGGGAAACAGTGGAAACAGTGGCTGATTTTATTTTTCTGGGTTCCAAAATCACTGAAGATGGTGATTTCAGCCATGAAATTAAAGGACACTTACTCCTTGGAAGGAAAGTTATGACCAATCTAGACAGCATATTAAAAAGCAGACATTACTTTGCCAACAAAGGTTCGTCTAGTCAAGGCTATGGTTTTCCAGTGGTCATGTATAGATGTGAGAGTTGGACTATAAAGAAAGCTGACCACCAAAGAATTGACGCTTTTGAACTGTGGTGTTGGAGAAGACTCTTGAGAGTCCCTTGGACTGCAAGGAGATCCAACCAGTCCATCCTAAAGGAAATCAGTTCTGGGTGTTCATTGGAAGGACTGATACTGAAGCTAAAACTGCAATACTTTGGTCACCTGATGCGAAGAGCTGACTCATGTGAAAATACCCTGATGCTGGGAAAGATTGAGGGCAAGAGAAGGGGACGACAGAGGATGAGATGGTTGGATGGCATCACCGACTCAGTGGACGTGGGTTGGGTAGACTCCGGCAGTTGGTGATGGACAGGGAGGCCTGGTGTGCTGCGGTTCATGGGGTTGCAGAGTCGGACACAACGGAGCGACTGAATTGAACTGGATTCTGGTTCAACTTCAGTGACATTCTCATGTCCCACCAGGAATCTGAAATTTCTTCTGAAGGGAAAGGAAGGGGTGTAATATATTTAGGTTTACATTCTTGAAAACTGACTTTGTGGGGCGAAAAATGAAGGTGTCCAGTTAGAGGAAGGAAAACTTACAGACTATTGTATGTGTATTAATGAAATAGGATACCTGATTAAACTCTAAAAACCTAAACTAGTGAGGTAATTGAAGAGATACTTCCTTAAATAATTTGCTTAGAATTTGGTGACTAGGACTTCCCTGAAGGCCCAGTGGCTAAGAATCCTTGCTTCCACTGCAGGGGGAGTGGATTCGATCCCTGGTCTGGGAACTAAGATCCCACATGCCATATGGTGTGGCTGGGGGAAAAAAATTGGTGACTGAATTTGGAGGGAAGGGAAAAAATTTAATGATGAGATCCGTATGTCTGACTTGAATAATTCGATAATAAAGACTGAGGTAGAAAACAGGGAAACAGGAGGCGGGGCCAGGGAGAGAGGAATGAGTGCTTTCCTCATGTTTTGAATGAGGAGCTTCAGCAGTCATTCAACTGGAAATGTTCATTACAAAGGCAGGTACTCAGGTGCGGGCTGGAGATATGATACAATAGTCCTAGCTCCCACATGGCAAACTGAATAAGGTTTAAAATTTATTTTATTTTGGCTATTTATTATTATTAGTTATCTATTTATAAAGGACAGAAATGGTGTGGACCAACAAAGGTTCAGCTTAGTATCTTCTGCTTCCAGAAGCAGCAGAAGATATTAAGATATGGTAAGAATACACAGAACTATACAAAAAGATCTTAATGACCCGGATTACAATGATGATGTGATCACTCTACCTAGAGCCAGACATTCTGGAGTGTGAAGTCAAGTGGGCCTTTGGAAGCATCCATATGAATAAAGGTTATGGAGATGATGGAATCCAGCTGAGCTATTTCAAATCCTAACAGACGATGCTGTTAAAACTGATGCACTCAATATGCCAACAAATTTGGAAAACTCAGCAGTGGCTACAGGACTGGAAAAGGTCAGTTTTCATTCCAATCCCAAGGAATGGCAATGCCAAAGAATGTTCAAACTATCGCACAATTGCACTCATTTCACACACTAGCAAAGTGATGCTCAAAATCCTCCAAGTTAGGCTTCAACAGTACATGAACTGAGAACCTCTAGATGTTCAAGCTGGATACAGCAAAGGCAGAGGAACCAGACATCAAATTGCAAACATCCATTGGATCATAGAAAAAGCAAGCATTCCAGAAGAACATCTATTGCTTCACTGACTATGCTAAAGCCTTTGACTGTGTGGATCAAAACAAACTGTGGAAAATAGAGACTGGAATACCAGACCACCTTATCTGCCTGCTGAGAAACCTGTAAGCAGGTCAAGAAGCAACAGTTAGAACAGGACATGGAACAATGGACTGATTGTAAACTAGGAAAGAAGCACATCAAGGCTGTATATTGTCACCCTGTTTATTTAACTTATATCCAGAGTACATCATGTGAAATGTTGGGATGGATGAAGCACAAGCTGGAATCAAGATTTCTGGGAGAAATATCAATTACCTCAGATATGCAGATGACACCACACTTATGGCAGAACATTCAAAACTGTGATAGACTTTATTTTCTTGGGCTCCAAACACTAAAGACGGTGACTGCAGCCATGAAATTAAGACGCTTACAATTTGGAAGAAAAACTGACAAACCTAGACAGTGTATTAAAAAAAATAGAGACATTACTTTGCTGACAAGTCTGTACAGTCAAAGCTATGGTTTTTCCAGTAGTCATGTATGGATGTGAAAAGTGGACCATAAAGAAGGCTAAGTGCTGAAGAATTGATGCTTTTGAAATCTGGTTTGGAGAAGACTTGAGTCCTGAATATTCATTGAAAGGACTGATGCTGAAGCTCCAGTACTTCGCCCACTTGATACAAAGAGCTGACTCGCTGGGAAAGACCCTGATGCTGGTAAAGATTGAAAGCAGGAGGAGAAGGGGATGACAGAGGATGAGATGGTTGGACAGCATCACCAACTCAATGGACATGAGTTTGAGTAAGCTCCAGAAGATGGTGAAGGACAGGGAAGCCTGGTGTGCTGCAGTCCATGGGGTGGCAGAGAGTCGGACATGACTGAGCAACTGAACAGCAACGATTCTGGCTGCACTAGGTCTTCACTGCTGCGTGTGGGCTTTCTGTATTTGCAGCAGACAAGGGGCTGCTCTTTCTTGCTGTGCACAGGCTTCTCACTGGGCGGGTTCTCTTGTTGTTGAGCATGGGCTCTTGGCTCATGTGCTTCAGTTACTCAGTGAACGTGGGATCTTCCTGGAGCAGGGATTGAACTGGTATTCCCTGCATTGGCAGGTGGTTTCTTAACCATTGGACTATCAGGGAAGTCCCCTTCATTAATCTTAAAAAGAGTTATTCTTCCATAGCTAAGTTCTAAAATAAATGTTTAATGTCTAATATAATACAGTAGATATGTTCATCCAAAAGGAAGAATAAAAACAACAGTATTTTAACTAATATGTGAAGCAGAACAACAAAACAATAAAAATAGATTACATTAGCTCTTACAAATTTTTGGATTTAAAAAAGTCTTATCATTTGGCTTCAACCTCCTTATGAGGAAACTTTCCTTATGAGCAAAATAAAACTTCCAAGAGTTTAAATGATTTATCAGAAGACTCAAAAATATCCTGAAAAAAATTATTAAGGAAATTTAAATGAAAAAACTGATAAAAAATGGAAGGAAAGCATATGCCTTTCAAGATATTTAGATTCAGTGTTCTATTTCTTTATTTCCTTGATACAACTGTATCCCTATCATATTTTCCACCTCATGAAGAGGAAAAAAAGATGGAGGGAAGTATCCTGAGGAAGAGAATGAGGAACCTGTGAGCCCTTGAGATGAAGTCAACTATAAAATATAAAAGATGAGAGCAGAGAGCTTTTCGGCAAACAAGTCACTAGTAAGTCAGGTATATTATACTAAAGAAATGCTGAACATACATTTCATGCATTTCAGGACTAATATCCCATACCTTGTACAGTTAAAAAACATTTCTCTTAAAAAAAAATTTTTTTTTTTTGTATTTATTTAGCTGCACTGAGCCTCAGTTGTAGCACGTGGGACCTTCTTTGCCACATGCAGAATCTCTAGTTGCAGCCAGCAAGTGGGATCTAGTTTCCTGATCAGGGATGGAACCCATCCCTGCATTGGGAGCTTGGAATCTTAACCACTGGTCCACCAGGGAAGTCCCCAAAACAGCTTTTTCTCTTTCTTAACCATTTTGCCACACTATCTAGATCTATCTAGAAATATGTGTCACAATCAGGATTTTCAGTGATTCCTCACTGCCTACAATGAATGCACTGTTCCATATATTCTACTTATCATTCATTGCCTATAGATGTTTAATAGTCACTTTAAAAGAAATAATGTGTTGAATGAAAACCAAATATAAAGTATATAAACAAAGTTGATAAACGTGATAGAACACTGCTACTCCAAGTTTGATTCACTTACCACCATTATCATTATCACATTGAAGGTGGAATATCTGTTTTAAATAGGTTATCGAAGTGACTCTTACGAATGTTAAGGTTTTACACTCTCCCAGATGATTAAAAAGGAGAAGAGGATCTTAATTTCTCTTAGTAGTACTCTTACCCTCCAAATGATACTGAAAACATTCACTATGTGGCTAGAATTCTTAAAGGTGTTATGTAACGTGTTAAATGGTTCAGATTTCTGGATTCTTAAAGACCATTTAGCCACATTAGCTTACATTCCTTATGGAAGATGTAGCTTCATTATTTTGAGTTCTGTAAACTTAACATACATATTAATGTTCTTGTGGGTAAATATGCTTGTAGCAGAACTGGAATCATGGCTAAATATAGCAAGACTTTCATCTTAAGTAGACATGATAGAATTTTAAATTTACAGAATTAACAATGTGTAGCATACATTCATTTTACATATTCAAAAAAATCTAAACCTAAGGAACTGAAAAGCTGAAAAATATGAGAGGTGGTGGTTCCTAATAATAAGGTATTTTGACATCCTATTAAATATTATAAATAAGGAGATTATAGGAGAAAGGGAGCTAAATTCTAAGAGAATAACTGTGGAGAGGGCAACCCATGATCTTGGGAAAAACATAAAAGTGGAAGGAAAAATATTTTCAAAATGTATTTTGAAAACCGTCAAACATACATTAGTGACAACAGGTAGAAGGTCATTACTCTTGGTATCAAAAGGTAAGAGGAAAGGAGTCCATGTTCTTGTTTTTCTGTGAGTCCTGGTCACTTGCCAGACTTTTCTCTTTTGTTGCCATGACTTTGGGCACTTGGTTTTGCCAACCTAATTCTGTTGGAGGATTAGAAACTATATTATGAACAGTTTTGCTTCATATATGGTGTGTCTCGGGTGAAACTCAGGTGTTGTGGTTACTGATGGGCAAGGCAGGAGGAGGCATCAGATGGGAAGCTCTATCCATGAACTGGTTATGTCTTCTAACACAGTGGTTCTCAACCTGACATGTACTAGAACACCATGAAGGGCCTTAAAACAGTGCTGGGCTGGAGAATCGGAATTTCTAACAAATGCCCAGATGACGCTGATGTGCTGGTCTGGTGCACACACTTTGGGAACCACTAGTTTAAAGGAATCAGTAGTCCCAGGGCAAAGAAGAGCTAGGTCGATGATGAGGGAAAACAGCATCTCCCTGTAGGGGAGAGAGGAGATAGACCATTACATACAAGTTTATCAGTTGCTCAGAAAAAACAATCAGGTGTATACTACAAGGATTGTAACTGACAAAATCAGTAGTTAGAAGAAATTTTTTTTCCAAAGATGAACTCGAAAATTTAAAAAACTTTTGAGACAGTGTTTATTTGCCTATTTAAGAACTGTTATAGAATCTACTATTACGGGACTGTACCTACTCAGCTAGCCTATTTAAGTTTTGATACTTGAACTAACTTGACAATGAGCATATAAATTCAAAACAAGAGTTTTTTACTTGTTTATCCTTCTGTTAAAATCATAAATAACCTTATTTTTTTTTATTATTAAAAAGCAAAATAGTATCATGTAGTAAAAAAGAATTCACCTGCAAATGTACTCTCTGATACCAGCCACTTATTAAAAACGCATTTCTACTAAAATTGTTCTTAAATTCTTAGATTTAGAGCATGTGATAGTTGGACCCAGCCGAGTTTTTATTTTACAGATTAAAAACGCAGGGATGAAAATACATTACAATAATTAATGAAGCCGTTCTAGTTTAGCCTGAAGAGATTTAAAGTTTCCAGTGATAGCTTGTACTGCTGCTGAGGAGCTCATAGACTGGAGCTCAACCAGATAGCCACAAACAGCATCCAGGCAGAGATTCGTGAATCTTCTCCTGTCAAGAAAAAGACACCCATTCAGCCATCTACAGATTCAGAAACATTTCCTCCTGTAGGACTTCCCTTCAACTTCTGCTAATCTTACTTAGTAAAGGCCTACAGAAGAGGAAGGCTCATGTGATTAAGTAAACGGCAAATAAATGAAAAGAGAGAAAGACACGCAGGGGGCAAGTGGATTACCACACACCACCATTTTCCTTTCGAAGACTGTTACAATGAGAAGGAAGGCAGTAAGGAATGACTCCTTAAATTAATATTATTTACATTCATTTGGTCTCCTCAAGCAAATGTATCTTGAAATGGCCAATAATATCACAAAAGACATAATGGCACTTCTTAAGTTGTTCATTCAAAATGAAAAGAGTTTAGCAGTAATTCATTAATTTTATCCTTTCATTTACAAGGAGAAATCAGGACCAGGTTTGGAAAATGGAAAAATTCTCACCTTTTATATGTGACAACTGATATCAAATAGTTTATGCAAACAGACATGAGTTTAAATCTCCCATACTTCTTTTATTAGTCTCTGTATTGTGCCCTACTATCTCCAAATTTGTTACCCACATATTTATTCAATGCATTTAAACACCTTTGGTATATAACACAATCTAATTCATAGTTACCCCTTATAACACAACACTATCTAATTCATAGTTACCTTTCACAATTTAAAACTTGGCTAGGATTTTCAACATATCTTGTCAATAGTACATGTATACAATCCAAAAGGTGTAGTGGCTTCTTCATTCTGTTCCAGAATGGATCCTACAAAGAAAAAACACATCATCAATTTTAAGGTGAATTGTGTCAACTCATTTTTCCCTCACTTATGTTAGTTAAAATAATCAGAGTTCAGTGCACTGAAAACTGAACTGTGATGTCATTTAGGAAGAATATTAGATGTATCATCGTACTTTGCAGAGCATATTAATTTGCTGTTTAGGAACCTGAGATAACAGGAAAAAAAAGAATCCATTTCTTCCTATGGACTGTGACATGATTCTTACCTGGAACCTATGCAGATTTAATCTGATAGTGGGAATAAGAGACTAAACCAAAAAAATAAAAAAAACTAAACCAGTGGTCAGAACATCTTAATTCCAGTTCTGACTCCACCATTACTAGCCATGTGACTTGAATAGGTTATTTAACATCTCTGCTCTTGTCAGATGTAGATGGGATATTATTAGTTGTTCATTTCTGTCAAAGGCTCAGTGTGAGTTTTAATGAGATAAATGAGTGCTTTATGAAGCTACTATAATCATGACTAGTATTAAACATAAGCCAGTTCTTCAGGCTTCGTTTAGTTCTTTCATTTTAGGATGAAAATTACAAAACCTAAGTCCAATAAGGTTAAATATGGTAAGAAAGATCTTTTTAAAAAAAACCCAAGGTACAGCTGACATATCACATTGTATTAGTTTCAGGTGTACAATATAGTGATTTGCTGTTTGCATTCAAAATGATGCAAAATGATCACCATAATAAGCCTAGTTATCCAATGTCACCATATAGTTAAATTTTCCTTTTCTTGTGGAGAGAGAGATCTTTAAGCACTGATATTTTAGATGAGGTTACAAGGGTTGAGAATAAATATTTTGTTTTTACAGTGAATGGTATTTTGTTCCTTTATTTACTTTTCCTTTTTGGCTGTGCTGCGTTTTCATTGTGCACTCAGGCTCTCTAGCTGTGGTGTGCGGGCTTATCTGCCCTGTGGCACATGGGATCTCAGTTCCCCGGCCAGGGATCAAACCTACATGCCCTGTGTTGGGAGGTGGATTCTTAATCTCTGGGCCACCAAGAAAGGCTCTATTCTTTTAAAGTAAGTAATTCTTAATGTATTTAGCCTATTCCGCTAAAAGTAAAGCATATGTAATTATGCTTTATTGATACTGAAAAATATTTTATTTTTATCATGGTATATAACAAAGCAACTCTCATTACTATATCAAAAGTCTGAAGCATGATAATTTCTGATACTCAATGAATGAAGCAAATTTCTGATATAACTCTATTATATGATACTTATAAGCACACAACCAAAAAAATCCGCTCCTGTATCTAGAAAATTAAATTGATTTAACTCAATTATTTTATTTAATATTTTCCTTACCCGTGACTTGAACAAGTGATCATATACTTCCAATAGTCTAGGTAATGGCACTCCAATTTCATTCATTGTCTGTATCACAAAACCCACATCCCAGTTCAAAGTACAAACTTGCTGCTCTAAGAACTGCACGATAAAATCTGGGGAGAGAAAAAGATCAGTTGGGATTGCTAACTCTACTTTTGCCCCAGTGTTACCAAGACATAATTGACATATAGCACTGTGTAAGTTTAAGGTGTAAATGTGATGATCTAAAACATATTGCAATGTTTTCCACGATAAAGTTAGTTAACATGTCCTTCACCTCATATAATCACTAATTTTTGTTGTTCTAGATTTGTTAACCCTTGATACTAAAAAGTAGGTCTTATTCATAACTGAGCAGCTTCTAGAGGGAAATTTTTTAAAAAACAATTTTCAAAACAAACCATTCTTTGAATATAAAATAAGGCATATAACCAAAACAGGCAAACCTACAGAGATAGAAAGGAGATTAATGGTTGCTTAAGGCTGAGGGTAGATATTTCTTTTTGATGAAAATGGTCTAAATTTAACTGTGATGGTTGCACAACTCTGCAAATATGCTAAAACCATTCACTCACATCTTTCAAAGCTATTAGGGAAAAAACTATTAGAGTGAATGTAGAAAACAGCAAAAGGTACAAGTGGAGAATAGAGACCATTGACAATCACACTTTTAGAGAGGGCTGCTGATACTTTTTTTTTTCCTTTTAATTTACTCAATTATTCATTTATTTATTTCTTGGCTGTGCGGAGTCTCAGTTGCGGCATGCAGGAACTTTGACCTTTGTTGTGGCATGAGAGATTTGTAGTTGCGTCATGAGGAGTCTTTAGTTGTGGCATGTGGGATCTAGTTCACCCATCAGAATCAAACCCAGGCCCCCTGCTCAGGGAGCATGGAATCTTAAACACTGGACCACCAGGGAAGTCTCATGAGTTCCTTAATGTCTTGAAACACTGGATCTTAACAGCTTTTCAGAAAAAGAAGGGCTGCTGTTACCTTGATTTTAGAGACATTAAATATAATATTCATAAGATTCTTTATTTTGGTGACTCCAACTGTGGTCCCACTCTCACTTTTTCCTATCTGTTACATCATAAATAAGCTCTTAACAGAAGCAATCACATTCATATTTATGGTATCTAAAATCTGAGACTGACCAATGTGAGCCATGGGCAAGAAGAATCACTGAAGACTGAACCTGAATCTCCCCTACAAGTTACCACACAGAGATTCTGGAAAGGTAATAGGAATTCTAAAGTCTCTTAATTGGTTCTAGCTTGAGGTTTCCTGTTTGCCTTTGACAGGGTGATAGAAAAAGAAGTTCTCTTCTACTCTAAATTTTATTGGGCTAAACAATTAACAATCTTAAAGAAGAAATACCCTCAAAAGGTACTGTGCACAACGTGGTCATTTTGCTATTAAAATTGTCAAGCTTCACATACTCATATCGTTGCTTTTTATTTTACCAATCAATGGAAACAGTGAGAGTTTATTTTGGGGGACTCCAAAATCACTGCAGATGGTGACTGCAGCCATGAAATTAAAAGATGATTGCTCCTTGGAAGAAAAGCTATGACCAACCTAGACAGCATATTAAAAAGAAGAGACATTACTTTGCCAACAAAGGCCCATCTAGTCACAGCTATGGTTTTTCTAGTAGTCATGTATGGATGTGAAACTAGGGACTATAAAGAAAGCTGAGCACTGAAGAATTGACGCTTTTGAACTGTGGTGTTGGAGAAGATTCTTGAGAGTCTCTTGGACTGCAAGGAGATCCAACCAGTCCATCCTAAAGGAAATCAGTCCTGAATATTCATTGGAAGGACTGATGCTGCCACTGAAACTCCAATACTTTGGCCACCTGATGTGAAGAAATGACTCATTTGAAAAGACCCTGATGCTGGGAAAGATTGAAGGCAGGACAAGAAGGGGACGACAGAGGATGAGATGGTTGGATGGCATTACCGACTCAATGCACATGAGTTTGAGCAAGCTCTGAGAGTTGGTGATGGACAGGGAAGTGTGGCGTGCTGCAGTCCATGGGGTCGCAAAGAGTCGGACACGACTGAGCAATTGAACTGAACTGAACCGAAATGGCATAGGCAGTTTTTAATGTTGTACTTATAAGAAATAAGGGTATGATTATAACAGTTTTATTTCTTACCATGCCCAGGAATAAATCCTAAATCAGAGAAGACCTGTAAACAAGTCTGTATCTTCATATTTTAAAAACAATATAAGGTTATAAGTATCTTCATATTTCTCAACACTTTTGGAAAGCACAAAGTGCTTATTTAACATTCTACTGTATGAATATATTTATGTGGAGTCTATTGTTTTATAACCAAAGAAGACTTTACAAGTTGACAAATGGCTCGTAATAGAGTTTCCTACCTTACAAATTTGTTTAAGAGAGGGATTCACAGAAATTATATTTTTAACACAACTACTTGCTATTTTAAAGAAAAATATGTCCTCAATATATACAGGGAGCAGTTAAACCAATCACAGATCATCAACACATGAAAACATTAGCTATTTTTCCCTCCTCTTCAAACTTGTATAGGGTTGCCAATAATATAACACTGTGGTCTGTTAGCACTATTTCAACAAGCAAAGAAAGTTTCACATCCAAAACTATTCATCAACATATCCTACTATTTGGAAGTGTTTCTTTCTGGAGAAAGCTGCAAAGCTGATAAATTTATCAGCAAATTTATCTGCAAAGCTGATAAATTGCAACAACAAAATGATTTTGCTCTAAAAACCATTATTTTTCCATGTCAATGAAGAATACCATCAAAACAAAGAGAAGACAAAAGCCCCATGACTACAACTGAAGTTATGGCTCACCGAGAGGAAAGAAGCGAGGCGTGCCGGCATATATCTTGCCCAAGAGCACAATCTTGAGACTAAGAGCATGCATCCTGTCTGGGGAGCTCAACGTCACACTTTCATTTAGTTCTGTAAGAAAGAGACATGTCATTAGAAACCCAAAGTGTGGTTTTTTTTTTTTTTTTTTTTTTTTTTAATTTTTTGGCCTTGTGTCTTGGGATCTAGTTCCCTGAAAGTGAAATTGTTAGTCACTCAGTCAAATCCTACTCTTTGTAGACCACATGGACTGTAGCTCACCAGGGTCCTTTGTCAATGGGATTTCCCAGGCAAGAATACTGGAGTGGGTTGCCATTTCCTTCTCCCCAAAGTGTTTTTAATGTGAAAAGTTTAAACTATTTTATTGTGTCTCAAGAGACAAAATACGATAGAGCTTGTCTGTATTCACATTAATATAATGAGCAGATTCTGTGTTTCTGTGTCTGACATATTTTCATCTTAGAAGGGGACTGGTTATGGGATTCTGAGCTAAGTATCTCAGAATTCCTTACTAAGCAGTGCAAACCACAAAAATCACAATCTTTTCTGAGGGGCCTCTCAAACATTCACTGGAATCCTTCTCTAGAGGATCACCCTCAACCATATCCAGGTACCTGTCACTTACCCTCTGCTTAGATATATACAATTTTCATGAGCCCTTAATATATGATCACTGACAGTGTACGTTCGCTCTTCTACCAAGTCATTAAATAATGTGTAGCTAACGGACCTAGCTGTGAACACTTACCTTTTTCTATGATATCTTGCCAAAGTGTCTGCACCAGTATAGGGTCTGAATAACCAGCACAGTGAATTATTGCAAGTTTACATTCTGCAAGTTTAAATGGGTCGGCAAACTCCCCATAAAGCTGTAGGAGAAAATGCCAACATCCATCAAGAGGTTAGTATTCAGAAATTAACAATAAAGAACCCCCTGAAAGTTAAAAGTAACCAAAGATGTTATCTGAAGTTCCTAAAATATGATATAAATATGTGATGGTGTGTAGGTTGTCATAATGCCAGATTAAGAATAGTTAACACATTTAAACAGATTTCAATACGTGTGCCTTTTTTTCCCCCTTGGCTAAGAGCAAGATGCCTCAGTGACACTTCTTTTAGAACTAGTATTGTCCAAACTAAGGTTTGAAAAGATCATGGATATACTGACAAATCTAAGGGTGCTTCTGGGTACTTAGAGAAATGTCCAGTAACAACTGAAAAAGAAACTGTTCCAGAGGGTACAGAGTGGGAGAGGCTTGGCAAGTTGGGCAAATATAAATTATTTTTTCAAGACAGGAAACAGCCCATAAATTAGATGTCAGGAGTTTTACCAAAGCCCCGTGTGAGGTTGATATATTCTTGACAGAAAGTGGCCTGGAAAGAGAAACATGCTCTAAGGGTGAGGTAACATGGTGGTTTCAGCCCAGTGACGTGCTCCCAAAGATGGCTCAATTGCTTTCTTAATTAAACACAAAGGAAAATGCAAAAGAAACAAGGAATTTGTAGATAATAGCTGTATCATAGGGATTTCATTTGCCTTTTTATTACCTTAGTTATGTCCATTAGTTCAGAATCCAGCTGAGAAATTGCATCCTGTACAGAAGAATGATGGGAATATTGCCTTTGTAGTGTCTCTTGTATCTGAAGTTGGATCCTGGCAACCTGGTTTGGGTAGAAAAAAGCAAATCTTAAGTTCTTCATGATAAATCACCAGGTATCTGGAGAAATGACTCCTAGTATCTGACTTTGTTTGCTAAATAAAAAACTTTAAGTTGGTTAAAATAACAGCATAGTAACTACAGTTAATGATACTGTATTGCATATTTAGAAAGTTGCCTACAGAGTAGATATTAAAAAGTTCTCATCACAAGAAAAAAATTTTTTTTATAATCATTTATGGTGACAAATGCTAACCGACTTATTATGATCATTTTACAATATATAGAAAAATTTAATCGTTATGTTGTATACCTGACCAATTGTTATATGTCAAATCTACCACAATAAAAAAAATGTATAAAGGCTTTTATCAGAACAGACTAGCAACCTTTCATTACAACAAAGAGGATTACACAGGGACTGGGCTGTGCCTGAGAGCCTTTGCTGCCCACCAACACCAGTTTCTCCCATGATTACAGCCAGACAAAATGGCCAGAACTCTGCTTCACAGCCTTCTCTGCATGGAGTCTGGCCCTAACACTAAGTTCTCTTCAAAAATGTGAACATAATATGCCACTTCGGGGCTGAGGTCTTTTAAGACTGAATGTGCTTCTGACATGGTCTCTTCACACTTCTTCCCTCTGATCAAAAAAAAAAAAAAAAAACCAAGTGGAAGAAAGCCACATGTGATTCAGGAACACCAACTCCAGATTTCTGTGACTGAGGAATAAGCTTTTGTATATGGACCACTACATATACATTAGTGTGTCTCTTAGTAAAGGCTTTAGCCTACTCTACTTCATACATCTGTTAATAATCGCTGGAATTAATGGTGAATGCAATATAATCTGCTTAGTGTTAGAAGAGTTAGAATAAACCTTTAGAAATGTCACAGAGAAAACTTTTAGATTATAGCAATGCCCTAGGACCCAAGTGCTGTATTGTTAAAATCTTTTATTTCTATATAAATATGAAAAGAAAAAAAGAAGGCAGAAGAGATTAAAATTAATACTGACTGCAACAGACCTACTATTTATTAGGGGAAGAAGAGAAGTGGACTAACACGTGGCTAATAATCAGGGTGGATAGGCTTAAGTATTGTTAGCACTTACTTCCATTTTTTCTTCTAATTCATGAAGGAATTCACCATCTGCAGCTATTGATGAAATGGCAGTGGAACTTTTGGCACTAAGGATGGCACGAGCAATGTATTCTAGTCGCTGCTGAAGTGAAATTTCTGTGCTGGAGGTGGAAAATCCTTACTTTTATTTATGCGAATTCTTAAAGGAGTCAATATATATATATATCAGTTATGATGTACTGTTTTATACCAAATGAACAGAAAAGGCCATTTGAAACTTGAAAAAGTAGAGGATTTCTAACAAAAGAGATCCACAATTTAAGTGAACACATAAAGAAATACTTATATCCAAAAAATTATCTATTTTAAAACTTCAGTATATTAAAAGTTGGACCCTTCTAAAGCTAAAGAAAACTTTTTATTATTCCTCATATTTTTCATTTCTCTACTTTAATGTGGCCAAACCCAAATTGATACCCAAAATGCAGAAACTTCTTAATTGAGAAGAAATTATATGCTCAGTTTTAAGGAAGCAACAATTCTGAAAAAGTACAAAGACGGCAAAACTGTATTGTTGATTACTTGCAAAACACGCAACAGAACAGTTAAACATCGTGATAAAAGGAGAAGCTTTCTATCGGCACGAAGAGCAATCCTAGCACTCTCACAAGCAAACTCAGCCTGAAGAACCCAGAAAGAAAGACTCCTAAGTTCTGCAAACCTAAATCATGGTATATGCTGTCCAAAGGCAAGAAAAGCCCAACTCTGATCTTCAGAAAACCTACATCTGGACAGTCAGCACCCATCTGCTCCTCAAAGAACGCGAGCGAAGCAAAGACACACCTCTCAGCTAAAAGTGTTGCTTAGTCAGAGTGACTCTGGAAAGAATCCAAAGGTGAACTTTAGAAATTTCTCCTGTGTAAAGGATGAACTAGGAAAATAAAAAATATTTAATGCAATTTCTAAAACTTAGAAAAACGGCTTTTACAAAAACCTGTATTTATTCTTAAAATACATGGAAATGGGGGTCCAAGAACAAACTCTTCCTGGCATTCTTCAGTGTTTAATGGAGAAAAATACCTTGTTAGAATGAAAAACAAATCTGCCTCCCTAACAGGGTGATTATGAGGGTCAAAAATATATAAAAGGTCCTTGTAAGTAGTAAAGATATATATGGACAAAGAAAACAAAAGACTCTGTACCTTTAGGAGCCTTGTTTCATAAAGGCTTTATTTCCTCCTCTCATCTCTTAAAAAAACAACACTTGAAACAAACATTTTGAAAATGGGTAACATTTCCAAATTACTTAAAGTAGAATATTCTACAGCCGCCAACTTATTTGGTACAGCTTACATATATAAAAAAGAGTGTAGTGAGAACGAGTAACATAATAGTTGGAAAAAGATTTTACTGTGGAAAGAGATGGATGCTAAGTTAAGAGCTAAAGACTAGATGTACAGGGTCCTCACATAAAAGGGAAATTAGATTGTATGGGTGTGTGAAGTAGAAATGGACAATGGCACTGTTCTTAAAAGACGATTTCTGAATATTTTATAACAAGAACGTAGTAATTGTGATAACAAGGAAAAAGGTCCAAAAATTCAAATGAAAAGACAGTTAAGGGCCACTCTAACAGTGCAAGCAATGAGCAGCATGACCGAAATGACTTACAAAGATTTGTACAGTAATGCTACTTGGATGTCCTAAGAGGAATGACACGAGTAATCCAGAAATGAGATTCTGAAGGCCTGGATAAGGTCACAGGCCATATGTGCCTCTGAGGGCAGAAAATAATAGGCACTCAAATACTGGATAAAGAAATGAATTATAGAACCTTAAGACAGAGCTATAGTGAATTAAATATTTAATAATGCTGTCATTTCATCTTAATTTTTTTTTTTTTTGGTCAATTCTTAATTATACAAAAACTATGACTTGATCAAGGCCTTCACTCCGAAATACATTTTAGGTCTTTACTAGCTCCAATTCCTTTTCTTTCCTTTTATTAAGCCAAAGACAAATTGAAGTCACTATGATATATGTCATTTTCTGTATGTGAGGGGAATTTATGAAAATCAAGTGATTATTATGACCAAAGAGGGCAAGAAGATAAAAAACGCCTTGGGTCCACACACCCAGTAATTAAAACTGCATGAGTGCACACACAGACAGACACTCTCCCACTTGCTATCAGCCACATCTGGATGCCTAAAGTAACCATTCTGATTCACATGGTTTAATCACAGCTTTGCCTCAAAGAACTCCTCTTCCTAACATAACCAATCTTTATGTTTTAAAAATAGCCAAAATATTCTTTTGGCAACATTTCAAATGAAGAGGGTCAAATTAATAATCTTTCCAAAATTGTATTAAGTTGTCTTTATATAACAATCTAATTGGATGTATCAATGGCTTCTATAACAGAATTCTTAACACTCCGTAATATATATGCTGTAAGACCTTGTCAGGAGCTTAAACCAATGGAAGAGTTGAGGAAATTGGTCTGGAATTTGTTAAACATTTAAAATTATAAAGCCTTTGAGAAGCATTTTTTGTCCTTTTAATTAGTAATAGTAATGATTTGCCGTCAGTAGGAAAGAATCTAAAGATATAGTTTAAAGAAAAAGGGTTTAGAAAATAGTTTGAATAGTCTGTTTAGTAGGAGTTACTTGGTACCTTTACACGTTATTAAAAATGAAAAAAACAAAAAAGAAAAAACTATAAACTTTAGGTAAATCCAGTGGTTCAAATGGTAAAGAATCTGTCTGCAACGTTGGAGACCTACGTTCAATCTCTGGGTCATGAAGGTCCCCTGGAGAAGGGCATGGCAGCCCACTCCAGTATTCTTGCCTGGAGAATCCCCACGGACAGAGGAGCCTGGTGGGCTACCGTCCATGGAGTCACAATCAATCAGACATGACTGAGCTACCAACACTTTCACTTTAGGTAAATCCAAGTAAACTCATAAAAATTCTATGTACATATAACCTGAATAAAGTTTTCTTAAAAGCTTAAATTAAAAAATTAAAGTCTGGATGCAGTAACTGCATATGGTCCAGTTACCCATTACTCATCACAGTGAGAATGGGAGGCCATACCTATGCATGTCAGCCAGTCTGGACAGGACACGAGCTGCGCTGCTGAAACTTCTGTTCTTCTCGTAATACCTCCAGAGTAGATCCATATAACGGACTCTGTTTTGATCAACTTTGGCCATTCGTACTAGATGTGGCTCCAGAAATGGAGAAGCAATCTGGAAATCGTACAGTTGTTCAGAAACATCTTCTGACCTCCCACTTGCTCTTTGCATAATAAATAAATCATCACTTTATAGGTGTGCCTTGTTTTATGAATACATAAGCAATATTATAATCCAGTAACAGAGAAGAAAGGGGCAATTTTTCTCATTAAAAATTATCAAAGAATTGCTATGCCAGTTGTATTATGTTGATACAAATAATTTATTACAATCCAATTGGAAATCTTTTAATAAACTTTGAGAACACAGTTACTGATTTCCGGCCTCTGAGCTCAAAGACATCCTTGCCACAATCTGTTGCCATTTTACAGAGTGAGGAACACTGACACTTAGGGTAGTGAAAGGACATTTGTGAAGCAGCTTAATGGCAGAGTTAAGACAAAGTTCAGGTCTCTGAATTCATAATCCATTGATTCTCATGCCACAATATAAACAGTCCCAATCAGCTTCTAAATAACAAGAAAATGAGAGCAACAGGATACCTTGCTCACTAGAAAAAAGTACTACATTACTTGGCTTTTCACTAACACCTAACGGTTGGTATTTCCTAATAACCATATATACTAACCCACTGAGTTAATGCTACTTAAAAATATAAATTAATACTATTGGTATAAAAAATATTTACCTGTAGCAGTTTATCTGCAAGGTCTGCTTGTATTAGCCAATTATAAAGGGCAATACTAAAGAGCTCATCTTTGGATCGCTGAGACAATTTAAGCATTTGCTCAAACTAAAAAAAAACAAAACAGTAAAAATTAGCACAGTTACATGCTTGATCTGACCTTCAGTCTTTTAAACCTCTAGCAAGAAATCAAGAATCTTTAAATGGTAAGTTCTGAGAGCTATCACCTTTCCATAGATGATTATACCACCGCCACCACCGTGCAGAATTTCTAAATGCAGTGCATTTTCAGGATGAAAATACACTGTGTCCCTTACATGATGTCCTGCTTCTTCATTACTCAGCATGTTGGGATCAGATGACAACACCGGAGGCCCGGGCTTCTTGGGGACGCTGGGAGACTGAGGCGCGGCCTTACTTTGATTTACCAGTTCCTGAAGAGTATCCGTAATGCACTTGTAACTGTTTAATCTGAAAAAGCATGAAAGAGGAACGGTTACATGATTTAGTTAGCAACTGGTTAACAATCGAAATATAAACTAAAGGTAATTTTGAACACGCACATAATTTGGTATTAAAAATAATACAAACCATACACTTTTCCTATAGGTTTGAGAGGCATTTGTTTAGAAGGGTGAACTCATAAAAACGAAACACATGTCTTAGATTGGTTATATATTTCCTTTATGAATATCCACTGTTTTTTAGCAGTCTCTAAGCATTTAAAAATCATCCTTTAAAATACTAAAACAAAACAAAACAATTAATCTTCATTTAGAACCAGACACTGAGGGCTTGACGGGTGAGGCAGCACTTTTGTTTCCAAAAAATTTTATCGCATTTAAAACTGACATTAACGTGTATGCACTGCTATAGTCAAAACGGATAACCAAAAAGGATGTACTGTATAGTACATGGACCTCTACTCAGTGTTGTCCGCTAGCCTGTATGGAAGCCGGTTTGGTGGGGCGGAAGGATGCGTGTATATGTATAGCTCAGTTCCTTCACTGCTCACCTGAAACTACCACACTCTTGTTAATCACCTATACCCCAATACAAAATAAAGTTTAAAGTTTGAAAAAAACAAAAAACAAAAAACCCAGAAGCAAAAAACTGACAGCAGTACAATTTCAGAAAAACCACAGAGGTAGTTCAAAATATTTCTTAAGAATTCCCACCAGACTATAATTTTATCCCTAGGCAAAGAATTAGAATATTGATTCACACCTTTGAGAAAATGGGCATTTTCAGGAAAAACATAATTCAGTTTTATAAGGGCTGTACTTGAAACATGATTTTCCTAATACTACCAGTCAAACTTTTCACAAAGAAAAGTCCTGTATCTATAAAGTTGAGACTCTGCTAAGGTGACAAAACTCACCTTTCCTGGAAAGCCTGAAGTCCTACGATGTCCTCTTCTGGTTCTCCGTGTTTATAGAAATGAAGTCCAAGACCCTGAGGATCTTTTTTTTCTGCAGCAGTAAGAGAGAGCTCCACCACACCCTCATAAAAACGCACTAATGGGAAAGAGTTAAGGCATATTATTAAGTGGGTACATTTTTCCTTAGCTGGCTTATAGAAGCTGGTACAGTCATCAATACTAAGACACAAGAAATTTATTTTGTATGTCTTATCACTGGGGCCACTGAAAATTGAAGGAAGATTCGCCTCTGAGTTGAGCAGAAGGTATGAATCATTTCGTTTCTCACCTTGCCTATACTGAGCACAAACACTGGATAGGTCCACTTGATTGCTGATTTTCTGATACTCCTTTAAGGATTCCCTTAACATTCTTTCTTTTTCAATCTTATTTTGAACTTGTCGGGAATGCTGGAGAAGCTCATTTGCCTAGAAGTAGAGATGATAAGACCTTAGAAAGATATGAAATCAAGCACACAGATGATGCTGTCAATACAGGTTTTAGTTTATGTCTAAATTTACATCTGGTTTATAACCATCAAAGATAAAAACAACTCTGCAAACTTACTTCTTCTTAATTTTAGGCAGAAAAATTTTTGACCAAAATATCCTAGCTATTCTTAATTCCTCTCTCAAATATGTTAAGACAGACAGCTTTTGATTGGTAAATCTCTTGCCTAGTAAATACATTATTGGTCAGCAGGCAGTCCGGGAAACACTGATTTTTTTAAGGTTTTTTCACCTGTAGGAAAGGATCAATAAAAATTGCCCAATTAACTAATTTATTATACACAAGTTTTAGTGATTAAAAAAAATTTTTTTAAAGAAAGGCATATTTAACCATTTTTTCCCGTATGGTCTAGAAATACTATCAAAGATTCTTTATGAAAAATTTATATATGTATTTTAAGAAATAGTATATTCCCACTTCCTTCTTACACAGAGGAGAATTCTGAGGTCATGAAAGGCTAAGAGACCTACCCCCAGGTCATATGTCAAGAAAAAAAGAGAATTTCTGATTACAGTACCACTGTGCTCTTAGCATACTGCAAAAAACACCAAACAGTTAAGAGAGCATCATACCTTAGAACAAACTGCATCGTCAGTGCTATAAAGAAGTGGGCAAATGTCCTGTAAGTGTAAACTAATGCCATCAACAGCAGCATTATCTCTGATGTAGCAGTTGATTAGAGAAGCAATTAATGCCCCAGTCAGTTCCTTGTCCCTGATTACCAGGTCTTTAAAGGTGGTGATTTTCAACTGTTCTTGAAATTCCTAGGAGTATAAAAGAAAAATTTTCCTTTAATCAAAAATATAGGAATATCGTATTTCTGCACAGAATGAAATTTCTTCAATAATTTAAAATAATTAAAACATTAAAAGCCTCTATAATTTAAAAAATATACTGAAGTATAAAAATAATAAAATTTTACAAATTTTCATAGATCATAGAGAATTGGAAAAGAACCTATAGTATGCCTATTCCAAATCTCTCACTTTACAAACAGAAAGCAAAGCCCAAGTAAGAGCCAAAACTGGAGGCAGGCCTCCTGACTTTAGTTATAACTAGGAAAAAAAAATCAATTGTCTACATTAAAAAATCTTTAGCTTACATTTATCTATCCAAAGTAATGTGTCTCCTGCTTGCTCAGTTGTATCCATCTCTCTGCAACTATAGCCTGCCAGGCTCCTCTGTCCGTGGGACTGTTCGGGCAAGAAGACTGGAGTGGGTTGCCATTTCCTACTCCCAGGGATCTTCCCAACCCTGGGATCAAACCTGTGTGTCCTGTATTGCAGGTAGATTCTTTACCACTGAACCATCAGGAAAGCCAAAATAATGTTCAACTTCTATTATTCAAGGACTTCTAACTCTAGAGTTTGATCTCATTTTGAACAAATCAGGTTACTAAAATGGAGTTCTAAAGTATTGAGGTGATTTATACCACAGTAACATTTGGTTTAATGATTTGACTACTATCTTTTCCTAAATTTCAGCAAATACACAATCAATGCTCAATTTTTGATTTATATTTAATTTGCATTCCATGAGCATGTTGGGAAGGAAGCTTTGAAGATGGGTCACAAAAAAAATAATACCTAGGCTAAAAGTTGACCTAGATTATGCTTACCAGCCAATAAAACTAGAAATGATTATTCTAGCTGTCATGGAAAAGAAAACAGCTTTCATAATTAAGCATATTCATTTGAATCTTTAAAAAGATAACAGAAAATACGTCTTTAAAAGGAACGAAACAACTCACTGGACAATACTGGAAAGAACACAAAGACTGTCTTTTAACTTCGAAAACTGATACTTAAAAGTCAAGAATCAAAACATTTTTGGGTAACCAAATAGCCCTAGAGGATAAGGAATAGAACTGTAGTTAATAAATATGGAAGAAACCACAGACTTAGAAAATTCTGTAATAATAAATGAAATAACTGATTCAAGTAATGATTATCAATTGATGTGATGAAAGCTTGATGAAAGTTCGATGAAGAATTTCATAACAGCAGGACTAGACTTAACTTTTGAATCCAATAATCAATGTTAATATGACTAAAAGTGGGACAATCAAATATTTTATGTCTCCTAATAAATTTAATTAATACATTAGTTAATAAACATAATAAATGATTATCTGAGGTATTCTATTCTTTCTCAAATAAATGGACCTGAACTTATCAAGCTTCTATAGACTTGATTTCCATTTCACAGGAAATGCAAGAAACAGGCAAACAAGTTCACTACAAGTACACCAATTTGCTACAATGCAATAGCAGAGAGAGGGAGAGAATGAATTACTCTAGACTAAGAGACTAAAGAGAAATAGCAACCAAATGCAATGAGTGAATCAACTGTTCAGATACTGATTAGAATAAACCGATTTTACAAAAAGCTATTTTTAAGACTTGTAATTTCACTATTTCAGATGCTACCAAAGAATTGATAATATTGCTAAACATAATAATGAAATTGGTGTTCAAGAAAATGGCCACCTTTTTAAAGGAATACATATTAAAGTATATAGAAATGAAAAGACATGATGTCAGAAATCTACTTTAAAATAATTCAGTGAAAAAGAAGGAGATAGATTAAGCAAAAGGGGTAAAATGAAAATGCTGAATACAAATGAATTGTGTTATTTAAAAATATCTTTAGTAAAGTAAGATTTCATCCACATATCACAAACTTGTGGTTTTGACAATGAATCCCTCATGTTATCAGGGTGGCTCAGACAGTAAAGAATCTGCCTGCAATGTGGGAGACAGGGGGATTAGTTGTTGTACTTCCTCTACTTTGTGTATGTTTAGAAATGCTCACAATGAAATTGATAGGTAGGAATAAATTTCCCTTAAACCACCTAACATTCAGATAAATGCAAATTACCTTTATCCTTAATAAGTAGTACAAATGAGGGCAGCAAGAGCAGCATGGACCATTCTTTTCCCATAGTGCTGAGCATCTCTCTTTAAAGTAGGAACGTTTAATCTACATAACTAGATTCCTTGAATTAATATTCAAAAAGTCTGCATATGTGTCTGTATGCATTCTTTGAAGGTAGGGAGAGACAGATTTGATCTGATTCCCATAGGGATCAGATAAATAAAGGTTACAATTTACTGTTGGAAAAATATCTTTGGTAAAGTAAGATGTCATCCACATATCACAAACTTCTGGTTTTGACAGTGAATCCCTCAAGTTACCGGGGTGGCTCAGACAGTAAAGAATTTGCCTGCAATGTGGGAGACCCAGGTTTGATTCGGAGAAGGCAATGGCACCCAACTCCAGTATGCTCACCTGGAAAATCCCATGGACAGAGGAGCCTGGTAGGCTGCAGTCCATGGGGTCACTAAGAGTTGGACATGACTGAGTGACTTCACTTTCACTTTTCACGTTCATGCACTGGAGAAGGAAATGGCACCCCACTCCAGTGTTCTTCCCTGGAGAATCCCAGGGACAGGGGAGCCTGGTGGGCTGCCGTCTATGGGGTTGCACAGAGTCAGACATGACTGAAGCGACTTAGCAGCGGCAGCAGGTTTGATTCCTGCATCAGGAAGATCCCCTGGAGAAGGGAATGGCCGTCTATTCCAGTATTCTTGCCTGGAGAATTCCATGGGCAAAGGAGCCCCACAGCCTACAGTCCGTGGAGTTGCCAAGAGTCAGACATGACTGAGCGAATTTCAGTCTTCAAGTTATCATGCTTTACTGCAATTTTCTCATTGCATACTAATTTATCATAACCTAAATGCTTCCCAAAATAATCCCTCCTGAATCTAAGTGCAAGATTAAACCTTACGTAAAACAAGTTAGCCACAATATTAATAGTATGATTTTTAAGGAAGAAAAATTTCCTACCTTCTGAAGTTCTCCTACAATAACAGTGAATTGATGTTCACAAAGAAGTTTCCATAGAGCCAGAGCCTGGTATGATTTTCGAACCAACTGCTGGATTGCCTGAAGTGAAATCTTTTCACTCAGTTGAGCCTCTAATTACAAAACACAACTAATGAAGTTTGCAAAATGACAGGTTGGGTTTTATTTCAAGTAAGACAACACTTCATCTCAAATAAAGACAACCATAGTGAAGGGTGAGATCCTTATCGTCTCCTTCTGCCGATCACAGGGAATGACAGTCATGAGTTGTTGAATTCATGGCTTTATCCTCTCAGTATATGTAAGTGCTTCTGTGTGTGTGCATACATAAATAGTAAAAATGTTGCCATTTTGGACAACTTACACCATTGTTTTTCTCTGCTCAGTTATATTTTCACAGGTTACTCATATTGATAATTCCAGTGCATTTATTTTAATTGCTGAGTATTCCACCATGTAAATTTTACCACAATTAGGTCCATTTTTCACCTGAAGGACATTTCTATTGTTTCCAGTGTTTTGCTACAGTAATGCTATAAATATCCTTAAAAAAGGACTCCTTGAAAACACAGTCAGGTTTTGATAGGAATTCTTTTCATATTAAGATGCACTAGAGAATCATGAAATCAACTCAGTCAGTCATGATAGCTTTTTTCCCCCTCCCCCTTAAAAAAGGAAATAGAATGAAAAGGGGGGAAAAAAAGAGTACAAAATAGTTTTAGTACTTAATTTTGCTTAAAATTGTGTTCAGTTGTGTGTGTATGCTTTTAAACACCTGGGTCATAATGTAAAAATTATTTCTTACTGTGAGGAAAAAGGTCTGATAAAGACTACGCCTGCATATATACTAAGAAGTGAAACTGCTGGCTTTGAATACATACACATTTTTAGCTTTTACTACGTATGATCAAATTGCTCACCAAAGTGGTTATTTCAGTGTATACTGCCAGCAATTTGAATGCTCCGCTTTGTAAAAATCCTTACTATTACTTGTATTTTATCAAGCTTACCTGAGAAGAAGTACTAAGAATTTGCAAATACTAAACAGAAAACTGGATCCGACAGGAAGGGAAGAAAGTACGTTGGGACAAAAGTAAATGGCTGGGTCTTAATTGGCAAAGTTCTATAAGCCAGAATAACTGGCTCAAACAAGGCAAAGAACTTAAAAAAAAATAATTAAATGGCAGACAAAACTTAAACAATATTTTATTACTATTCCAAGTCACATCTGGAATAATTAAGGGTTACAACAACTTTTCAGTTCCTTTGCTCCTTCCTTAGTTGTTACTTTTTATAATTGATTAAAAAAACCCCACAAAAACCTAACACTTGATTCATACTGAAGCGCTGTAAGAAATACCACTTCCCACACATAAGGATAGAAATTTTAAAAAAGAAAAAGAAAAATTACTGGTGATAATGTGGAGAAAACTGGAATACTTTGTGTACTAGTGGTATAAATGTACAATGGTACAGTTGTTATGAAAAAGTTATGGTGGTTACTCAAAAAATTAAAAATAGAACTACACATAATGCAGCAACTACAATTCTGGATACATAAGAAAATAATTGAAAGTGGGAACTCAAATTTCTATTTGTATACCATAGTCATAGCAGGATTATAAAAATACCCCAAAGGGTGAATGCCTTCCTAACTAGGATCCCACAAACCGTGTGATGTGGCCAAAAAAATTAATTAAAAAGAAAAAAAAAAAAAAAAGGTACATATCATCATGTTTTCTGGTGGAAGAAAGGAAAAAATAATTATGAGCTGAAAGTTATGGAAATATAAGATGTCCATATGATACTTATGCAAATAACACTAATATTATTTTAATAAAAATATTCATTAACACAAATGACCTGATCAAGAGATGCCCACTGTTTTCTATCCACCTAAGAAAACTCTCTGCTCAGGTCATCAACATTTAACTGATCAATCAGAAGCAATAATTTACCATGCAACTTCCTCTGCAGCTCCTGTTGCATCTGCTGAGTATTTCCATTTTCAGGACGCATGAACCCTATCAGCCGCTGCTGTACTTTGGCAGCAGTACTGAAACAGAAATTCAAGAAAATAATTAAAGGGGTTGTGCAACTATTACCATCACCTAATTTTAAAGCATTTTTACCCACTTTCCATTTGCAGTCAATTCTTTTTTTAAAAAATATAATTTAATTGGAGGCTAATTGCAATATGTTGTTCAAAATTATAAATAGCATTATACTACTAATAGCTTGACTATAATTGAATACCCTAGCCAATACATGTGGCACTAATGGTAAAGAACCTGCCTCCCAATGCAGGAGATGTAAGAGATGTGGATTTGATCCCTGGGATGGGAAGATCCCTTGGAGGAGGGCATGTAATTAAAAGTTTACAGTGTCACTTCAAATTAATTCACTGAGGGAGTGATGTGAAGTTTTTACAAGTTTATATCACTTTTGTAACAACAAAAAATGTTCATCCTAAATGTGTGTCCACACAAAAACTTCTACAGCAAAGTTCATATCAGCATTATTCATAATAGTCAAAAAGCTAGCTGAAACACACAACACTGTAAATCAACTAAACTTCACAAAACGGAAAAATTTTTAAAAAAGATAAAAGCTGAAACAAGTTTAATATGTATCAAATGATAAACAGAAAAACGAAACCAAGGACTAACACACACTACAGGTGACAATATTACACTAAGAGAAAGAACCCAAAACAAAAGGTTACATATTATATATTTTCATATACATAAAAGATCCAAAATATGGCAGGTCCACAGAGACAGAGAAGACTAGTATTTGTAGGAACTGGGGGATGGGCAACTGTGGAGTGCCATCCATGAGATTCATATAGTGAAACTCAAATATCCAAGTGAAAAAAAGTGAAAGTAAAAGTCGCTCAATGGTGTCCAACTCTTTGTGACCCCGCAGTCTGTCCAAGGAATTTTCCAGGCAGTAGAGGAGTGGGTTGCCATTCCCTTCTCCAGGGGATCTTCCCAACCCAGGGATTAAACCCAGGTCTCCTGTATTGCAGGCAGATTCTTTTACTTGGTGGTGGCACCTTTGGAAGGTAATTAGGTCTGGGTGAGGTCATGAGGGTGTAGCCCCATGATGAGATTGCTACCCTTATAAGAAGAAAGCAGAGAACTTTGGGTCTGGTTCTCTCTCTGCCACATAAGACACAGAAAGAAAGCAGCTGTCTGCAAACCAGGAAGAAAGTCCTCGCCGGAACTTAACCATGCTGACACTCTATCTCAGTCTTCCAGCCTCCAGAACTATAAAAAATAAACGTTTGTCATCTAAGGCAGTTTATGGTATTTTTGTTACTTCAGCTTGTTATTAAGATAGGGAATGACTGCTAATGGGTATAAGGTTTCTTTTTGGTGTGATACAGCTGTTCTGGAATTAGATAATGGTGATGAAATTTTAACTTTATGAATATACTAAAAACCATGAAACTTATTTAAAAGGACAAATTTTATAATATGTAAATTAAATCTCTGGGACAAAAAGGGAAACAAATTTTACTTATTCTTACTTTGGATTTCCTAATGGTCCCCCAGTAAATTGGGAGTTTCTGTCTAGAAATTCTTGCAAGCCTTTCAGTTCTAGTAGCACTGACTCCAGCAGCTGGGAGGGAACGCTACTTTCAATCTGAAAAAGAAGAAACATTTTCAAAAATGTAAAACCAATGAAAAAGAGTAGCCATAAAAAACATATACTCTATATACCCATAAATGAATAGTGAATTTTAATTTTGAGGTACCCTATCTTCACAAATAGAAAAGTTATTCCTTATATTAATTTATACTTGGTGACCAAAATAAAGGGCTAGACACCCACATTCCACCCTTGCTGCTTTCATTAATCAGGTATAATTTACAGACAGTAAAATGCACAAATCTTAAGTGAACACTTTGATAGCTTTTTACATCTTAAGAGCCACCAGCCAGACCACAATACTGAATATTTCCAACAACCAACAAAGTTCTCTATTGCCCTTTTTCATTAGTGCCTCTTCAAAATTCACATAAACAGAATCATATATTAAGTAAATACACTCTGATTTTAGAAATGTGATTTTTAAGAGTATCACAGCTAAAAATATATTTGATATCTTTACACTGGAAAAAGAAAAAAGCTTAAAATAAGTTTCACACATACTTCATATTAAAAAATTTTTATTACTTGAATTTATGATAATACAAATTTCTGTTTCTTAAAGCACTCTGGAAAGTATGCCAATGCATGAAATTTAGTGCTATGTTCATGGAGTTTGGAGGCATGTAAGCAAAATATTAAACAGTAATTTTGAGCAATATTAAGTATTAGGACTGACTATGTAGCCCTCATAACAATGTTACAAGGAAGATACATTCTCATTTTACTTTATTAGGTTCTGTATGTTAAATTTACTCATCAGTTAACAAGTGACAGAGCTTGAGATGTAATTCAGGGGGTGAACAGTTTACTGAACATGTACACACACACATACAAGAAGGAATAATCATTGCATGCTGTTTATAACATTAAGAAATATGAAACAATCTACTTATCCACTGAAAATATAAACTGGTTACATAGAGATGATGGAATACTATTACATAACACACTTACTGCAGTGATCTCTCTGTTGCCACTCTTAAATATTCTCTCCACAACTAAACTGGCATCCCATATGTTTCTGGGGAAAAAAAAAATGTTTTAATGATTGTGCTCTAGATTAATAAAAACATTACAATAGGTAGTAAATCCTTTTGCTGTGTGTTTATTTAGTTTTTAAAGTGTGGCAATGACTTCATTTAATGTTTTACTAAGTTATCTGAAAGAATAACAACAACAAAGAAAAAACAGGAAAACTTCCAAACTTGATGTCATTTCACATAATGAAATACTGCTGAGGAAAAATCAAAGACTCTGGGTAATAAGTTGCAAACAAGGAAGTTCTGAGTTATGAGTTCTGCACTGTTTCACATTTTTAAGCAAAATGATTCATATGAGAGCATATGTCTCAAATTTAAGAAAAACACGCCAGACATGATGATTACTTGGATACAGCAGAATGATTGCAAAATGGCTGTAATTCTATATCTACTCGCGACACCTAGCCTCTTTACAATATGACTCTGATGCCTGTTTTATAACGAGGAGTCTATTTCCCATCTTTTGAACCTGGGGTGGCTCGGAGATGTCCCCTTGACAAGTAAACGAGGTGGAAATGATAGGCCAGTTCTGAGCCCAGGCATCAGGAGGCTCTGCAAGTTTCTACTCTCTCTCACGCAACCTTGGTACCACCAAATCAATGATCTTTGACTAACCTGCTAGAGAATAAGACAGCAATCCAGCTGTCCCAGCTGAGGCTACTCTAGACCAACACACAAACAAAACCCTGAACATGTGCCAGAGAGTTCTGAGTAGAACTCTCTTCTACCTGAGATGATTTCATATTATGGAGTGCTTTGTTACACTCCATGTTAATATACACAGATATATTTTGAAGACACATATACATATGTGAAACATAGTAACAAAATATAATTTGATGTTTAGATAATAGAAAAGCTGAATGACAGAAAACCATCTTATTTATGGACAAGTGAGCTTAAACTATAATTAAATTTAGTAGGAATAAACGATGTTCCAAATTTGAAGCTAAAAATGTTCAGCTGTACAAAATGGAACAAGGTGAGCAATAGTTAATTATTCTATAAAACACTTACCCCATGATTCGAGAAAAGTAAATGCAAATACCATTGTGTTTTCCAGAGTACACAATCTCTGGTCCAGCCATACAACTCATACTTGTGGCCTGAGTTGCTGGGCTTCCCAAAGCACACACTGGAGTAGACACGGCAGGCGGGTGAACACCTTATACACACATAAGAAAATAAAATCTCAAAATTCAACAGTGAACATGCAGAATTCTCAAAAACCCAAGTCAATTGTACCTGAGCCCTAGGAAAAAACAGTTACAAAAATACTGAAATAAATAGTAATTTAATCTGATTTTCCTTGACAAGAAGTAAGACGTGGGAACTTGCTTAGGAGCTTCCAGGTTGGCTTTCAAGTGTGGCAATGCAGGATGAAAAGGAGAGCAGGCTTGCAACCACTGCATCTCAATGGTGGGAGTGGAACAGGTCAGTTAGTTCAGTGCTGGTGATTAAATCCTGGTACTCACAAAGGGGGCTTTCTAGGTAGGCTAGGTAAAAGCATTCACGGCCGAACGCCAATGCTTGTTTAGATGCCGCTTCTATTAAATTACATTATTTTCAGGGGAATAGGAGAAGTTAATCTTCCCCATTCTGTTAAGAATAATAATTCATTATGATGGCTCCAAAAAGAATAATAATAGCATCCTAAAACAGAGAAAAGAGGTACCTTGAGATGGTGTCCCTAAGAAGGATGGATTTGGATACAGAGTACCACTAGGAACAGGAGAACCTGAAAAGAAAACAATACAAAGACTGATAAAATTATCTCCCAGTTTTTTGAATCTGATCAAAATCAGACACAGAAACTATTTCTAAGTGTAAGAGTAAGGAGGGGCACCACTCAATATATTCAAGAATTAGGGACCCATGTGCTAGAAATTTTCTAACAATTCCCACTTTGAAAAACACCTAGGAGGGAATTTGTTATTAAATCACTCAACTTTTTCCTGTTGAATAAGTAACAAATGAGTTCTGTAAATATTGATGCTTACATCTTGTTTCCCAGTATACACTAAGGATTCACTATATATAATTCTAATTAGACATCTATAGAATTATTCCCTAACAATCCAGTAGCAGAAAACATAACAACATTTTTTATCCATTAAAATATGTTACTATGTGTGCTCAGTGGTGTTTGACTCTGTGACCCCATGGACTGTAGCCCACCAGGCTCCTCTGTCCATGGTATTTTTCAGGCAAGGATACTGGGGCAGGCTGCTATTTCCCACTCTAGAGGATCTTCCCAACCTGGGGATCAAACTCACATCTCCTGTGTCTCCTGCCTTGGCATGCAGATTCTTTACCACCAAGCCACCTGGGAAGCCCTAAAATATGCTACAAAGCTTTTAAAATTCAAGTTCTGTAAGAAATAGTTTCATTTCAGTGTTTCATACTCACTAGAGTAGACAGGAGAGCCCAGGATGGGACCAACATTACTCGGAGTGGGGAGAGTGGTCGGAAATCTCATCTGTGCTTCACCACCGTACCTATTTTTATGATAACAGGGGCTGAGTTTATTCAGTGAAACTATCCATCTTAAAAGCTGGACTTGTTTCAAGTCCTGCTTAGCTTCAGCATAAACGCTTTAAACATTAGTGACTTCAATGCATCATGCTGACAGTGAAATACACACACAGATACCTAATAAAATACTTATTTAGTAAATGTTGACTTGAAACTGCTACCAAGAAGAATTATAAGGGACTCTGGCAATTTCTAAAAAAGGGTCTGTGAAGCATAGAATTTATTTAATGAGTGTATGGTACTATAAATCCCACACTAGAATTATGGTTAGACTACTCAAAAAATTCTTTTAAAAAATTGCATTTTAAATTTATTCTTAGCTAAATATTTTCCAAACAATATCTTTTTGATACCCAAGTTTTCTTGAAGTAATGCAGACTCTCTCCATGCAAATGATACAGAGAGCAGAATTGGTATAGTCTTAGAGGAAGCTGAAAAGACAAATGAGATAGTAACTGAGGTAGAAAGAAGACCAGACAAAAGAAGTTGGAGAAGAGAATCCAGGGAAAGGGTTACAATGCATAAATTACGCTCATCAAGGTGCTTCCAGGTGTATTATCACCTTTTTCAGATTTCATCTTTTTGCAAATAAATTTTACTAACTTGCCTATATGGTCACTTAAATGTTTACTTGTTAACGACCACATTAGCCAATGCATCCATTGAAAAAAAGTGGTCAAAAACAAGAGAAAAGGGACACACGTACCTGAAGAAAGCCCGAGTAGCCCAAGCAGATACTTCTCTGTCACAGGCAGCAGTGGAACAAGCAAGAATAAGGCAAGTTGCACAAGCCTGGTCTTCCTGCAAAAAAAAAAAAAATTATCTTCCCTTAGAATAAACATAAACATTTTGAATGAAGTTTTGTTTACTGCTGTATCCAGTGTTTAAATATGTGTACAGAGCAGGTACTTGATAAATACTTACTGAATCAATCAAAGCAGCAGGTATGAAAAAGGAGAAGCAAACACGATTGGTTTAAAGTTTCTCATAGGCACCACTATTAAAGGATGTTCTCTTTTTCTTTTTGTCTAGATTCTATTTTAGTTTCTGGTTTAGTCACCTCCCTTTTTTCTCAAGGTGTTTTAATCTTTTAGAAAACAACAACAGCTAACATTTATTAAGTACGTGCCATGTGCCAGGCACTATTTTAAGAGTTTAGAGCATATTATAATTTAATACATATTTTACACATGAGGAAATGGAAGCTCAGAGAACTCAAGTAATCTACTCAGATGGTGGAGCTGGTTTGAATCTAGAGTGTGTATATTTAACTTTGATCTGATATTCCTGACTTTAAGCATTCCCAGTATTACCTCATCATTTTTAGTTATGGTTTTAAAATACTAAAGTACCCATCACTGTTACCCAAAATGTTTTCCTCATGTCATTAAGCAAAAAAAAAAATTAAAAAGTCATTTATCTGTAAATGTCTTATCCTTTATTTTACTTTTTAGAAAACTTTTAGTTAATATTTTATATTGTGGTATAGCCAATTAACAAAGTTGTGATAAATTCAGGTAAAGAGCAAAGGTACTCAGCCATACATATACATGAATCCACTCTCCTCCAAACTCCCCTCCCACCCAGGCTGCCACATAACACTGAGCAGAGTTCCTTCCATATGCTATAATGCAGGTCCATGTTGGTTAGCCATTTTATCTGTATTTATCTATAAATGTCTTGTCCTTTTACATTTGTCATATAATTTGACCATCACACTCTTACTAGTACATTTTAATAAGAATTTATCAACAGAATGAAAAATATGAGCATTTACCATAATAAATCTTATAGCATATTAATCCTATTCCCAAACACCAGTACAAAGATGATTAAAGCAAAGAAGGAAGAACAGTATTAATCACAGCAGTTTGATCCTAACTTATATAAAATGTAGCTATCATTCTCATTGTTTAAAATATCATCACAGTAAAAAAAAATTACAAATAATTACCTGATGTAATTTAAAGAATCTTTCAATCTCTTCTCCATCTCCACCCACATTACTCACAAGTAGATGCCTCAGTTGATCCACAGGTCTAAGTTTATGAAACATAAGACTCCCCTAAGAAGTTAAATAAAACAGATGAATAATAGATTTACTAAATATGGCTAGTAGCAACGGACCCTATATTAAAAAAGAACAAAACAAGAAAACTTCAACACAGAGTACACTGGTCAAAAAGATCATCTCATCTACATTTCAACTTCCAAGCCACCCTAGATCTATATATCCATATGGAAAACTTAAAAAGTAAAGCTTTATAAACCTTTAGCTAATGTGCAATACTAATACATGAATAGTCAGATATGTGGAACAAAGTAGAAAGTTCTGATACAAGCTCAAGTAAATACTAGAATTTAATATATAATAAAAGCTGCCCCTCAAACTAAAGGATCAAAATTAGATTATCCATTAATCACAAAGGCTCAAGTACGTCCACTTCAGAAAACACTGAAGCTGAATCCATATTCATACCTAAACCAGGATAAATTCCTAACAGGACAAAATAAAACTATAACAGAATAGTACTAAAAGAAACTATGGGTGAATGATTTCATGAGCTTAGAGTGTGGAAGCTTTTTTAAAAATAAAAAAAACTGTAACAGAAATCCCCCTAAATAATAGAATATCTCAACTACTTATAAACCTGTTCACCTGGGGGAAAAAAAATCTCAATAAAGGAAATCAAATGACAAACCAGAAAAGATGTTTGAGCCTAAATCACAAAAAGTTCCCTTAAATATATAGTTTCTATAAATCAAAAAAACAAACTTAATAGAGAAGTAGGTATAGAATCGGAACAGACAATTCACAGAAAAATAAACACTAGAAAAGACTGTCAACCTCACTCTTAATAAGATGGAGTACTGTACTTGTATAGGATGTAAGGAAATGGGCACTCAACAGTCACCGATGGTGACTGTATATATGCAGGGAAACCAGAAACGTCTTTCAAATTGATAAATACACATACTTTTTAACCCAGAACATGCAATTCTATAGTTCTACTCACACATGTGAAATTATATACGCACAAGTTTGTAGCATTATTTTTAACAGCAAATGATGATCCATTAATAGGGACCTAGTTAAATATAGTATATTCATAAAAATGAATACCTTTTAAATATAAAACAGAATGAGAAAGTTCTAATATCAACATGGAAAGATGTCTAAAATGTATCTTTGAAACATAAAAAGCAGCACATATGCTATTATTTGTTTATAAATATATTTGTATTGTTTGTATATCTATAACGTATCTCTGGAAAGATACAAACTCTGATGACATGGGAGTCTGTAAGGAGGGGACCCAAACCAGAAGGGAGATTTTATTGTGTATACCCCTTGGTTTACCACTGGAATTCTGTCAATGCATTACTACTTAAAAAATAAATACTAAAAAATGTTGTATACTACTTTATAAAGAGTGAGTTCCTTTTGTTGCATTTTTGGTATTTATAACTATTCCTTAAGAATATTTTAAGAGTAAACATTCCTAAGTGCTTAAGTAAATGACTCTATTAAGCAACTATTGCAGAATACTTTGACAAAAACGTGAAATACGGCTCTTTTTGTCTCTACCTTAACAGGATATGCACGTACCTGTGCTGAGAGGAGAACAAACTTCTTGGGAGGCAACATGTGCTGCTGTACAACAACCGGTGAGTCAGTTATTGGAATATGATCCTTATTTAAGGGTGTGATAATCTTATCTACTTTCAACTCATCTATTGCAGAAAGAGCCCAAGAATGACCGTCAACACGAGTAGTCATCTATGTAGAAGAAAGAAATTTTTGTATACATATAATTAAAGTTACATAAAGCAAAATCTTCTAAAAAGGATACAACCTTTGAATAAATGTAGGATTTAACAAATTAACAACACATTAGGATGAATATTCTCAAAAGTCAGTATTTAATTTTTTAATACCTAATATTTTGATTGAGCATCTTTTATGATAGTAAATAATCTTTTCATACTAGAAGAAAAAGGCAAATTTTTCTTAAACTAGATATAGTAGATACTATAACTACAGTTTTTTTCAATAACCAAAGACTATATACCTTCCACCTTCTTTCCAGGGTGAACTGATCTGCACTTAGATTCAGTGCTCAAATTTCCTGAGACATGGTTTTGCTCTCTTCTGAAGTTATATTTGCTTTCTAAACTAAGATATTCTTTTTTAAAAAGTATCTTGGTCCTCTAAAATATTTATTATAAAAAATTTAAAGCATCAATAAAATGTTGAAAGTACACTATATGTCCATATGCCTGATACCCAGATTTAACTATTGACAGCATTTTGCCATATTTGGTTTCTTCTCTCTTTCTATATTCTTTGAATTACTGAACTATTTAAAAGTTATGAATATCATGTCACCACTAAGTATTAATATATTTGCATGCATCTCTTAAAAATAAGGATGTCCTCTTAACATAACCATAAAACTATTTTTACATGTAAAAATATTAACATTTCTCTAATACAATCTACATAATCTTTCATAGCTGTATTGGAGAGACCAGAATTTGATTATTAATGTTCATGAGCTATATTTATATTTGTTTTTTAAGTCCACATTTGTTTGAGAACTCAAGTATACCGATGAAGTGATATGCTGTATTGACATTGAAGTTGCTCAGTTGTGTCCGACTCTTTGCGACCCAATGAACTGTAACCTACCAGGCTCCTCCATCCATGGGATTTTCCAGGCAAGAGTACTGGAGTGGGTTGCCATTTCCTTCTCCAGATCTTCCTGACCCAGGAATCAAACCCGGGTCTCCAGCATTGTAGGCAGATGCTTTACCATCTGGGCCACTATGATGTATAGTACCTACTTTAAAAACAAAAGCAAATAATAGCTAACATTTATCGAGGACTTCCTATGTGCAGGTAGTATTTTGAGCACCCTGAACACATGAACTCATTTAATCCTACTTTCACCCCCATAGAGGTAGGTACCATTAATATTAGAACTACTATAGATAAGGAAATTGAGGGCCAGAGCCATATTAAATCCTTTGAGTCACTGCCCTGAGAAAATGGAGCCAGATTTGAAACCTGCACCTCCTAACACTGTGCTCCCATCAAGACAGGGTTTATATCTTCCTGAGTTCTGAATCCTTACAGTCTATCACAGAATGAGGCATATACTATGTGCTCAGTAAACCCTAAAAGGTAAAGAAAAGAATTTGAGAAAGGTGCTCCTTGTCTCTATACCTACCTGCCTTTACCCCAGTTGCTTAGGCCACGTCAGAAACTTGGAAGAGCCCATTCAAACCATGTTCCCCCCTCCCAGGATTGCAGTCTTCCTCCAGCCATCTACACACACCTTTTCCCACTTCCCCTGACAAGAGGATTCAGTTTGAGAATAACCAAAAGCAGCCAGTGACAACTAGAGCCAAAATGCCTTTAAAGAGATGGCTCCAAAGAGATTCTCAGACATTCAGACCCTAGTGGGGGTTGGTTGATCTACTTTGATCAGCAGCCTCCAGGTGGTAGGTAATAAGAACTATACAAGGTCATCTAGGCGGACAGATGGAAGTGGAACAGGGGACACTCAGAGGACTGGGCATCTCTGGCCTCTTCTCAGCACCTTCTGGGCTGTGATGAGTGGCCCAGGTGTGGGGCTGGGCCGGGATAGGCAGGGGCCACATCTTTCTCCCAGGACCTCTCCATTGACTTCATGCAGTATGTGCTAATATTTACTTTTAAAACACAATTATGTGTTTGTGTATATACATTTGTATATGCAGGAGAAAGAGATCAAACAAGATGGAGTGAAGGGTAATTCCTTAATGTGGGGTTCAGTTTACCATTCTATTTTTGCATATGTTTGAAATATTCTATAATTAAAAGAAAAATGTTAAATATTTAGATGGAACTACAAATTAAAGAGATCATAAGAATAAAATTCTAAGTCATAACTAAAATAGATGGCCTCATAGTAACTAAAAACATAACATATTCAAATGGGACAAAGATAATTTCAGAAAGATGTAAGTATTTTCAGGTACCTTACAAAAATATTCTAAATGGGTTCCAATGTTTTCTTTAAAGACTTTTTTACCGAGTACCATACTGACTTCTCATCTTAGGAAAAACAAAGAACTAACAGTATATACTTCTTTTCAGTAAGACTGCTAATCATATTAGATTATTAGAAGCAAACAGTAATAAATTAAAAGATAAAGTTTCTCACAATTTTGTTTTTCATTTAAAATTATGTAAAACATTCTTTAACATCTCTCAAGATAACTCACCTGAGTTTCCATCATTGGCTTTTGGAAAGGAAATGTATCATGGTTGACACACCATAAAATATCATTATCTTCATTTTCTGAGGCTGCCATCAGCAGAATACCTAAAAGTTTAATACATAAAATCTCATTATAGGCTGTCAAATACACCTCCACAATAATCGTTAATAACATTACTAACATTAGTATGGATACATAAATATACATATTAATCTTTAGAAGTAAATAAGTTACTAAATAAACAATAAATAAATCCTCTAAAAGGACATATAATCAGTTAATCAGTGCTAGGGTAGCATCACTAAATGTTCTAGACTAAATGTTATTTTTTTTCAGATAAATACAACTTATTTGTACATTTCTAAAGTTAGTATATGTTTACAATAAGCTTATTAATTTAATCATTATAGTTTAAAAAAGTATTTAGTACATAAAAAATTGTTGACTTACAATCAATGCTATGTAATATTCAGTGAAACAGAGTTCATGTACTGGTTAATTCAAATACTCCATGAATAAAAATGATGAAGTTACTAGTGGAATGGCAGAGATAAATGTACTATGAAAGAATAACCTAAGCAATACTAGCTGACATTATAGTTTGGTTTTGAAATATGTTTTCCTAAGCTCAGTTCCAATTCCATCCACCAATTCGCTCCCTTTATTCTGAGTTTAGTGATATCAACCTTGAGTCCATTGGCTGACTATAGGTGATGGGATCCTAATTAATTATTAAGCTATGTAACTAGCTTGTAAGAAATTGAGAATAGTTTATATCAAGTAGCAAGAAAATGTTTTCTTAAAATTAGTGTATAAGGTTTGAAAAACTGAGGATTTGGGAATATGGCATTGTAACATGTATGATATCATAAGGGAAACGGACTGCCGGTCTAGGTTCGATGCAGAAGGCTTGGGACTGATGAGTGGGGATGATCTGGAGGGATGGTGTGGAGAGGGAGGGGGAAGGGAGGGGGTCCGGATTGGGAACTCAGGTACACTTATGGCTGATTTACGTCAATGTATGGCAAAATGAGTACAGTATTGTAAAGCAAAACAAACTAAAAAAATAAAAATTAATAATAAAAAAAAAAAGAAAAACTGAAATTTGATTGTATCATGCACATAGCTGAAACCACATTTTCCCTCAATAGATTTCTAGCTTTAAAACTTAATTCTATTTATGATGGCATCAAAAATACTTAGAAATACATTGAAGAAGTGCAAAATTTGTATAGTTTCTTACACATTACTGTAAAAAATTAAAGGGGGTATAATAGAAAGATATCCCACATTTATGGATTTGAAGGCAATATTTATAGGATGGGAATACCCCCCAAACTGATCTATATTTTCAACAATCAAAATTCCATCTGCTTTTTTTTAGTTGCAGAATTGACAGACTGATTCTAAAATTTATATGACAAAGAATTCTAGAATAGTCAAAAGAATCTTGAAAAAAAAAAGTTTTGAAATGGGAATTTTAAAACTTATGACAAAGCAATAGTAATCACAGTGGGATATTGGCATAAGGATGGCAAAAGGACTTCTTATTAGGAACTCTTTACCCATTAGCAGCAGAGTGACTACTAATGATGAAACATTAGGAGTGATGAAAACATTCTGAAATTAGATAACAGTGATGGTTATACAACTCTGTGAATAATCTAAACCCTACCAGAATGTACACTTTAAAAGGCTAAATTTTATGGTATGTAAAAACTGTATCTCAATTATATGTTATGAAGCTGCATGTTACAATGTATTTGAAAAAATTCCATTTGTAAAGGCAAGTTTCATTTGGGTGTCGAAAAATAAAACATTAGAAGACACAGTAGAATAAGCACAGAAAAGGCATTAAAATTATTATAAAATCAAAATAAACTAACAAATGCTTTCTCACATTGAAGAAAAGCACAAACAGGTTTTTCTAGTTTTGATGTTTAGCTAGAATCTCTTTTTTTAAAGTTAATTATGAATCCAAGAGTTCATCATCAAAATTTCATATTCCTGGATGCAAAATTCTCCATATCCATGAAGATATGGAAAAATGGTATCAGAAAAGTCATTCAAGTTTTCCTAACCATCCTGAAAAAACAAAGTTCAAAGTCTGTTACAAATAGATATATCACTGATTTTGACCAGTGAGTTCATATACAAGTACTTTTTAAGTTCAAAACAACTTAAAAAGTACTTAGATATTAAAAACTACAGTATTTATATATAGATATGAATGTCATATGTCGATGAAAAAATTGACATAAAATTTGAAATAAAAGCTAATTTAAAAAAACAGATAAAAAATCTGGATAAAAAAATCCAAAATTTTCTGAATTTTATTTGAAGTTTCCTTATTATTTTCAAATGCCTCACAAGGCAATCTAATTTTAAAAACTTTAAGCATCTAATATTCCATCTGACAATATTTCAGAATTTACCTTTACTATAAAGAGCTTTATGTACTTTTGAAGGCTTTTCCACAGTTGAAGATGCAGAGAATCCAGGAGGTAGGCGGACGTGGACTAGGGTCAATGTATTAGGTCGTGCCAATGGCTGTCTGAATGGACAAGTGCTGAAATACAGCCTTACACCTGATCATGGAATAAAATTATCCCTCATTAACAGGAAATAAAAGATACAAGATACACATGGTATTGAAGCAACTCCATAGAAAAACAGAATTCTGTTAAAGTCACATTTCATTTTCCTGACTGATCTTAAATCACCAAGCACTCTACTAGCTGGAGTGGTTTCTAAGACACCACCACTTGGAACTGGGAGATAAATCAACACCAGGAAGAGTCTACAACTGTAAGACCAGACTCTGTCACTAAGTATTAGCCACTTTACCTTTCAGGCCTGGTTTTACATCCATAAAATCAGAAGACAGAACCTGAGGAATCTTCTGACTTTTCAAAAGCCTTCATTTTATGAATTATTAATATAGCTTGACAAAACTGATACTTCTGGAAAGTATCACTGGATACTTTGGAAACACATTTCCAGTCATACATTTGCAAACCTGAAGATTGTAAAGTTATTGCAGTAATAGCACACAAATAAATAAAACAACATACCTGCATGTGTGACAGCCAGTAACTGACAGTCCAGTGATTCGGAGTTTTCAATCACTACTATTTGAACAATTGGTTTAAAAACAGAACGATCTATGGTCCTAGAAGAAAGAAAAGCTGAACTTTATGTTTTAAATGTATCTACTAAATTACCAGGAACATATTCCACCAGGATTCTTACATGTTTAAATATGCTAAAATAGTTTAAGACTAGTTTTTAGAAAGCAATGCAACAGCAGCAAGAACTAACAAAAACCCTCAATTCTGTGTTTTTAATACTAACACTGTTAAGAGTATTCCTTTTTTCAAAGACCATAAGAAAAGGCCAAGTCCACCAGATAAGTGGTTCAACAAGTTGTTCTTAGAGCATTAAAATATCATTGCAAAGATTTAAGAAGGGGAACAAGTGAACCTTTATAATGGAGAGCTCTGGCGAATACCATCTTAATCAGGTATTAATCAATCAATAGGAAAATTGGAAAAAACAAAACAAAACCGGTATTATGTGCCTCAATGTAATGCTCTATGAAGTTCACATCATGTAATACTAGTTAAAACAGTATTACCCTGAATCTATAAATAAGGGAAAAATAAGACAGATTCAGAAACTGGGATATGCTGCTAATAACTTTCCTGTCCCTCCCTCCTAAATGCTAACATTTGAAAAGAGCAGTAAGACGTCTCTTTTATATTAAAGAGACAAACTAATGATGAATGTAGCTCACGAGCTATGACTGAATGTGGAGGAAAATGTAAAGAAAAACAGCTATGAAAGATGTGCGAGACGATAATTTTAATATGGACTATACAATTAGAACATTATAAAATTATTCATTTTTTAGATGTGGTAATGATAATACAGTATATAAGAGCTTAGGATATGGAAAGTGAAGGACCTAAGGATGACAGTCATATAGGTCGTGTGTATGTGTGTGTTTGTGTGTGTATGTACATGCTCAGTCTTATCTGACTCTTTGCAACCCAATGGACTGTAGTCCACTCGGTTCCTCTGCCCATGGGACTCTCCAGGCCAGAACACGGGAGTGGGTTGCCATTTCCTCCTCCAGGGGATCTTCCCCACCCAAGGATCAAACTCGTGTCTCCTTCGTCTCCCACATTGGCAGGTAGGTTCTTTACTACTAGTGCTACCTGGGAAGCCCCCATATAGGTCAAAACAGTGAGCAAATGAAGCAAAATGTTAACAGCTGGTACATTTAGATAAAGGGTATATCAGTGTTTATCATGCAATATTTTTCATTTTTCTGTGGATTTGAAAAACTCTCCCCAAAAAAATCTGGGAGAAAAAAAAAGAAAACTCTTCCTTTTAAACTGTCTGCCTAAAGAATTTCTTGGTCATTGAAGAGCAATGAAAACATGCTATCACTAGGATATCTGACTGCAGCAGTGACCCAGACCCACAGACAACAGAAGCTGAAAAGGGAGGTGTTATGTGAAGAAAATTTCTGCTAAGTCAGTTGTGACGTGCAAACAGCAGTGTACAGTGTCTGAAGACTTGGCTTTTAGGCTGGGTCTCAGCACTTATTTAGGAGTTTAGACCTCAGGCAAATTGTAACAGCTCTTAGTTGCAATTTCCCCAAGACGACAGTGAGAATAATACAATTCTAGAATTCTGTGTTCCCAAACGGTACATGTGTCACTTATCAGACCAATGCAACTACTTTGTAGATGTGTTAAAAGGGTGGAGTATTTACAAACAGGGACACACTCTGAGATTTCTGGTTTCCTAGCCATAATATCTGTAATGCCTGCACAGACCACTCAGAACATAATTTAAAACTCCAAGGAAAAACACAGGCCAAGGGGTTCTTTCCACTGAAAAGCCAGTCCGCCTTATGTTTCAAACCATCCAACTTAAGAACAAAAGGAAGCATCTCTAAGAACTGTTTCAAACATAAAATAGAATGTCATTTCCTCCCACATTCCTTACCTTCAAGAGATATTTTGAAGAGGGAGTAGTTTTAGTATACTGCATATAACTAATATAATTATGCCCGCAAATAAAATGTCTGACAATAAGTTACATATTACCTAGCAATATTACCAGCAGCAGAGACAATAGAATTCTGTGACACTGAGGCAACTCTGTTCATTCCTTGTCCATCATGGCCCAAATCATACACCTGTGAATAAAAAATTAAACCCACTTAAACATTATTATCAACTGTATACATTTTACAAATGGTCTTTTTAATAAACTTTTCCTTTTTAGAAATCCTTTAATTCTGCTACTTCATATAGGTAGGAAAACATTCAGAGATTTACAATTTCATAAAATTAGTGCCCTAAGAAGTGGTTTGGGATTTTTTTTTTTTAAAGCACACACTTCATAAGAGAAGCCAAGAGTGACCAGGTCTTCTTTTTTAAAAACAGGGATGTTCTTCCGCTTTTATATGGTGGCAAAATATTAATCTTACCTGTATTACTCCTTTCTCAGATCGTGTATATAAAATATTTCTTGAATTATCAACTGCAATTTGAACAATAGGATCTAAAATAAAATGGAAAAAAAAAATCCCAGCAATTAACAAATCAAATACAATAGCTGCTTACAGCAAATTAAAACTGTTGTTTTGTAGTTAAGTCTTAGGAGAGTTACACCAGAACAAAGCTAGGAAGCATTTAGGTCAGACATCATATGAAAAAAAAAAAAAAGGCAAATATCAAATACTGTGACTGGGCTAACAGCATCATAAATGTTTTTCTGTCTTCTAAATAAATTTTTAAGCCAAACTAAAATCAGGTTTCAAATTATTCCTTCCTTTAACATTTAATGAACATTTAGTTTACTATATGATAAAAACAAGTAAAATAGTTCTACCTGGTCTATTCCTTCCAGAAATTTCTAATATATCATTGTTTAAAATAATCTAAAAATTCAGTCACATTAACATTTTTAGGTGCTTTTATCTTACCTTACTGAAGCATTTCAAAATTACTTTACCTGACTACATCTCTCATTGAAAACTCAGATATATTCATTTTCTGCTGGGAATTTCTTTTAGAGGGGGCAAAACATGTAATAAATGTCTGAATGTCTAACTCTCTCACATACAGACATGGTTGGTTTAAGTACACATAGCTATAGTAGACACATGTTCTAAGGTGCTCCATTTATAGGAATTTGGGAATAAAACTCATGCTGTCTTTAAGTTTTATCATCCCTTCTCCCTTTAAAAGACCATATAAATGCACAACAAATTCTATTGAATAAGGACTGTTTCAATTAAGAATGAGAACTTCTTTAAGAAGGTCAATAATTTGTTAAAATTTTTTGTTTGCCAAATTTATTTTCTACTTACCATCTTCTGAGAATGTGAACTGTAGTAATGAAGGAACAAGGAAAGAAAGCGGGCTCTTTGAGTGGTTTATTTTCCTACATCTCTGGCTAAACCAACCTGCTTCTGCCTTAAAAGATAAAAATGCAAGAAGACTTGTAAATGTATGTAGGTATCCCCATCACAGCAACTACTATATACCTCTGTTTACAAGCATTCCCAAATCTTAGTGAAATGCCAATAACTGTAAATAAAGACATACTACTCAAAATAAGTACTGAGCTTAGTCCTATAATTAAAAATTTTTTAATGTCTTTAACTAAAATCACTGCCCTCAATTAAAGCAGCTATGTCTATTCCAGCAATCTCAACACTGCCATGTTAGTAAATTCACTTATCTTAAAAGTTTCCCTGTGAAAGCAAGCAAGGAAATAATAGCCATAGTTATTAAGTGTCAAAAGTACATCAGTTCAGTCGCTCAGTCGTGTCTGACTCTTTGCCACCCCGTGAATTGCAGCACGCCAGGCCTCCCTGTCCATCACCAACTCCTGGAGTTCACTCAGACTCAGGCCCATCCAGTCAGTGATGCCATCCAGCCATCTCATCCTCTGTCATCCCCTTCTCCTCCTGCCCCCAATCCCTCCCAGCATCAGAGTCTTTTCCAATGAGTCAACTCTTCGCATGAGGTGCCCAAAGTACTGGAGCTTCAGCTTTAGCATCCTTCCAAAGAAATCCCAGGGCCGATCTCCTTCAGAATGGACTGGTTGGATCTCCTTGCAGTCCAAGGGACTCTCAAGAGTCTTCTCCAACATCACAGTTCAAAAGCATCAATTCTTC